>CM053411.1:76526984-76559388 GCA_028644305.1 Xerus rutilus | reverse complement strand
GACAATTTCAAATTTCTAGATTTATTTTGGCTACTTAAAAATTTTAGAGAATTAATTTCAAGAAAACTACACCTAAATTTGCAAAAATCAAGATTGTGACCAATTAATTACAGAAATAGCTTTATATTTGATTAAACACCTTCAGCTTAGTGCCTAAAAAAAGAATCCTCCCTACTTCCTGAAATTACATCCTGGAATTCTTTCTGAATCCCACAGGACCCCAATAATCCCTGTCCTCTCCTTGTACAAGTCTTCCCTACCTTGGTGGCTACTACTACCTGCCAATCCTTTGAGGTTAAGTTGCCACAATAACTACTGAGAGAGACAGAGTCCCCAGTTTCCCCAACTTCTGGCACTTTAAAGCCAAACACAAAGATCCTTTAAACATTCAAAATTTTATGATCATTACTTTGGGGAAATAGGAGAAATAAGGAGAATCAAAAAAAGTATAAAAAATCAGTTTTTAGAAATCTTACCAAGAGTTCTAGATCCTAACTTCCCTACAGACATAGAAGAATGATAGAGGAGAAAGGCTTTGGAGAAGGCAGAGCTGGACTCAAACCTCACTCACTCTGACTGCTTAGGAGCTCTGTGACTTTGGACAAAGACTCACTTCTTCCAGCCCCAATTTCCTCAACTATACACTAAAAACAAAAATCAATCTTTGGTCCATGGATTTTTTCTGAGAAGTCAATTAAATGATACAGAGGCTACAAAGAATCTAAAAAGGACAGGCATAGAACTGGTACCTAATAGTATTCATCACTTGGTAAATTGGTATGGTACCTTTAATAAAACACTGAGAACAAGCTATCTTATATACAAATAAGGTAAGAGCACCACCTCTAATTCTCAGCTGCCAAATCCATTCTTTGCCTAGGCTACTGACATCATTATCTTCTCTCTCTAAAATTTTATTGCTTATACTCAAATATCTTTTGGGAAATTGTGCAACATAAACAGTTCTCTGAATATGTTAGTCAGTATTCCATCACTGTGGAAAAAAAAAAAAACACCTGAGATCTGAGAAAAACATCTCGAGGAGGAAAGGTGTATTTTGGGGGTTGTTTGTTTTGTTTTGTGTTTTAGTTATAGATTAAAACAATACTTTTATTTTATTTATTTATTTTTATGTGGTGCTGAAGATCGAACCCATCACATATACTAGGCAAGTGCTCCACTACTGAGCCACAACCCCAGCCTGGAAAGGTTTATTTGGGCTCCTAGTTTCAGAGGTTTCAGTCCATGGTCACTTGGCCCCAGTGCTTTTGGGCTGTGGTAGTGGAGCACAACACATCGTGGTGAGAGCACACAACAAAGACTTGTTTGCCTCCAATATTCCCAGAAAAATACATGGTAGTACATGAGATGTGTCAGATCTCTTACATTCACAAATGACCCCAAGTTTATACTATATCACAAATATTAAAATAGGGAACATTTTTGTTAGGCAATTCCAATTTTTTTTTTTTTTTTTTTTTGGTACTGGGGATTGAACTCAGGAGCACTCAACCACAGAGCTACATCCCCAGCCCTATTTTATATTTTATTTAGAGATAGGGTCTCATTGAGTTGTTTAGTGCCTCGCCATTGCTAAAGCTGGCTTTGAACTCGCAATCCTCCTGTCTCAACCTCCTGAGCCGCTGGGATTACAGGTGTGCACCACCAAGCCCAGTGGACAATTCCAAATTTCTGCCATTCAAATGGCAGGAGGAAGCAAAGACAAAGAAGAAGGGAACAGAGTCCCAACATTCTTTTCAAGGGCACATGTTCAATGACCTGACTGCCTTCCACCAGCCCCCCTCTCATAAAGGTTCTACCGCCTCCCATTAGGACCATGGCTGGGAACCAGGCATTTAACACTACACATTTAACATTTAACACTTTGAGGAACATTTTGGATACAAAGTATAACAGTATCTTCTTATAAAAGTAAGACCATCTACTCTGCTGCATTTTGAGAATACAAGACTGGAGAGAGAAAATTCTTGCATAAATCATAGTATGCTACTAAGTACAAAATGATGGACTGCAATAGCTTTTTTTTTTTTTAATATTTATTTATTTTTTAGTTGTAGGTGGACAGAATATCTTTATTTTATTTTTATGTGGTGCTGAGGATCGAACCCAGTGTCTCATGTGTGCTAGGCGAGCACGCTACCACTGCGCCATAACCCCAGCCCCTGCAATAGCTTTTTAAAGCTCAGACCATCTGCACTTCATAAAGCACCATCAGCTAAGTAATAAATGTTTTACATGTCAAGGTGGATCATCTCATTCCTTTCTTCTATTAGAATTAACTTTTAAAAAGATTAAGCATTTTACAGAATAATACATTTTACTTTTATGCTATAACCAGATGCCAAGATCAAATAAGAGCTTAGTGATAATTAAGGACCTCATCTTGTTAATAAACTTGTAATGTGCATAGATAGCAGGTCTGAACAAAATTACATTTTACAAATAAATGTACAAGTATTATTCTGAAAGTTATAAGTGACAAAAATATGTTTAAAACTCTACAACATCCTTATTAAAGTTGTGTCTAAAGGCAACAATTTTCTCAAAAATTCTAAAATACTTACATGTAGAAGAATAAGTTGTTTTTAATAATAGTTCAGAATTTTAAGCTCTGAAATAAACTAAAGATGATGACATTCTAAAAAAGGGACATTATTACACTTGGGTTCAAAACATCCTTGAGGGTCCATTCCCAAATCCTGAAATCATAATGATATCACCTCACACATAAAAACAGACGACTTAGCCGGGCACAGTGGCTCATGCTTGTAATCCCAGCACTTTGAGAGGCTGAGACAGGAGAATCATGAGTTCAAAGCCAGTCTCAGCAAGGGCGAGGCACTAAGCAACTCAGTGAGACCCTGTCTCTATATAAAAACACAAAATAGGGCTGGGGATGTGGCTCAGTGGTCGAGTACCCCTGAGTTCAACCCCTGGTACCAAAAAAAAAAAAAAAAACAGAGGACTTCACAAGTATCTGTTATTGCTGATAAGATTTCAGATAATTAATATCATAATAAAGAAAATGTACATACCATATCACGGTGCTCCAAATTAACCCCACATTTAAGTAGTTCTTCCACAATGTGTATGTGTCCTTCTTTTGATGCAGATATAAGTGCTGTCCAATTATCCTTGAACACATTAAAAAAAAAGGTGGGTTTTAAAACCAAAAATAACATTCTAAGGTGAGGAAAAACAAATTTGAATTTACATACCAAAAGATCATACCAAACTGACATGATTTGACCCACTTTAAACTTCTATAAAGCAATGCTAAGGTTCTCTTAAGAATTTATCTACCTCCATCACTACTAATTGTGCAGAAATAGTTTCACAACTGCTTGTTCAGCTTCTCACTGGACTTCTAATCACATATGATGTTTTTTAAAAAGGAGAAAAGATGAGGACACCTAAACCTCAAGGCTAGTCCTGTGGTGAGCAATCTTTAGTATAAATTGAAATTAAAAAGCCTGTAATCAAATCTGAGAGCACATGCACAGGCCATTAAATTAGAGTGACTCCACATGATAAATGCAGAAACTACATAATAAAGAACTGCTCAAATAAAGGATAGAAGTAGCTATTTTAACTTTTATTCATGAGAGCAATTTGAATGATCATTCAATTTGAAAAAAAAAATATAGCTTTGTGATCCCAAAGTGACTCCAAGAATTAGAGATAATGTAACCTTTTAGAATAATGATTTATCCCTTAGAAGTGATATCAGAAGGGACCACATCTTTCTGACTATTATCAAATGTAATATTTTCAGTAAGTTATCATTAGGGGAGTTATCTAACAAGAGGGCTCAAATATGGGTATTTTCTAGGCAGGCATTTAACTATATGAACATGTGCTCTCTATTCAGCCATTACCATCTGTGTAAGAAAAATAAAGAGTTGACATCCTTGATTGAAAGCATTTTTCTCCTAAAATACTCTTTAAAAAAAATTGATGTAGCACATCAGACAAAGTTGAGATATATCTGAAAGTACAAATCTAATCAATTACTTTTGAATCATTTCTTAAAACCAAAAAAACACAGTTAAGAGAAAGAAAGACCAAAGAATATTATGTTTGTATATACCAAATCTTCCAAATTGCAGTTAGCTCCATTCTTGATCAATTCTTTCACTATTTCCAGATTGCCTTGTTGAGCAGCTATCATCAGTGGAGTCTGGCCACACTGGAGAATATAAAGCACACAGAAACTTACCAAGATGATGTACTCTCACTGCAGCACCACAGATAAATACACCACATTTGCATTTTCATGAAGTATGTTAAGCCCTACTTGTGTTTACTGTATTTCTTTTCATTTAGATACAGCTTTGAACCTTCAGTTTTGTTTTGTTTGGTGGGGGGTACTGTGTATTCACTCAGGGACATTGGGCCACTGAGCCACATCCCCAGCCCTATTCTGTATTTTATTTAGAGACAGGGTCTCACTGTGTTGCTTAGTGCCTCGCTTTTCTGAGGCTGGCTTTGAACTCACGATCCTCCTGCCTCAGGCTTCAAGCCACTGGGATTACAGGCATGTGCCACCACACCCGGCGGAACCTTTAGTTTTGGTTTACTAAACAATTTAAAAGTCAAAGAGATAATACTATGTAATTTTTTTCTTCCAATAGTGTTAACAGTCTGATTTTGGCATTGTGAATTCATTCAAAATCAGTAAACATGCATAGTATTAGGATCTGGAAAGTTAATTTCCACAATGCATATAAAATCTCAAAACAGCTATTATAACCAAATACTCCAATAATACAGGCAAAATATTATATAGAATAAGGTTTTAATCACATTTGTTTTATCTAAAGCAAAACATAAAAACACAAGTGCTACTTACATAATACACATATGTAGTTTAAACCTTTCCTTACAACCCTGACTCATGAAAATAAAGCCTGAGCTAGTTAAGTCAATGTTGTCCAGCCTTCCAAAAGTAAGCGCAGGGGTAGCTCCCCTAGCCCTGAAAATGGGGGCAGGGTCCTGCAGCTAGCTCGGGACAGGTCATTTCCTCCACTGCAAGTGCAGTACAAACATCACCCCTGTTAAGTGCCAAGATGTAAAACAGATTAGGAATCACCAGACTAAACAGTGATAATTCTAAAGATACTAAAACACACAAAGGAATAAGAGAAAATTTTATACCAAAAATTAAAAATATTTATGCACCTAATTGTGTAGATGTGTACTGTGTATCAGCATGGAAGGAAATATTTGTGATTTTTTTTTAAAATGCCAATTTGACATCATTTCTTTGCTTCAAACCCTTCAATGTTTCTCCACTGATCTTCTGGATAAAAACTTGAATCCTCACCAAGGCCTACAGAAGCCCTGAACGATAGACAGTCCTGCCCTCATGATAGAGAGACAGCCCCACACGCCCTCATGCACTTTCCCACCTCCCTACTGATCCCACTGACCCCCTCCCTACTGACTGCCTTTTATGTTCTAATTCCTGCTTGGCATTCCATGTTTATTTGTGTGATTAACGGCTAACTGGTGTCCATGTCCCCTAAAGGCTCCATACTCCCTGAGGAAATGTGTTTATTTTGTTCATGTTTTTAATATTGTACATGGGAGCCAGGCACGGTGGCGCATGCCTGTAATCCCAGCACTTTGGGAGGCTGAGACAGGAGAATTGTGAGTTTAAAGCCAGCCTCAGCAATTGTGAGGTGTTAAGCAACTCAGTGAGACCCTGTTTCTAAAATAAAACACAAAATGGGGCTAGGAATGTGGCTCAGTGGCCAAGTGCCCCTGAGTTCAATCCCTGGTACCAAAAAAAAAAAAAAAATATATATATATATATATATAGTACATGGGAAGATAGTGGAATGAATTGGACATAACTTTCCTATGTTCATATATGAATACACCACAGTGAATCTCCATATCATGTACAACCACAAGAATGGGATCCTAATTAGAATAAGATATACTCCATATATGTGTATTATTATGTATTATGTGGCAAAATATTCTCTGTCATGTATATCTAAAAAGAACAAATGCAAAAAATAAAGTAAAAAAATATATTGTACATGAAATGTGAGGGACAGTTAACACCATCCAGGTACTCCAATTTTTTCAAGTAAATGAATGAGCCAAGTCTCAAAGAATTTAAAAATCAATTAAGAACAACACAGAAACAAGCAAATAATTATAATAATAACTGTCAAATACAACAAAAGCTACTGCAAAGATAATACAATAAAGAGTTAAACACAAATACTGATTCAAATAAAGTACAAAAGTAAATCACATTTAAATACAGACATTCTTAGTTAGTTAATGACTGATACTAAATTATATATGGCCACAATATCATTCAACTGGAGTCATTAGGAAACAAGGGGTTACACATAAACAGATTTTACAGGTGAAAAAGTTAATCCTTTAAACATTAAATTTGATAATCACCATTCACCATTCACCAAAAGCAACTGCACATACTGCTACTTGTTAAACAGATTACCTTAAACATTATGTTTATGATTCTGAGTCACAGTACAGACATCAATTACTACACAACACATGCTTCTGTAAGCTCTAAGTTTTTTTGGTGTACATTCTACAACATGCTTCTCCCTTCTAGTCTACTGAGATGAAGAGTGAGATGTCAAAATCACTGGTAAAATACAGAAATTAGAGCCAACAAATTGAATCCAAGACACTAAGGATGCATGAATTTTACATCACAGTTTCCAAAACAATAACAGAAAAGACTCAGAGATACATTCTTTTTACTTTCTGGAGTCACAGCTACACTTTAGATAGTTCACAGAGTTAAAAGTTCCATGAAATGAGATCTTTAAAAATAATGTAAATGTGCATCAGTACCTATAACACAAAGAAAGATAATAACTAACTAACTAGAATTACATGCCACAGGACTTGAATAATCACAATTTTCTCTTGCAGAAACTCTGAACTGTCTCCCAGTATCCACGGGAATCAGATTTAGCTGGGGTGGCAATGTACTGGGCTAAAAAGCCCCAGCTTGCAGCCAGAAATGATCCCATGACACTGCTCTGGCTAAGTCTCCTAAGAAAGTGCTGTGAGGCGACTAGTTCAAATGGCTTACACACTTCTTCTCATTTCTTGCCCAATGTGCAGACAGAATGCTGGAGTTAAGGTGAGTAACTGGAACAATGAGGAGTGGCTGGAAAAGTACAAAGAGCCTGGGTCCTTGAGATGTCCTGAAGCCACCATACCAGCCTTAGACTGGCCCTTCTGCTTGTAGTTTGTCATTACGTGAGAACAATAAAACCTTCAATTCTAAACCACTGTCCTGTTAGGCACAGTCCAAAGCAAACCTTAACTGGTACACCTTTGTAGCTATGCTATCCAAAAAGGTATATGATTTTCAGGAAAGCTTGCCATGATATTTTATTAGATTCCTAAAGAAAGATAGTTACTTTATAAACTAAGCCTATCTTTGGACTCTCCTGGTTCTTGCTTAACCAATCCAATAACTACTAGGTGCAGGAATAAGGACTAACCTATTATTATATGACAACTTCACCATTCCACCTGAAAATGAACCATTGAAGTTTCCTTCCATATCTAAGCCCAGATGCCCCATCAAACCCTGAGCCCATCTCTTTCCAAAAAGCACAGGATTACATAAACTCCATAATCTCTTGTTATGGTTTGAATGTGCCCCCCTAAGTTTGTGTGCTGGAAACTTAGTCCTCAAAGCATCAGTGTTGGAGGGTAATTAGGTAATGGGAGCACAACCCCTGTAAATGGACTGGTGCCACTATTGTGAAAGGAATGGGCTCCTAATAAAGGGATTCAAGGATGAGTTTGGTTCCCTTCCCTCTTCTCTCATTCCCTTCACGTTCCCTCTCACCCATGGGATGGCTTCTGTCACGTTGCCTCATCAGATGCCAGCTCCTTGATCTTGAACTTCCCAGCCTCCCAAACCATGAGCAATAAACTTCTGCTGTTGAGAAATGACCCAGTCTGTGGTATTCTATTCTCAATACAGCACAGACAGACTAAGGCATCCCTGCTCCACTACACAGTGACCTCAAGTCAAGACACCAGACACAAAACTGAACACTCAGCACCAGTTCAAATTCCCAACAGGTACTATCATTTCTTTCAGTTTCTCAGAAGGCTACAATGCAGAAACACCTACTATTCCAGCATCTCTTTGCTCTTTGTAATTCCTACATTCCAATCTCTACTTATTTAAGTGAATTAGATCTAAGCAATCATTGCCTTTTAAAAGCAGTCCAGTCATCTCTGGGGGACACATATGCTTCTAATAATTGTAGTGAAATGAAAACATTTTGAAATTTCCTTTAGCATCTATTTATAAACACATAAAATCTATCTCTTCAAGTCCTATTTCATTTTCCTAAGCAGCAGAATAATGTCCAGCCTCAACACTACCCCTTGTACAAAGGTGAGCCAAGAGTGACTTTGTTCTTTCCAAAAATAAAAGTCCTTCACTGCTCAAAAAGGGCAAAGATATGCCATCATTGAGACTATTTACAAAGCCAAGAAATGTATCTAGTTTATAAATAAAGTAGGAAGAAAACAAAAGAGGAGCCTAGAATTTACTGATTGTGGCTGATTATATTCTAAGCACAGTTATCAGACAATATTATCTAAATTACTTTATTAAATTGATCTAATATTTAAGAATCCTTTCAGAAGTGATAATTAAAACACATTACTATGAAGTTACTTAAATACTTTCAAGAACAAAATAGAAGTGGGAAAATTCAAACAACTTTTAAAAATTCTATAAAAATTAAATTTTATAAGTTATTGGGCGGAGACTATAGCTCAGTGGTACAGTGCTTGCCTAACTTGCATGAGATCCTGGGTACAATCCTCAGCACTGCAAAAAAGAAAAAAGTTGTAGAAGCAAAATGCTAAGAATTAAAAAAAAAAAAAAAGGCCTTAAGAAAGCTACTTTAGGGGCTGGGATTGTGGCTCAGCAGTAGAGCGCTTGCCTCGCATGTGTGAGGCACTGGGTTCGATCCTCAGCACCACATACAAAATACATAAATAAATAAAAGTTTAAAAAAAAGATACGTATCTTAAAAAAAAAAAAAGCTACTTTACCCCAAATCTTCACATGGAGCCAAAATCTCAAGGTGTTTTTAATTAAAATTGACACAACATTAAACTGGATATAATGATAATTAATTGCCATTGAACGCTATCTCATGCATGACGTATGTTAGCTCAATGCCAAAAATGTTTCACTCCTTAAGGCAATAAGATTAATATAATCTTATACTTACTGATGTGCTATTTTTCTCTTTCCCAGTGAAAGTGTTCTTTCAGTATTAAGAACATATAGATGTAAGAAAAATCTTTTAAAACTATTTTGTTATTCCAAATAAACTAATACATACTAATAAATACTTCTATAGGTAATTATTTTATAACAATAACCTCCAATTGTAAGTTTTATATCTTATCTCTTTATAATAATTCTTGACTATTCATAATCAAAATGGGGTTAACAAATGTTAACTAACCAAAATATGTTTTGTTCAACATAGAAACATTAAAAATATAGGCATTACCATTAGATCAAACACAGGGCTTCATGCATGCTAGGCAAGTGCTCTGCTACTGAGCTACACCCCCATCCCCATGGAGCGTTGTTCAATATGCAGAGCTTTGGTTTTGCAAGATGCAAAACTTCTGGAGATCTGCTGCATGACAAGGCAGAAATACTTAAGATGATTCAACTGTTATGTTTAAAAATTCAGATGGCCAGGCACAATGTCACATGCCTATAATCCCAGTTACTCATGAAGCCAAGGCAGGAGGATCTCAAGTTCAAGGCCATCTTGGACAATTTAGTAAGACCCTGTCTCGAAATCAAATAAAAGGGGCTGAGATACAGCTCAGTGATTGCCTAGCATATGGGAGGCCCGACATTCAGTCCTTAGTACCATCAAAAAAAATGGTTAAATTAATAAATAAAATAGTTTAAGATGGTAAATTTCAAATTATGTGGGAGTTTTTACTATAATCAAAAACAAATACTCTTTACAAGTATATCACAGATATGCATATGGACACACGTATACACAAGTACATACACACATGTAAGTATACTTATATGTGTAAAATAAAAAAACATTCCTCATTTATCTTTTCTACTAACAAAAAAAGCACTGTTGAAAATATAGTTCTATGAAATGTTTATATTTTTTTTAAATATTTATTTTTGAGTTACAGGTGGACACAATATCTTTATTTTATTTTTATGTGGTGCTGAGGATCGAACCCAGTGCCTCCCACATGCTAGGCGAGCATGCTACCACTGCGTCATAACCCCAGCCCTGAAATGTTTATTTTTCTTAAGTTTTATAAAATATACACATACTTTGCCAGTTACAAAATTCATACAAAGTTTATTCATCTTTTAAATGGCATGCCAAATAATCTCCAGATTGGTTGTACATGATAAAATAAGATCAACATTTTGTACTCATATCAATAAACAGAAATATCTAATTTGTTAATGTTTATGAATTAATTAAACAATAACACATAAGCTACTTAACTCTCAAAGATGCTGCACCTAAAATTCCCCAGTGTGTGAAATGAACAATCAGGGAAAAGAGTTAGGGTTCCATTAAAGAAAATAGTTTTTAAATTCCTAATTTTGTCTGTTTAGTCTACTTGTAGGAAGAGTAAGTCTACAGGAACTCTAAAGCTCCCTAGAAACACTTTAATTTTCAAGAATCAAACTTCCTGAATATTAGTTATTCCATCAGGGCAAAATCAATCAATCATCAACCTACGTTCAATATTCAATCATTTATGTAAGTTAAAATGTAGTCCAAAAACATGGATCTTCAAGTATTTTCAACCATTATGTCCCATCCTAAGTCCAGCAAGACATGGCTGAGAACTGCCTGTTCCCACTCGCTACTATCCCCAGCATAGCGCCTGCGGGTTAGCCAGAAAATGCCTTAAGTGGGGCATGGTGGCACACGCCCCTAATCCCAGAGACTTAGGAGGCTGAGGTAGAAGGATTCCAAGTTCAAAGCCAGCCTCAGCAACTTAGCGAGGCCCTAAGCAACTTAGTGAAACCCTGTTTCAAAATAAAAAATAAAAGGGGCTGTAATGTGGTTCAGTGGTTAAGTACCCCTGAGTTCAATACCCAGTAACAAAAATAAAAAACAAAAACAAAGGACTTAGTTGTAGAAATGTGGCCTTACCTCATTCCTCTCATCTACATCTTTGCATTTTTCAAGAAGAGCTTTCAAAGCAGGAATGTTTTCTTCTTCCACATAATTTATTACACTTTGTGATATCAGAACTGACATTTTCCCAGAAAGCTGTAGTTATCTGTATTTCAATACCTGTTAAAAGTAAATTAGACAAAATATATATAATTTGTGGTAGGGAAAAAACTAAGTTCCTATGAAAATATTATCAGTCTTAACTGAGTAGTAAGAAGGAAAACAAGGCCCCATAGCTCAGTGGTTAAAATGCTGACAATATGTCTTTTCCCAAGACTCACACTCGTCTCAAATTTAATCATTCAAACCGCAAACTCTAGATACATCCCCAAATCCTCACCATCAACTCAAATACAAAGACATGAATCACTGCTCCTCTTACTGTCTGCATCTCAGTACATGGCAGCTCCAGCTCCATTCTTCCAAGGCCAAAAAGCCTTGGAATCATACACGACTTCTCTTCCTCTTGTATCCTCCATTCAATATATTACCTACATGTTTTACAGGTAGAGCAAATTATTTCACATTTGACCACCACACTACCTCCATCACTTCCACATGGGACAACCACCCTGACCTCTCACCTGGACAAGCACAGCTTCCTAATTTGTCCTCTTGCTTCTGCTCTGCCTGCCCTACTCACTATCCACTCCAACACACTCACAGTAATTGAGAGCATAAGAGCTACTAGAGGCTAAAAAAATGTGGGGGTGGTCAGGAAAAGGAGCTGTTGGTCCAAGAATGCAAAGTGCTAGTTAGACAAGAGAAAAAGGTACCGGTAATCTATTGCATAGTATGGGGACTCTAGTTAATAATAATGTATATTTCAAAATTGCTAGAAGAGTGAATTTTAAATGTTTTCACCACAAAGTAATGATAAAAATGTGAGCCTGATTTGATCACTCCACAATGTATAAATCAGCATGGAAATATCACACTATATCCCATAAATATATACAATTAGTGTTTATCAACCAAAAAATAAATAAAAATTTAAAAAAACCTTAAACATGTATCAGAATCAGCTAGAAAGCTTAGAACACAGATTTCTGGGCTGTGTCATCAGAGGTTCTGACCCCACAGTTCTGGTCCTTGAATCAGCTTCTTTAACTGGCTATCACTGCCAACTAAAGATCCACACTGGGCGCAGTAACAAATGAGAGGGCATCCTTAATGGCTTCTCTAAGCACTCACAGTAAGATCGTTTTCGTCTTGGCAGAGGACTGTAGGTGGCATAACTCTCATCTCTCTAATCACCTCTGACTTCATCTCCTCCCATTCCTTGGCCACTTCACTGCATGACCATACCAAGCACTGTCCCCCATGCCTCTGTACAACACTTCTGTCTGCCTAAACTCTTCTACCAGACATGTACATGGCTCGTCCTTCACCTCATCAGATCAGAAAGTGCAACGAGATGTGGGACATAGGAGAAATAACCTCCCACTGCTCTGCCATGGGCCACCCCTATGGCCTGCTTTATTATTATCCATCACTTACCACCATCTGCTTACTATCTGTCTACGTCCACTAGAATGTAAGTTTCAACAGAATGGGAACTTTATTATATTCAATTGGACATGCAAGTTCAAATAAACAAACCTCAACCCATACTCTGCACCATAAACACTGCTAACTCAAAACTGACCTAAATGTCACATCTAAAAGCAGTAAACTTTTAGAAGAAAACATAAAGCCGGGCGCGGTGGCTCAAGCCTGTAATCTCAGCACTTAAGGAGGCTGAGACAGGAGAATCCCAAGTTCAAAGCCAGCCTCAGCAATGGCAAGGCACTAAGCAACTCAGTGAGACCCTGTCTCTACATAAAACAGAAATAGGGCTGGGGGTATGGCTCAGTGGTCAAGTGCCCATGAGTTTAATCTCCAGTACCAAAAAAAAGAAAAGAAAACAGACGTTTTTGTAACCCTAGACTAAGAAAGTCTTCTTTGATATATAACACTAAAAACATGGTCCACAAAAATGGAAAAATTAATAAATCAGAATTCATCAAAATTAAGAGCTTAGGCTATATTAAAATAACAAAATTAGTTGGGAGTGGTGACCTCTTTTCTCCTTCCAACTCCTCCACTCTTAAACAGGAATGTTTGTTCCCCAAGTGTATTTTGAAGCAGTCTCCAGATAAGACCATACCCAGTGCCTTATTCATACCTGACTTAGATGACAGTATTTAAGACTTTTTGACTGATGAGACTTAAATGAGAGGATGGACTGTAAGTTGAGGCTGTAATGAGTTGTGACTCTGAAGCACCCTGGGATGGGGTGAATAAGTTTTGCCTGTGGAAAGGAAGTCTACCTTTGGGAGGAAAGGGGGCAGAAACCACTGAGCTGTGACTCCAGGTCTATATGAACTTCTAGAAAAGGAAAACTATAGGGACAGAAAACAGATTAGAGGCTGCTGGGGTCTAAAATAGAGGAATGAGGTAACTGCAAAGGAGTGCAAGAGAATTTGGGGAGCTGATACATGTTCTGTATCTTGATTGTGGTAGTATTTACACAATCATGATGCGCTTGTCAAAATTCAAAACTGTGCACTAGAAAGGATGAATATTATTATATGTAAATCATACATTATACCTTACTTTTTAAAAAATTCTTGCAAAAAAGATTGTTATTTAGTCCAACAATTTCACTTCTAAGAATCAATTTGGGAAGCATAGATAAAGATTTTAAATACCACATAAGAACAAAAACTTCACAGGATTATATAAATTTTGATACTTTCACACAAATGAATAATAAACAGTCATAAAAATATTTCCCAAAAAATGAACTGACAGAAAAAAGCTTATGCTATACAAAGGGGAGGGCAATTAAGAACTATATATATAAGCTGGGCGCGGTGGCTCACGCCTGTAATCCCAACACTTAGGGAGACTGAGACAGGAGAATCGCGAGTTCAAAGCCAGCCTCAGCAATGGCGAGGTGCTAAGCAACTCAGTGAGACCCTGTCTCTAGGTAAAACACAAAATAGGGCTGGGGATGTGGCTCAGTGGTCGAGTGCCCTTGAGTTCAATCCCCAGTACCAAAAAAAAAGAACTATATATATATTACCTCACCTATTTAAAATAAACATATTTTCCAACATAGAAATAAAATAGAATAATGGTGACAGGCATTTTTATTTTCTTCAGAACTTTTATTTCCTAAATTGTCCAGAAAGTGATACTTTTACCATTGGAAGCCAGTAAGATTTCTTAACAGTCACCAGCACCTTCCTTTGGTCCATTTCTTATGGGATCAAGCTTACCACCTCAGCATGGTGTCCAGGATCTGGCTTTTCTCCCTTTATGCGGGCCCTATGCACTCCACAGCCCTGTTAAGCTGAACACCAGGAGCTGCCCTCACCCACATTCTGAGCCTGCTTCTGCTCAGTTAGCTCCCTCCATTTACAACGTCACCCTCATATCCACCCTACCAAAACAACCACCTGTTTCTCCACAGTTGCACAGCTACCATGCTCCATCCAGTTTGCCTCCTAAGTGCTGAGATCAGGCAGCCCCACTCTCTGTGCCTCCATTTAGTGCTTCATCATCTACTCTCATCAGACTCCTAAGGATGCAAAGGACAAAAGTATCCTGGTTTAAACAAAACAGATAAATGTACTTCGGGGATAGTGGTTTACTTCCCACAACCACACAACGGAAAAAGTACATGCTACTGGACCTAAATTTCATCTACTTTCATCCAAAACTAACTTCTCCACTAACGGGAAGATGGCTTCTCACAGCTATCTAGCCTCAACTCAAATAGCTTCTAACACTAGAGAAAGCAATTATGGCTTATTCCAGATCCAAAGTCCCGGAAGAAAGGTCTGACCGCCTGTTCCAACAGCACACACCTGTAATCTCAGCTACTTAGGAGGCTGAGGCAAAAGGATCACTGGAGCCCAAGGGTTCAAGGCCATCCTGGGCAACAAAATGAGATGCTATCTCAAAAAAAAAAGATGTTTTTAAGGGGGTGGGAAAGTCTGAGAACTCAGTCTGCTGAGTTAGTTGCCAGCCCCAAACCAAACAATAGACACAAGGTTGGAAGGGAGTAATGAGTTCATACAGTACTGACACTGTTTCCAAAGAAGGAAAGAGGAAACTGTCATGATCTAGGCATCTAGGCATCATCTAGTGTCTACAACACTCACTCTCACCTGGATAAGTGTGCAATCAACTAGTTCATGCTCCCTCTCACCAGTCCTGTTCCCTTCAACCTGTTACCCTGATGCAAGAGCAGCCTACTGTCATGAGCAGTAAATAAATCATTGCTTTGAACTATATAAACCTGGACAGTGAGAGGAAGCTTCTAGGAACCCCTCCGTGTGAGAGTACCTAGGGGAACGCCCATTTGCAAGGTGATTCCTGTTGATAGGGAGAATTCCGTGCACTCATACCTATATAAACAAACACACAGGCTGGGCACGCTGACACACACTTATAATCCCAGCAGCTCAGGAGGCTGAGGCAGGAGGGTAAGTTCAAAGCCAGCCTCAGCAAAAGTGAGGTGCTAAGCAACTCAGCAACACCCTGTCTCTAAATAAAAATACAAAATAGGGCTGGGGATTTGGCTCAGTGGTTGAGTTCCTCTGAGTTCAATCCCTAGAATCCCGCCCCCAATTTCTTTAATAAATAAATAACATGCAGGCTCCCCCTGTTTGTTAGAGCCACTCCATTGGAGTTGGTTCACCTCCTGAGTACTGTTCTCACTCAATTGAGTCTTTGCCTTTATGTTTATAATTTCTCATTTTCCCAATCCGGTTCATAGCCTGCGTTCAGTGAACTGTTCGTCCGCTGCATGGGCCCACAGCAGGCAATCTACAACAGGCCTCTTAAAATTGGAGTGGAGAACAGATGATGGCCTTACTTCTCACAAGTTCTTCAAGGAACTCATGCCCTCTAAACCTTTTAGAACCATTGTAAAGACTCCATTAACGTAATTCCTATCTAACACTTTGCCATGTACTGAACAGAAAAAAGATTCAATTAATTCAATTCTTGATTAAAAATGATGAAGGCATGAATATCCCGCACAATCTGCCCACTTTGCCATTCCAGCCTCACCTCTCTCCCTCAGCCCAGCCCTCCCACCCTCTACCCAAACCTACTTCCACAGAAACACCTGCAAACCTACTTGCAGCTCCTTCACTGCCTCATACTCTTCTTTCCAGATCTTTGCTTTCACCATCCCTTTGCTTAGACGGCCTGTCCTTCACAGACACCCATCCACTAGGATGGGGCTCTGACCTTACCTTCCCCTGAAAGCCTTCACTGAGTGGCTGCTCACCCCAGGCAGGGTCAGTAGTGCACTTCCCCTAGGACTCTTCCACACCTGTGTATGCATCTAAATGAAGACTTCTCACACCACATCCAACTTTCCATTTTACTTACTCTTTCCACATCACTTCTGGACTGTTATGGCAGGACCCACCCTATAATCTAGCACAATGCCTATATGTCAAGGGCTAAGAATGAGAAAAGGAACTGGCATGCACAGTGAGTCCTTGGTGTTCTCATGTGAACATAAGCAATTTCACAGAACAGTACCATTGGACAAGGTCATTCTGTGATCATGACCTCAAGATAAAAACAAGACCACTCTAGAATCCTACCTGAACTGACAAAAATATGAACATTGTCCAAATCACAAAAATGCCCAAACATCTCCCTATCCTGGTTAATATGAATGATTGCTGTTTCTTTATTAATTACAACTTTATCCTTACTCTATTATTTTTTTATCTTTTAAATAAGATTTAAAATATCCAATTGCAGAATTACCCCTGCTTCCTGAAGCGCCCAAGGACCTTGAACTCTTCCCCAAATCACCTAACACAAATCAAATTCTCTCAGTCTTCTCTAACCTCTTACAGAGATATCCTATAGTACATTCTCCTCCACTGCAAGAAGTTAAGACCAGCTTTGTTCAATTATGTATGTGTTCCTGGTGGCCTTTGACTGAAAGTCACTGATAATAAATTTCACTGAATAATCAATTTTAAAATGTCATGCTTGTGGGTACATACATAAGTACCTAGAATACAAAATAAAATGATAACATTAAACCCACATCTGTTGGTAGGTAGTAAGACCCATGACACATTGTCATGTTAAAGAGTATGTGTATAGTATGATTCTGCTTAACAAAATAATCAAGATCCCTAGACATGTACATGTACATATTCAGTACAGATGTGAACAAGGAAAGATGTGGAAGGATATACACCTGGCTGCTAAACCTGGTTATCTTTTTTTTTTTTTAGTTGTAGGTGGACAGAATATCTTTATTTTATTTTTATGTGGTGCTGAGGATCAACCCAGTGCCTCATGCGTGCTAGGCAAGCACACTACCACTGCACCACAATCTCAGACCCTAAACCTGGTTATCTTAATAAGTAGAAATGAAAGGAGGGGATGATTCACTTTGCCTCCATAGTCTTTGTGCTGTGTTTGTTTTGTTTTTGTTTTTTTTTTAGTTGTTGATGGATCTTTATTTTATTCAATTATTATTTATATGTGGTGCTGAAGATCGAATCCAGTGCCTCACACATGCTAGGCAAGCACTCTACCACTGAGCTACAGCCCCAGCCCTGTGCTGTGTTCTTTTGTTTTACTTGACATAATAAATCTACATTCAGCCAGGTGTAGTGGCACAGGTTATCCCAGCAACTCGGGAGAATGGGGCAGGACCATGAGACCCTGTTTAAAAAAAAGGGTGGTGGGGGAGTGGGGTTGGGATGTAGCTCACTGGTAAGGTGCACCTGGGTTAAATCCCTAGTACCAAAAAAGAAGTAAAAAAATTAAAATATATGTCTATATTTATTTTCATTAGAAAAAAGAAAAAATATTATAGCACAAGAAGAAATCTCTGCAACGTCTCATCTTTCATTATTTATTCCAATGTTGACTTCAAAAAGGCCTTCTTCTTAAGGAAACTTCGTGTTGTGGTTAAAAGTATAGACCCTAGAGAAAAACTGCCTTTGTTTTGACTCCGAATGTGACCACTTGCTGTTAGAACACCATGGTTGAGTTTCTTCAGTGTCTAAATCTGCCCATGTTCAAAAAACTGCAGTCACATGCAAAGGGAGTAGAATGTTGCCTAATTCACAGGAGCTGAATAAATATTACTGATTTTACATAATAACAGAATATTGTCATTGTCCTTTCTTAACCACACTTTTTCAGTACAGCCTCCTCACCTATTGTTCCATTACAAGATACATTTGTTTCCTTCACAGCACTCTTCTACACCTTTCATTTTCATGCTTATCTGTTTAATAGCTGTCTCTGCCACTCACACTTTATAAAAGAAAGAACTACCTTCTTTTTTTCTATACCAGATACCCAACACCTAGCACAATTCCTGGCCCGTAGAAAACACTATATTTTCTACAATGAATGATATCATTTAAATAGATTGTCCATAGCATTTTATGCCTATATGGTTATACGTTCACTTGCACAATCAGCAAAAATAAAAACAAAAAAACTGTTCTGATATTATTATATTATTATTATTATATTTTTATTATTTATAATAATGATAATTATTATTATTATTATTTTTGTGACTACATTTCCCAGACCTTATTATTTTTATTTTGAGACATGGTCTCACTAAGTTGCTGAGGCTGGCCTGGAACTTGCAATCCTCCTGCCTCAGCCTTCCAAGTCACTTGGATAACAGGTGTGTGCCACTACACCCAGCCTAACACTATTATTTTTTTTTTTGGTACTTGAGATTGAACTCAGGGGCACTCGACCACTGAGCCACATCCCCAGCCCTATTTTAGGTTTTATGTAGAGACAGGGTCTCACTGAGTTGCTTAGTGCCTCGCCCTTGCTGAGGCTGGCTTTGAACTTGGGATTCTCCTGTCTCAGCCTCCCTAAGTGCTGGGATTACAAGCTTGAGCCACAGCGCCCAGCTACTATTTTTTTTTAATGGCAGAGAAAGCCAATAGCAATGCTAAATATCTTCATGTTGTAGTAAACTCTTTTAGAACATGAAAACAAATTTAATAGGGTAACAAAAACAAAATTGGTATAAATATTCAAAATGCTGTCACTAAAGAGCCAAGCTCTTAATAGATGCACCCTATAAATTTTCTCCCATTATAAACAAACTATACCAAAACAACAATAGTGCCCATATTACCCAACACTTACTGATTGTATATCCTCCAGATATGGCCCAATACACTACTGAATGAAGTCTCTTTCATGTCCTCCTACTGCCAGCCCCTCTTCTCTCATGTCTCCAACAACACTTACCCAAATGCAATCCCCAGACCTTGTCCTGGTACAAACACTTCCAGCCCTGGGGGTAGTCTTCACCACTGCCACACAGAACCCAGAGTGACCCTCCTAAAGTATAAGTCTCCTTATGGCCATTCTGTGCTCAAAACTTCCCAGCAGCTGTCCTCTGACTAAATAAAACCCCAAATCCTTATGGCAATATATGAGACTCTGCTTGATTTTTCCACCCTTTCTTCTAGCAGTCTTTACTTCACTCTTGTTCAGACCATATTGAGTTTCCAAGCTTGTATACAAATGTCCCCTGATCAGAGCTTCCTTGACTACTGTGTAAAAAACAGTCATCACCCCACTACTATGATCCCCACTCTATAATCCTGCTTTATTCTCCCACATGACACTCTGCATCACTCAACATACCACTGACTTTCTGTGTCTGTTCCCTCAACTCCAACAAAAGAAGTTCAACGAGAGTAGACCATTTTGTTCACTGCTGAATCCCCAGCACTTACAGAAGTGCCTGGAAGATAGTATGACCATGCTGATCTAACTTCCTGGAAGGGCTGGTCCAGCATTAACACACTACTGAACCAAAAGGCGTTCTTTAAAACTCAGCTCCAGGGGATCAGCTCTCTGGGATCTCCTGTTCCCTCCTTCTGTATACTGTCATCCAGTATACCTACACTTTAGGCATGATTTTAGTTTTACATTTATGATAATTAACAATCATTAATTCACTGTGCAATCTTGTGAAGAGGAAACACATCTTATTCACATCTTATTTATCTTTTCATCCTAAGGAACTGAGAACTTGGTACCTTGTCAATAAATGGTTATAGCATTAACTAGAATATAATTACATAAGCTATTCACAATCTAAATTTTAATTTTATAATTGGTGAATCTGAGTCAATCAGAAATCTTTGTACTCATCTGATGAGTCTTCTCATAAGCTAGAACTTACTTTAAAATAAAAATTTAAAGCACAATATCTGACAAAGCCCTTATTTGGATCAAATATTTCTAATTACCACACCATCACACAAAACTGGAAGAAGTACCGTAAAGAAAAGGAGCTACAGCCAGGCAAGGTGGCGCACGCCTGTAATCCCAGCACTCTGAGAGGCTGATACAGGAGAATTGTGAGTTCAAAGCCAGTCTCACCAACGGCAAGGCGCTAAGCAACTCAGTGAGACCCTGTCTCTAAATAAAACACAAAATAGGGCTAGGGATATGGCTTAGTGGTTGAGTACCCCTGAGTTCACTCCCAGTACCAAACAACAACAACAACAACAACAAAATGAGCTACAAACATCAGTTTCCATTATTAAAAAAACAAAGATTAAAAATCTACCTCTCTCCCCCAATCTGTTATGTAGATTATATGTGTATCACCTTTGGATACTTAAAACATAAAAAGGTTATTTTCAGGCTGGGGATGTAGCTCAGAGGTATAGCACTTGACCAACATACACAAGGCCCTGGATTTGAACCCCAGCACTATCAAAAAAGGTTATCACTCTTATCCTTGCTTTAGACTAAAATTACACAAAAATATTAATAAAACAGCTTTTTAGATCTTTTATATTGAATTTGCTTTGCCATAACTCCCCAAAAGATGTCCTTTGAACTAATCTCTTATGGAAAAGTGATCTATTTTGTCATATAATTATGTGAAAATATATACAATTCACACAGCTATAACTCAATAACTGTTAATCTACCAGCAGTCCACTGGTAGCCTAAAATCTGCAAGACATTGTGTTATGGGTTCTGACTGACAAGCTGGATAAGACATTATTCCTGCCCTGTGGAGGCTCAGGTCTCTTTAAAGTACCGGAGGCACAGGAAAGGATAACAGGGGAAGAGGAAAATGCCTGGAAATAAAGTTGGCAAAACACTCATAGCTGTTAGAGCTGGGCATGGGTATGAGTGTTCATGACACGATTCTCTCCTTTGTGTATTTTGAGGGAAAAAATAGTATAGCAGGCTTTGCTGACCAACACAATAAGCTTTGAAATCTGGTAATCTCTGCATTCCTCCAATCTTTCCTTTTATATTATAAGTTTCTTGATGGTAGAAACTTCACAAGTTTAGAAGCACCTCAAACACTTCCTTGAACTTACAACTTATATATGGTTGCTGAACTGAATGTGATCAAACCACATAAACACATTTATGTTAACAGGAAAAAACAGTTTGCCAAAACTATAAGTGACAAAATGACTCCCATCAGCCAGACTTCTAACTAAATAAGTCAAGCAGGTTTGCTTCCAAGCATACCCAGTAAATCAGATTATGTTCTTGAAGGCCAAATCTCCCAATCTTTCCCTCAGAGGCTTCACTTTTGGTCAGTTCCACTTTCCCCCACTTTAAGCATGCTCTATTCTTAGCTATCTTAAAATAAAACCCCTCAAATCCATATTCATACTCCTCTTGTCATTCCCAGAAATTCCCTGTCAGTTTCAAGTCATTCTCCCCTTTACCTTCACTAGCACCCCACTTGGGCCTAACCAATCTCTATACAGTCTTCAAGTTTCAATTTAAAAGTCAATTCCACAGTGAGACATCTTTGTCAAGGTCCTATCCCTCCAGAGCAAGGTGAGGGCCTTCTGCTCCTCCACCTTCTCCTCCTCCACCACCATTTGCTCAGTGCCTGACACATTGCCTGAAACATACAAGGCGGTCAAGAGACCTTAGGTGAAAGAAGAAAGCCCAAAGAGCAGTCTTATCTGTTCTACAAGTATGTACTGGGCAGCATTATGTGCAAGACCATGCTAGCCTGCAGTAAATTCCTATCATGCCCTCAACAAGGTTACAGTACACCATGAGACAAAAAACATCTTCAGGAAAACCGCATCACTTTAGTTCATATTATTTTTTCATCTTACAGATAACAAAAAGGTTTGCATAAATAAGTAATGTACATAAATAAGTAATGATACAAATAGTAAATGCTACAGCAACTAGCTGAGCCCAAGCTATAATTCAAAGTAGAACAGTGCTGTGAGAGTTCTGGGAAGTTACTACTCCAGCTGGGGTATCATGAAAGCATCATTCTGTGTAGATCGCTAAAGAACCAGAAGTCCATTAGGTGTTAAACAAACAAAGGACATACCAAGCAAAAAGAACATGCTGAAAACAGAAGAGGATGTAGATGAGTGATTATGTGGTGTATGGCCAGGATATGATGAATAATAGAACAGGGATGTTTAAGTGTGAAGTGAGAGCTAAGGCCAGAAAGCTAAGGTGGGTTAGATCTGTCATCTCTTCAATGATAAAGGCTATCTCTCCTTTGTTCTTCTATCCCTAAAACCTATTACAGGTCTAGAACAAGCATAAACTTAATAGAGAATTGTCAAACTGAGTAACTGCAGAGGTATATTGTAGATGCATCTTCTTTCCCACCCACATCCCTTGCTATCCTCAACAGCTGTGTTCACTACCATCAGCCATAACTAGGGATGGGCATGCAATCACTACATGTGATGCTCAAAAAGACAAGCTGGTCCAATCTATATTGGAATTAAAAACTACGCCAGTCATTAGGGAACACATATAAAATAATGCAATTTGGGGCTGGGGTTGTGACTCAGTGGTACAACCCTTGCCTAGCATGTATGAGGCACTGGATTCAATTCTTAGCACTGCAAATAAATAAATAAATGTTCATCAATGACTAATAAAAATATTTTTAAAAAAGCAATTTTGAGGCAGCCAATCAGCAGGGAGAGAACTCAACAGATATGAACAGTCAAATGAACTCCTCCTTACTCAGGAAACAAATGTGGCCCCCCAAGAAGATGCAGAATAGGAAGCTGCCTGGGACTCTGACTTCTCATGTGGTCTCACGTATCTCCTCTTCCCTGAGGTTTCTGTCCCTTGCCTTCTATATAGCTCTACTACAGTAGCTCATGCAGTGGAGAATCTGACAGTTCTTCAGCAAAAGCCTGAAGAGAAGAATGACACACTCATACGCAATCCTATAAAAAATTAAAGTCCTGGTAACTCAGACAAAACACAAAGAATTAGAACTCTAGGACCAGTCAAGGATCCACCAAAACAGCCCATGGGTGAAGGATCAGACAGTGAGAATGGACAAGGTATCAGTTTGAACAATATAAAATCCCTAATATTTGACCTGTTTGACCCAGCAAAATATGGAAGAGGTATTCTGGATGAAAAATAAATAAATAAAAGAAAGCATATGACTGGAGAAGAAAAGAAGGGGTTAAAGATGACTAGATGGGGGGCTGGGGTTATGGCGCAGTGCTAGCGTGCTCGCCTGGCATGCGTGAGGCACTGGGTTCGATCCTCAGCACCACATAAAAATAAAATAAAGATATTCTGTCCGCCTAAAACTAAAAAATATTTTAAAAAAAAAAAAAAAAAGATGACTAGATGGCACATGCACATGACTAGAGGTTGGTTTTGCCCTTAATGAAAAAAAGAGCAGCCGGCTGCGGCTGTAGCTCAGTGGTAGAGCGCTTGCCTGGCATGTGTGAGGCACTGGGTTTGATCCTCAGCACCACATATAAACAATAAATGAATAAAATAAAGATCCATCAACAACTAAAAAAAATTTAAAAAAAAAAAAGCAGCAAGGAGGAAGAGGAGAGGATGTCTGCATGGTTATGATGCCTTCCTCACTACCACCCCAGCTTGATGAATAAGGCTGTGTGGTGCTAAAGGTGAACAGATCAAAAAAGGGTGGGTTGGAGAAATCCATCCAGTGTTTGAAAAAACAGACTTTGAGGGGCTGGGGCTGTAGTTTAGTGGTAGAGCGCTTGCCTAGCATACGTGAGGCACTGGGTTCGATCCTCAGTACCACATATACATAATAAATGAATAAAATAAATATCCATCAATGACTAAAAAAATAAAAAAACAGACTTTGAAATTAATCAATGTGTAGAAAATGATTTTCAAATGAGTGCGAATTAAAATTATCTGTGAGGCTTGTCAAATACTATACAGTCTCCTTCCCCACAGAATCCCATTTGTTAGATCAGTGGCAGGCCCAGAAACATATTTTAACAAGCACCCCAAAATGATTCTGATGAAGTAGCCCACACTGGCAAAGATAGAGAACAAAGAACACACTCTGATGCCGCAGCCTATCAACCATGACTTCACACCAGACACCTACAGAGGTAGATCCCTGGTTCTCAGTGCTGTCAAAATGTGGGCAGGGAGTAATCCACTAGAATCACCCCAAGAGGTGATTCCTGAGCCACATCCCAGGTCAAATGAATGGTAATCTCTGAAAGGCTAAGAAAGCTGCATTTTAACAAGCATCTCTAGGAAGCAGAGATGGCTCCACGGTTATTAATAAATACTTTCCATTTTATTAAATCTTTTCTATATGTCAAAACAACCTCAATGAATAAAAACCCCAACATCGCTGGCTGACAAATCATGGACGCGTGATAATCAATGCCTTCCTGGTCTTCTGCAGGGCATTTAAAAGCCTGCGCAGGACAATGGAGTAATGGAGCCCGAAATAAAGCAAAGGAGAAAATAACACCTCGCACAGGAATCCTAGGAAAAGAAACCTAAACCGCCTGCCTTAGCTGCACCTGCAAAAGGAACCCTCAAGGGAGTGGGTATGACAGCGTCTACTCCCCAAAGAAAAAAACTGGTCTTCTAACATCTTTCACCTCCGCCCTCTGGTAGACTAACCAGCAGAGACACAAACCCAGAGCCCTTTCCCGCATCCAGCCAGCAGCCACTCGCCCAGAAAGCCGCACCGGAGCGTCCAGCCCAGCCTAGCTCTCCCACCTTGGGCTCAGGACCTTGCCCCCTCTCCGCGCCGCTCGCCTCTTCCCCGCGGCCTGGACACCGCCCTCCCGCGCGGCTCGCCCCCTCCCCGCGGCCTGGACACCGCCCTCCCGCGCGGCTCGCCCCTTCCCCGCGGCCTGGACACCGCCCTCCCGCGCGGCTCGCCCCCTCCCCGCGGCCTGGACACCGCCCTCCCGCGCGGCTCGCCCCTTCCCCGCGGCCTGGACACCGCCTCGTCGCGTGGCTCGCCCCTTCCCCGCCGCCTGGGCACCCCTCCGCCTGGCTGGCCCCGAGACTCCCCCCACTGACCGCCTCACAACCCGTCCTGAGAACAGCGCCCTCAGCTCTGAAGAACCCGTCCGCTGGCCCGCCAGCGGTGTCAGAGCACGAGGAAGAAAAAAATCGCGGCTCCAGACGCGTCGCCCTCACCACACCCGGCGGCCATTTTTCGTCTGCCCCCGAACTGACAGGTCACGTGACGGGGGCGTGGCCTTAGTGGTCACGCCCCCGGGACATGGCAGGAGGGCCGGGGGCGGGGCCGGGGCGGGGCCGGAGGGCGGGCGCGGCCAGAGCGCAGGTCCAACTGCCCAAGCAACACTTTCTCACTGTAAATGTGTCTTTTCCTTATAGTTAGTTTATAAGCCCTATGTGCCCTTATAGTCAAGCCCATTCAGAGAAACAAACCGCAGTTAAACTTTGAATGACAGTGCTACCGAAGACCAGCTCAAAGCCTCCGGGAGTCCAGGGGCCAGAATCTGCTCTCCGAGAGCCCGTGCTGCCCATCGGCCCGAGCGCACCTGGCCTCCTCCATCCTCCTTCCACTCTCTGTTGTCCCGGAGTCTGGCCTCCTTCCCACCTCTGCAGAGGGTACTTCTGACTGTCGGAGACCAAATGTGATGGACAACGTTCCATCCGCCTCTGCGACTCCCTCCTAACGTTCCCTTCGCTGTACTCACTAATTCTCCTAGTCCTTCCTCCCATTCTTCTGGCTGCTCCTTCCCTACCCTAGTCCAGCTAGCTGATCCCAACGGTGAACTCTGGTTCTCTTTGGCTAAAGGGGTCTGCTCTTTCATGAACCTTCCTGGTCAACACAAGCAGAGTGAGGTTGTCGGTCTTAAGTTCTCAGCTTCTCACGCCACAGTAAAGTACTCAAAATGTGTTCACTGAGGTACATTTGACCTGTTTACCTGTCTCTCCCCCACGCTGAGGTTGCTCCATCTTTAGATTCCGGGATACCATCAACTCCCCTCACCTGGTTTAGAATGGTATCTGTCCTCAGCAAGCCACCATAGAAGAAGCTACACATCTTAGCTCCTCATTATATGCTGTTAGAGTATTCTCTTATTAAGGAGAGTCACACTAGCTTCTGATGATGCCACACTCCTTCTTGACTTTTCTCATCAGTGGCCGGTGACACATTGGTGAATATAAATCAAAATCATCTGTGGACTCTTTTTTTTTTTAACTAGAATGTGAACCCAGGGGTACTTAACCACATTCGCAGCCTTTTTAGTTTTTGAGACAGGGCCTCACAAAGTTGCTGAGGTTGGCTTAGAACTTGCAGTTCTCCTGTCTCATCCTCCTGAGTCACTGGGATTACAAGCATGAGCCAATGTGCCTTCTGTGTACTTTTTTAAAAATCAAGACTACACTTATTGGGGCAAGGAAAGAAATGTGAATTTTTAAATTTTTGTATTTTTTATTTACATTTATTTATTTGCGGTACTGGGATTGAACCTAGGGACACTCTGTCACTGAGCTCTATCCCCAACCTTTTTATTTTACTTAATATTTTTAGTTATAAATGGTCACAATACCTTTATTTATTTTTATGTGGTGCTGAGGATCGAACCCATCACATATACTAGGCAAGTGCTCCACTACTGAGCCACAACCCCAGCCCCTTTACTTTTTACTTTGAGACAGGGTCTCACAAAGTTTCCCAGGATGGCTTCACACTTGGAATTATCCTATCTCAGCCTCCCATGTAGCTGGAATTCCAGGCATGCCCCAGCAGCCCAGGTGCCTCCTGAATTTCTTTAACTCCAGCAGTATTGCTTGGTTATAGAAACTGCCATTCCACTGCAAGCCTGGGAGATGGGCTTTAGGCAGACGGGTAGATAGGCCAAACTCTGCCCACCAGGAGTAAGCCATACTTATGGGGAGGAACCAGCACAAGCAAAATACCTGCCTTGGGGCATCTGGAATGTACCCTTAAGGCAGCAGCAGAAGGGGAAGTGGTAAGTGGTGGGTTCTCCACCTGAGCACCAGCACCACTGAACTACGCTGGATGTTCTCAGTGAAGATCTTTGCCAATTCCCATCTCAGCCCCAGGGGCTGGCGCCTGCTACCTAGACTTACTTCTCCCCCCACCAAATGAAAACCCCTGCGGACAACCAGTGTGCAAGCTGCTGTCTCGTGGGGATGTTTGTGAAAGCAGGCCAGGTGCCAGGCTGGGAAGAAGCACTGAGAAACAACCTTGATTTCAGCCCACACCTTAGTGGTGTATGAGAGGAGGGCCCAGTGCCAGGGCTGGCGGGGTGAGGGCAGTCACCAGAACAGAAGGCACCTCTGTCAGCTAGCCCCTGCCCCCACCGCAGGTCTGAACTGGGAAGGGGAGAACCTCTAAGTTCACATTTTTTTTAATTATATGAGCCACATATTTAAATACTAAAATGAGAGTATTTGATCATTAATAATTATTATTAACATTGTTGATCTAAAAGTGACAAGAAAATTATGAGATCTACTCAAAATGCCATCCAGGGACAGGAAGCAAGGAGACACAGGGCATTTGCAGAAGTCATTGCGAGGAAAAATGAAGGTGCTCTGGAGCCCTAGCCTACTGCATTCTCTTGCTTTGAATAATGGTTACATTGAGTAAATTATATTTTGACAATAAGTATTTCCTGAGGCCAAATACTGCTGGGTCTTTTCATATTTACCAGCTCTAACTTGCAAAGGCAGAACTGTTACACAATGTAACCGAATGCTTTGTCCTCAGTTTTATTTCAAAGATAAGGCTCTCTCCATGTTCTTTGGCGTTTACTTGGTTTATGTAGCTTGCCTAAAACTTTCTGACAAATGCATCCCGAAGGTTTTACTCCGGAGGACTCACTCTTTGAAAGTCTGGTTTTTCTACTTGTCATGTGGTTTTGTGTAGAAGGAAAAATAAGAACTCTCTTTCCATCCCTCACCACTCTCCTCACGGAAACTGTAATTTAATCACCCTTTCATCTTTTCCCACAGTATCAGCAATTGGAATGATGATTTCAGCAATCCAATGTTTTTTTTTCTTGTTGTTTTGTTTTGTTTTTTAAGTATTTTAAGTTGTGGATGGATGTAGAACCTTTATTTTATTTATGTGTGATGCTGAGGATCGAACCCAGTGCCTTACAAGTGCTAGGCAAGCGCTCTACTACTGAGCCACAACCCCAGCCCAGTCCCACATTTTTTATATGGCTTCAATTTCACTGTGTGATATTTTCTATAGAAATCTCAAGATTTTTACACACCACATCACTTTAAAATAGTGTTCTCTGATTATAAAAATAATATGTATTCATCATAAAGAATAAAGAATTTGAAAATATATAAAATTTTGAAAAAGAGATAGCTCTCCTATTCTCACCACTGAGCTCTCTGGACTTCATAAACAGATTTGAAACAGAAACTTTATTGATCAAACTCATTTTAAACACTCATTGTTGGAAAGGAGGGGGGTTATGGGGATCCCCTCAGGCTATTATTTTTTGCCTTGATGGGTGATGACTATGGATATTACTCTCTGGCCTATTTTATCAGCGTATTCCTTCTACATTAAAAAACATGTGGAAGCATGTTTCCTTAACTCTGGGATGGCCCCAGAAAGAAAAAGAATACACAATAAGACAGAGTTAAGGGAAGACCTGAGATGCAATAGAGGAAGGGCCAGTGCAAAATCTCACGTTGCAGGGTGGGAAAGTTATAACTAAGCTCAGATGAAAAAGACTTGGGCTTTCAGTCCATCGCAAGCTCAGCAAGCAGGCCAGACATGTTCATGGTGCCAACCCACTGACTGGCCACCCAGGTGTTTCAGACTCAAGCTTTTTCATCGCCAAATTCTGCTTCACAGCTGGGCGTGGTGGCGCAAGCCTGTAATCCCAGCACTTAGGGAGGATGAGACAGGAGAATTGCGAGTTCAAAGACAGCCTCAGCAGTAACGAGGTGCTAGGCAACTCAGTGAGACCCTATCTCTACATAAAACACAAAATAGGGCTGGGGATATGGCTCAGTGGTCAAGTGTCCCTGAGTTTTATCTCCAGTACCAAAAAAAAAAAAAAAAAAATTCTGCCTCACTGACAGAAGTTGAGAATTCAGAGTTTCCCTTATGAGAGTCCAATCCAATTAGGGAGGTGATATGCTATGGGGAATGTTATCAGTACAAGAAAAGCTAAAACCAAAGAAGTGCTATTCGGGACAGGCATGATGGTTGCACACATGTAATCTCAGCAACTCAGGAGGCTGAGGCACGATTACATGTTCGAGGCCAGCCCTTAGCAATTTACCAAGCAACTAAGCAAGACCCTGTCTCAAAATAAAAAAAATAAAAAGAGCTATAGATGTAGCTCAGTGGTAAGGCGTCCCTGGTTTCAATCCCCAGTACCAAAGCAGGGTGGAGAAAGTAAGTGGTAGTTCAGAAGACTCTGGGGATTGGTGAGATTGACCAGTGCCCTCAAAGAAAGAAAAGCCAGGATCAAGAAAATTATGTGCACCAAGAGATGTAAATGGGCATTGGGGTGTCAGGAACTACTTGAGATTGACATCCAACACCACTGGTTTAAAGGCTTACATCTAAAGTATTTTTTAGGGCAACGTCAACTTAGCAAAAGGTCCAGTTCCATCCTTCCCTTCTTGAAAAGTGGAATCACTACTCATTTCCAGTGTCTTCCCATCTCATCAAAATAAAATTGGCAATTCTACTAGTCTCCAAAGCCAAATTTTATTCACAAGCACAGATTCCCATAAAGGAGAAAAGAGCTGGAATACAGAGGAGAAGTAGTTAATATTGCATTAGATTCATGGGTTAATATTTTTAGCCCCTTTGATTCTATGAGGCATGTTAATGTTTAATTTTACTATGCCGTGTGTGTGGGTGTGTGTGTGTGAAATTTCAGCCAGTTGTGTTGAGGCATGCCTTTAATCCCAGCTACTCTAAAGGTTGAGGCAGGAGGATCCCAAGTTCTAGGCCAGCTTGGGCAACTTAGTGAGATGTGGTCTCAAAATAAAAAGTTCTATATTCCCCAGCCCAAAAGTATTTTTTAAATGGGCTGGGGATGTAACCCAGTGGTAGAGCACTCCTAGGTTTAATCCCCAGTACAAGCAAGCAAGCAAGCAAGAAAGAAAGAAAGAAAGAAAGAAAGAAAGAAAGAAAGAAAGAAAGAAAGAGGGAGGGGGGGGAGAAAGAAAGAGAGAGAGAATGAGAGAAAGAGAAAGAGAAAGAGAGAGAGAGAAGAGAGAGAGAAAGAAAGAGTAAGATACAGATTGATGTAAAATTCAGATCTACTAGTTGGTACGTTTTGAAATTTCACCTATCCTGTATCTTCATCTAAATTTAGTTTCATTTTATCATATCTTAAAGAATCAATTTTTGCAGTGGCACACAACTGTAATCCCAGCACTTTGGGAGTCTGAGACAGGAGAATCACGAGTTCAAAGCCAGACTTAGCAATGGTGAGGCGTTGATCAACTCAGTGAGACCCTGTCTCTACATAAAACACAAAATAGAGATGGAGATGTGGTTCAGTGGTCAAGAACCCCTGAGTTTAATGCCTGGTTCCAAAAAAAAAAAGAATCAATTTTTGTTTGCTGAAGACATTAAAAATTTAGGCCAGCAAATCATTTGGAAGCATTAGATTCAACTTCTTTTTTAAAAAATTTTAGTTGTAGATGGCCACAATACCTTTATTTTATGTGGTGCTGAGGATGGAACCCAGTGCCTCACACATGCTAGGCAAACATTCTGCCACTGAGCTACAGCCTCAGCCCCAACTTTTTTTTTTTTTTTAATATTTAGTTGCCAATGGATCTTTATTTTATTTATTTATATGTGGTGCTGAATCGAACCCATTGCCTCACACATGCAAGGCAAGTGCTCTACCACTGAGCCACAACCCCAGCCCCCTCCAACTACTTTTATTATTAATTTTTCTACTTCTCTCTATACTTGTCCCTATGTCTTTCTCTAAAACTAATGTTTAACCTAAAGAAAGTTGCTTTTCCATTTGCTTCTCTTGTCAAGTATTAAATCTTTTCTATACTTCCAAATTGCCCACCAAGTGGTTCTTTGGGTATTTTTTGTATTTTCTTTCCTTCTCAACACTGGAGATTGAATCCAGGGATGCTCTACCACTAAGCTGCATCCCCAGCCCTTTTTAATTTTCAGACAGGATCTTGCTAAATTGCCCAGGCTGGTCTCAAACTCGTATTCCTCCTGCCTCAGTCTCCTCAGTCCCTGAGATTATAGGCTTGGCCAGAGCGTTACCAGTGAGCTACAGCTCCAACACCTGCGCATCCTTGAATCACTATAGCATTTTATAAATCACTATAGTTTTATAGTTAGTCCTAATATTTTCCAGAATAAGTCCGCCAGTATTATCCTCCTTAGCCTCCTTGAAGGTTCTTTCTTTTTTGGTACCAGGCATTGAACTCAGGGGCACTCAGCCACTCAGCCACATCCCCAGCCCTGTTTTTTATTTTATTTAGAGACAGGGTCTCACTGAGTTGCTTAGCGCCTTGCCATTGCTGAGGCTGGCTTTGAACTCGCAATCCTCCTGTCTCAGCCTCCCAAAGTGCTGGGATTACAGGCGTGCACAACCGTGCTGGCTTGGAGGTTAGTTCTTGATGCCTCCCATCAATATCAGAAAGATCTAGCCGGGCGCGGTGGCTCAAGCCTGTAATCCCAGCACTTAGGGAGGCTGAGACAGGAGAATCGCGAGTTCAAAGCCAGCCTCAGCAATGGCGAGGCGCTAAGCGAGCAACTCAGTGAGACCCTGTCTCTACATAAAACACAAAATAGGGCTGGGGATGTGGCTCAGTGGTCGAGTGCCCCTGAGTTCAATCCCCAG
>CM053411.1:76490565-76526884 GCA_028644305.1 Xerus rutilus | reverse complement strand
GTGAGCCTCCATTCACTCATTCATTCATTTTACTCACCCAAATCAATGAGCCCTATTATGTGCCAAACACCTCTTTTGTGTGTGTGTGGGGGGGGTGTATTGGGGGCTGAACCAGGGTGTGCTCTACCACTGAGCTACATACCAGTCCTTTTATTTTTTTTTATTTTTTATTTTTTTGGTACTGGGGATTGAACTCAGGGGCACTCGACCACTGAGCCCCATCCCCAGCCCTATTTTGTGTTTTATGTAGAGACAGGGTCTCACTGAGTTGCTTAGCGCCTCGCCGTTGCTGAGGCTGGCTTTGAACTCGCAATTCTCCTGTCTCAGCCTCCCTAAGTGCTGGGATTACAAGCGTGAGCCACCGCGCCCGGCTGCCAGTCCTTTTATTTTGAGATCAGTCTCACAAAGTTGTTGAGGTTGACCTTGAATTTGTGATCCTCAAGCCTCAGCCTCCTGAGTAGCTGGGATTACAGGTGGGTGCGACCACATCTGCATGGATGAGCCACTGTGGGACTCACTCATTCGATAAATATTTATAGGGAAAATGTTGCATGAGTGGGACACTAGACTATCCCGACAAGCTTTTCTTTTCTTTTTTTTTTCCTTTTTTCTTTCTGGTACTGAGGATTGAACCCAGAGGCATTTAACCACTGAGCCACATCCCCACCCTTTTTGAGACAAGACCTCGCTAAGTTGCTGAGGCTGGCTTTAAAACTTGAAATCCTCTCGCCTCAGCCTTCAGAGTTGCTGGGATTACAGGCATGCACCACCATGCCCAGCCCTGAAAAGTTTTTCTGAAAATCTAAAACTGCTCTAAAATTAAACTTGTATTGAATATATTTAAATTTTTTTCAGTGATTCAGTATAATTACAATGTTCCACACTTTCTTTTTTGATGAATCATATAATATGGAATTCACCAGAATTCATGTGATTTTAATACTACAGTGAGTAATATCTATAAGCAAAGGTGAATATTTTATGCATCCTAATAATCAATATTAGAAGACGAAATTTCAATCAAGCAGGCTAGTGGAAAGTCTGACTTATGTCAGAAAGTCTAAATTATGTCAAAAAAATTATTTCAGAAAAAATAAATATTTTTATTATGGAAAGTCTGAATTAATTACAAAATCAAGCATTTGAAAATGCAGAGTATACAGTTAAAACATTTAAGGAGAAAAAATGTACCCATTATTTTAAAATATCAGATCATAGATAATAAAAATCTAAAAATATAAATGAAAACATTTCTAGATTTATAGTATTGGTCAGTTTTTAAAAACTTATGTTATTTCTTTTTCTACCTTAAATATAAAAAAGCAAATGCTTTTTTACTTAATATTATCACTTTTTCTAGAATCTCATCAATTTAAGCGCCACCCCCCAAGCCAGATATGGCTTTCAGATAATCTCCAGTAATGGAAAGGGGCAACGTTAGGGGTGGAGACGCTTGCAGGCTGGAAGATATGGATGGTATGGGAGCGTACAGAGGTTCTCTTGTATCTACTGAGCAAAATGGAAAGAGTTACTCTTCTGTAACTGAATGGGGAGGATGAGCTGGAGTTGGGAGGACAGCAGAGGAGGCATTACAAAGTCTTATAAGGGGCTGGGGTTGTAGCTCAGTGATAGAGCGCTTGCCTAGCACATGTGAGGGATTGGGTTCAATCACATAAAAATAAAGCTATTGCGTCCATCTACAACTAATTTAGTTGTATAATATATATATGTGTGTGTGTATATATATATATATATATATATATATATATATATATGAATGAAGTCTCATAAGGGAGAGCAGAGTGAGTGAGATGGAGAACTGCCTCACCTTGCTGGACACTGCCAAGGTGGAACTAGTCAGCAGAACTATCAGGTGCCCAGGGGTAGGGGCTGTGGAGGGAGTTACTGGACTTAAAAGGAATTGTTTCGCTTTGCTGGATGAATCTGACAAAGAGAACAGGAAAAAAGGAGCTGAGGGCACATGCCATGGACAGTTAGAATTCCACACTGGGGTCTCAGCAGGGTAAGGACTTAAGCCAAGATCCATGGAATACAAGTGTGTTAGTGTCAAGGAGTTGATGGAGGCGTATACTAGAGGGAGGGAGATGGAAAGGAGGAGATGGTTCAGAAGGGAATGCCTAAAATGAGACAGCTGGTAACAGCTTGGTCTAAAGCACGCTATTTGTAGCCCATGTAGGTGAGGGGACAAGACCATCAGAGGACAGCAGGTCAGGGACCTGAGAGGCCAGATTGGATGGTTCTTTATACAAGGACATTGAAATCATCAAGAATGCATTGTGCTGGGTGTGGTGGCGCACACCCGTAATCCCAGCAGCTGGGAGGCTGAGGCAGGAGGATCACAAGTTTAAAGCCAGCCTCAGCAACTTAGTGAGATACTGTCTCAAAATAAAAAATATGGGCTGGGCATGTGGCTCAGTGGTTAAGTACCAGTGGGTTCAATCCCTGGAAAGAAAGGAAGGCAGGCAGGCAGGCAGATGATTTGGCAAATGAATATATGGAGTATTGAGTATTATATAAGAAAATCCCCCAGAATCACAACAGCAGCATCAGATTCAGACAGTCAGCCATTCACACAGGAAGTCTCACCAAAGGGCACCCGCTGATACACCACAAACACCTACTCACACTGTGGTTTCTAGGTCCCATTCCACACAGAATCAGCTGTAGGCACACATGACTATTGGTGTCAAGCCCCTGCTTCAGTGCTAGTCAGTTCCTCCAGGAACAAACTGGGAGTCTGCCGGCTGGCTCCCAGTAGGGGAAGTGTCTTGCGGTTCCATTGTCTACTTTCCTAACATTCTGGGTAAGAGTCACTAAAAGACGTCTTTGATTTTATCTATTAATGGCCTTACAGTCACATGATAGAAAATTCAGGAAAAGCACTGTCTAAATGAAAAGACATATATGTACGGACCCTCTTACTGCTTCAAAGTTTATAAATGCAACTGGACACGCTATTTTGTTTTTACAGGTTGGAGCAGGGTTAACATGTAGCTTCTTGAATCTGCCTTTCAGTCACATCCGTAATTTCCTTTTTGTTTTCCATTTAGTGATAGCGGGGATTGAACACAGGGCCTCACACAAGCTGGGCAAGTGCTCTAGCACTGAGCTACACTCCCAGACCTTTCTATTTTGAGACAGGTGTCGTTAAATTGAGGAGACTGGCCTCAAGCTTGTCCTGCCTCAGCCTCATGGATCACTGGGATTACAGGCATGCACCAATGCACCCAGTGAATTTTCTTTTTCTTCTTGTCCTTTCAAGTAAACTTAAGTGAAATAGGTAGAGAGAGGCTCAAAGGAGGTTCAACAGGAAGTTTAAAAACTATTTTGTAAAATACATCTCTACCAAACAGGAAAAGGATCAGAAAGAAACACACCAAAATGTGAAACCATCTATGGTAGAATGACTGGCAGGTTCTGGGGGGTTTTATTCACTTGAATGCATTTTACTACTCATGTCAAGCCAACGTGAGGATGATGGAGGGAACAAGTTAGTGTGGATGTGGACAACCATAAAATAATTGCTAATCAGAGGGTCTGGAAAGAAAATATTTGTCTACAGTACACCTTCAGCCATGCTTTTGTTTTGCTTTTGGGGAGGCTATAGCATAGATTTTCTAAAATTCATCAAATTTCACAACTTTCTTGCTTTGTGCAAACTTGGAATGATTTGTATCAAGAAGTATAGGTTTACTTTATCAAACATAAAATAATGACTGATTTGCTAAATTATGTTTATACCCAGTTTTGAAAGGCACATGTTGACGTGGTCCTCCCGTCCTCAGCATGGCCTTCAGGACTTAAAAATGTTTGGTCTGTTTGGCTCTCTACCATGAAATACAGACTTGGGAATTGCACCTGTATGTCAGCCAATTTAGTGGCTGGTGATGAAGACCTTTGGAAATTGGAAGTCCCATGGCCACAGGTACTCCTGTGGAGTAAACACCAAACAGCGCATAGATTGTCCTATATTCATTATATTCTTTGTGCTTTTTCTACTTCCAGCAAATATCTATTATTTACTAACATTATAATCCCCATGTGGCCACTTTAAGGCATGCACAGGAACAATGAGCACAGAACCTGGTTTTGGGAGGTTCAGGGGAAGCTACCCAGGGAAAAGTACTTTGGCTTTAAATGCCTCTGCCTCTATCACAGCCTGTGGTCCGTGGTGTGAACTTAATAAACACTTCCCCAGTAATACTGATGAAGGGGAACTCAGCCGTAAAAAGAGCAAGGAGAGAGACAGATGAAAACTCAGGGACTCAGTGGATAAGAAGGACAGGGTGAGCTGTGTGCAGGGGGAGGGGCTAACCTGGGTCAGAGATGCATGAGGATAAGCAAGTACTAGATCACCTTAGACTTCATGCTGTTCTCAAGAGTTTATCATGAAGCCCAGCACACTGGGAGGTTGAGACAGGAGTATCACGAGTTCAAAGCCAGCCTCAATAATGGCAAGATGCTAAGCAACTCAGTGAGACCCTGTCTCTACATAAAACACAAAATAGGGCTGGGGATGTAGCTCAGTGGTCGTGTGCCCCCGAGTTCAATCCCTGGTACCAGAAAAAAAAATTATCATGAAGGTTTCAGGGAAGTTTCTTTCTTCTTTGATACTGGGGACTGAACCCAGAGAAGCTTAACTACTGAGTCACATTGCTAGACCTTTTTATTTTTTGAGACAGGGTCTCACCAAGTTGCTGAGGCTGGCTTTGAACTTGTGATCTTCCTGCATCAGCCTCCCAAGCTGCTAGGATTACAGGTGTGTGCCACCTCACCCAGCAAGTTTCATTTTTTTTTAAGCATTCTTTTTTTTTTTAACCTTTATTTTTTTTATTTATGTGGTGCTGAGGATGGAACCCAGTGCCTCACACCTGCGAGGCAAGTGCTCTACCACTCAGTCACAACCCCAGTCCCAACAGTTTCATTTTTTTTGGTACTGGAGATTGACCTCAGGGGCACTCGACCACTGAGCCACATCCTCAGCCCTCTTTTGTGTTTTATGTAGAGACAGGGTCTCACTGAGTTGCTTAGCGCCTCGCTGTTGCTGAGGCTGGCTTTGAACTCGCGATTCTCCTGTCTCAGCCTCCTCAGTGCTGAGATTACAGGCTTGTGCCACTGCGCCCGGCTCAACAGTTTCATTTTTGAAGCAAGAGAATAAAAACCCAACCCTAATGGGCTGGGGTTATGGCTCAGTGGCAGTGTGCTTGCCTAGCATGCATGAGGCATTGGTTCGATCTCAGCACTGCATAAAAAATAAAATAAAGATATTCTGTCAACCTACAACAAAAAAATAAGTATTAAAAAAAAAAAAAATCTGATCCATGACTTTAGAACGATGCCTCCGGGTTGCATCTTCTGGCCTGGGCTGGGTGGCAACATGACTGGAGAGCGGACGATGGGCCAGGAGGTGGTTGCTGTAACTGGGCAAGCAACAGGGAGGCCAGGGTCGGGGAGACAGTTGTCCTGAGGCAGACACACAGCGGACAAAGGCAAGGACAGCGAACCAACCTCCAACTTGGTCACCAGGGAGTCATGACTTTTTTAAATGAATTTTTTAGTTGTAGATAGATACAATACCTTTATTTTGAGGTGGTGCTGAGGACCAAACCCAGTGCCTCACATGTGCTAGGCAAGCACTCCACCACTAAGCTACAACCCTAGCCCGGATTTTTTGTTTTTTTGGTACCAGGGATTGAACCCAAGGGTGTTTAACCATTGAGCCACATCCCCAACCCCTTTTAAAATTTTGAGATAAGGTCCTGATAAGTGGCTTAGGACCTTGCTAAATTATTGAAGCTGGCTTTGAACTTGCCATTCTTCCTGCCTCAGCCTCCTGAGCCACTGGGATTACAGGCATGTGCTACCACACCAGGTGCAAGTCATGACTTTTGAGTTGGGGACTGACCACAGAGGAATTCAAGCTTAGGCAGTGGTGTAATGAGAAGATAGTTTGGTTTGATGTACTGAGTTTGGAGGTGCCTGTGCAAATATTAAGCAGGAGCTACTTGTACATTAGGTTGGGGTGGAGAGAGGCTGGAGGAAGGTGGGAAGTCTGATAGACATGTGTGGGAGGGAGGCTCTGTAGAGCAGGAAATATGGGTGGCATCAACAGAGGAGCCTAGACTGAGAAGGATTTATCAGAGGCAGAGAAAGAAGCAAGGCAGAAGTCACATAGAAGCCAAGAAAGCATCTTAAGAAAAGAGTTGACCCGATCAAATGCTACAGAGATCAAGTGATATGGACAAAACCTCAGCAGATTCATTAAGAGGCCAAAAACAACTCCGTAAGTGGCTTGTGAAGTGGTGGAGAGTGAGCATGCATAGCTACCATGCTGACTCCCTTTCAAGCAGCCTTACTGTAGAGGCTGAGGCTGTGGGCAGCTTCCATGAGCTGTTAACCAGTGCCTCCTCCCATAAGAGCTTGATCCAGGGCAACATGAGTGCGGTATCTGAAACCGACGACATGCGTTCAAGGAGTGTGGGGTGACAAACAGGAACTCAACTTTCCAGTTGCTGGGTGCTGGGCAGCGACTTTCCCAGGAAGGACTGCTAACAGCTGACATCACGCTCCAACTGCAAGTGAGCATTTTAAGGCCACTCTCCGGTTCACTTACACAAATGGATGGCCACCAGTGAATGGCTCCTGCCCCTACGGTGCAACATGTCCTGTTGATCTAGGACCTGACCCCCTGCTGAAGGTGTCAGCCTGTACCAAGATGCTACTGGTACTGCCCAAAGGAGATGATCTCCTCCCTCCAAAAAAAAGCAAAAAGCAAAGTCTACTTGAACAATAAAAGCTATACAGTAAGGTAAGATTTTTACCAGTAAAGAGAAATATGATTTTTTTATGACTAAAAATCTAAGCTGCTGGTTGGGGATGCAGCTAAGGGATGGAATGCTAGCCTAGCAAGCCAAGGGACTGGATTAGACCCCCACTATCTCAGGGTGGGGGGGACACAAATCCAACACTTGGCAGCAGCAACAAGTAGACTGAGCCAACAGCCTGTATGCATCCCGTTAAAAACTGGGCAGTAAAACACCATGCCTACTGATGCCCCTGTTCTGTTCCCCAAACCCTAGCCAAGTTAAGGGAACAAGAGCAAGCCTGGCTGGAACGTGCAGATACAGATCATCTTGAAGAACACTTACTTGCGCTCAGGCCCACTGGCTGGGTGTTAATACAAGGCATCTTTACTGCAGCTGTTCACTACAGCATCCAGCAAAGTCCCTGAGTATGCACCCAAATCTCCAGGTCACTGTGTCCAACAGGAGTCACAGCATTCTGCTTCTTAGAAACAAAACACAGGTCTAGATGTGAGTGCTGGGAAAGCCTGTACAGAGCTCAGGCGGTCTACTCTCCCTCTTAGGCAAAGTCAGGAACTGCCTCATTTTCTAAGTCTGTCTTAGGAGAGAACACAGGTGCTAAATACAAATTTAAGGTCGTTTTAATTACCTTCCAAAATGCTTATGTGACAGCAGTTTTATGAAAATAATGTTTAGGCAGTTAAAGAGTCAATAATTCTTTTTTTTTTTTAAGTTATACATGGACACAGTGTCTTTATTTTTTTTTTTTTTACTTATTTTTATGTGGTGCTGAGGATCAAACCCAGTGCCTCACACATGCAAGGCAAGCGCTCTACCATTGAGCCACAATCTCAGCCCCAAAGAGTCAATAATTCTTAAGATCATCATTACACTGAAGAATCCTTCAATGAAAAAGACTGTTCACTCTCATGACAGTGCCCTGTTCTGCAGACGGGATTTGAAATCTGAAATAAGCAAACACACACCAATTCTTTTAAACTACTGTTTAATCAGTTTTAAAGACACACAAATTAGAAAAAGAAAACATGTACATTCAACACACCTTCAAACCCAGCAGTAAGCCACCAGAGCAGCTCTGGGGACACAGGTCAGGAACAAGTGGTAAAAACTCATGACGCTACAGCTGAACCGACAGTGGTGGTTTCAACTTGCTGTACAACAAGGAGTGACTCATGGATCCGTTGAAAAATAACACTTCTTTAAAAAAATATTTTAGAGTAATAAAAACAAGCAGCACAGAACACCACGTGGCATCCTTGCCTGGGAAGGGGAGCAAACACTGTCAGCTGCGGCTGCTACAGCCACACTCCCCTCATGATCCGGTAGCTTCCAGGCAGAGGTCAAGACGCACTCTGAAGGGGGGGCAGGAGGAATCACACACCTCCCTGCATGGGACACGACCCCTGGCTTTACCTCAAGGACTTCTCCTCCTTCCCTCTGCCTTGTACCATGCCCCTTCTGGTTTGAGAAGCAATCACGTAAAGGTGACAGAAGACAGACAAGATTGGTTTGGAACATATTTGTGTTCAACATGTGAGTTTTTTCCTTGTGATAAAAAGTCAGTACCAAATGTACTTCATTGACAAACCCATGTATACCAAACCAAAAATATTTAAATTGGGAAAGAAGCATATTTTAAAATGCCTCAGTACGTAAGTTTGTCCTTTCCTGGGAAACGACAAAAAGGAATATTAACAAATCAGTGTCTCAAAGAAGTTGATCCAAAATATAGCAGGAAACAGGAAACAGCAGCCAGTCACTTGCCCACCTCAAACATGCTGTTAAGAAATTGGTTAGTCATTTTGCTTATGTTGCTCTATAACTTTTAGTTTTTCATTATATTTCCATTTCTTTTTACAGTTGCAAAATTTGATAAAACATGGCTGGAGAGATGGCTGTGTACCACCAGTGTCAGACAGTAGTTTTACATGGATATTTATACTATTTATAGAACAAAGTCTTGCGTTTTTGTTTTTGCTTTATAAAAGTCATACTAAAAGAAGAGTTATAATCAGTTTTAAAGGCAAGACAATTTAGTTGGCGTAAAAATGTGTCTTTAGTTTTGGTTCACAAAATATTCCCAATCAATGACCTATGGAACTTGTCAGTACTTTACTGGGGGTTTAACTTTATGTTAAAAACCTATTAAAATAAATATTATTTTAAAACATATAAAATATTAAGCAGCCTATCAATTAAAATGTAATTGGCTGCATCCTCTGTACAACAAGAGCCTCAAAAAGCAGCTTAATCACTGATTAGAAGTGCATTCCTACAAAATATCAATGTGGAAAATTTCATTTTAGATTTTCTTCTGTAAGGAGAATTACTATAAATAGATTTGACTACATGGTGTTGCAGAAGAACACTGCAGAGACCCTTTACATTCTAATCCTTCAAACTCAAAGTTCAGAGTGGATTTCTTTTTTAAAATGCAATCTCTTCCTTCGACATCAGGAGCCCACAGTGGTACAAACCCACTTTTATTAGCAGAAATTTAGCATCCAAGGCAAGGGCATGAATGATCAGCCACTCACTGGGTGCCTCTGGGTCAAGTGCAACAGGTGTGTAAGGTTCTCGAGGGTGGTTAAGACTGCATTCACAGTGTTACTCAGAATCCTGCACCTGTGTTAAATCTGATGCATTAAATTTTAGAATGGACTATTAATGCCTGACTAACCCTCAAAATACTGACTGACATCTAGAAGTCTGGACCAATTCTTAGCTGACAGCAATACAGACACCATTTGAGACAATCATTCTCTCAAGTAATTTTTTTTTCAATCTTAATGTCGAACTCATAAAACCAATTTTCCAAAAATTATAAATAAGGAAATAAATGTATAAATGTCCAGATTTGTTCATACATATGCAAATTAAATATTTAAAAGTATGAATTTTAAATAGGAAATTTTGTCCTAAAGTCATCAAATAAAAGAATAACTTATATAATCATTTTAATAGCAAAATTTTAAATTATTTTCTAATTGTCTAAAATAAAGCACAAAGGAGGTTTGCAAATTCAAGGCTGTCTCAGCAACTTAGACCCTGCCCCCCACAAATAAGGACTGGGACTAGGGATATAGTAGCTCAGTGCCTATGGGTTCAATCCCCAGTACCAAAAATAGAAAATAAATGTTCTCTTCAATAGAGACCATTTCATTATGAAAGTCATTTTTAAGGACTATGTTCAGTAGAAATAGTACGATGCCACAGCTTCTAATCTAATGGATTGTTTTCCCTCTGAGCTGGGCAAGGTAGCATACTCCTGTAATCCCAGTGACTAGGGAGGCTGAGGCAAGAGGATCAAATGGAGGGCTAGGGATATAGTTCAGTGGTAAAGCGCTCCTGGGTCCAATTCCCAGTACCAAAGATAAAATAAAATTTAAAAGATCCAAACCAAAACTAAAACAATCAATCAAACAACAACTCAAAAGGTTTTCTTCTGGCCAGGTGCAGTGGTGCACACTTATAATCCCACTGATTCAAGAGGGTGAGACAAAAGAATCACGAGTTCAAGGCCAGCCTCAGTTACCTAGTAAGTCCCTGTTTCAAAACAAAATAAAACAGAGCTGGAGTTTGTGGTAGAGCATCCTTGTGTTCAAGCCCCAGTACCACCAACCCCCACCCCCCAAATCCTCTGTTGCTATGACAACCTTTTTAAAAAGTCATGGCTCTGAGTGCCAATAATAAAAATCAGCAACCACAACAGTTCCCTTGTGAATCTACCCATGTCCTTGCACTTGGCTCCCATTCCAGGTCCTTTTTCCACTCCCTGGCTAGGGAAGGGGGAGCACAGCCCTAGAGGACAGGCATGCAGCAGGCAGAGCCAGAGAGACCCAGGTTCCTCCCAGGCCAGGCAGTGCTCACAAGAGGAGCCGCCTCACTTTCAGAAACCACCTCTCACCGCAAATCTTTCTCCAAAGTGGTGTGTGTGGAAATCCCTGTGTGAGTGTCAACATGGTGGGGACCAATGACAAAGCCTTTAACCAAGAGGACAGTGGGGGCTGATAGGAGAAGTGGTGGCTGGACATTTCTGAAGCCAAATAAATCTTGTGTATTATTCTGGATATTTCAGAAGTTAAATAAACTTCCCCAATTACCCTGAGTTCCAACAAAAATGCCTAATTTTAAAAACAGAAGGAACCACTTATAAAATGACAACAGCTGAGACCTGTCAAAGTAACTATTATTGTTTCAAGAAAATGAAATTGAGGGAATAATTATTTTTGTTCAGTTTTTTCCCTGAGTAGTATGTAATTAACCAGAAGTATGAAATATGATGTTGACTGATAACCTCTGGTGTGGTTTCATGATATCTGAAAGAGCGGGAAAATAATATAAATACATACTGAAGCCTAGTGTGCTGATGGAAAAAAAAGCAAGCACACATCACAAAGAATCCTTTTATACTTGACAGCAGTAGAGATATGATAGATTTTAATTCTTCTACTAGAAGTAGAAGCAAAAAATTAATCTTCACAACACTCCAAGGAGATATATTCATTTTATAGAATATAATTTTTTTCTTGAGAAAAATCAAGTTGAGAATTAGAATTAATTCTAGTTTTTCTTTTAGATTGCATATTTGTGATTATTTCTCCAAATTAGGGGAGAGGTATTCAAAAGAACATTTCATAAAAAGCAATAGTAGAGCCAGGCAAGTGAAAATTAGCCCAACAGGCCAGGCCAACGCCACCCAGGAGCCAGTCCAACGCCTTGCTCTTTGCAGACAGAGCTACAGTCAGACGTTTGGTCAGCAAGGAGCAGGGGCAGTGCTGGGTGCTCACAGCTGAGAGGTGAATACGCTCAGGCAACAGAAATACATGGTGACTATCTGTAAGCAGCTGGATGGAGGGAACCAAGAAAAAAAAACTCAACAGTTTTTACAGAGCTTTCTAGTTGACTCGAGACCCGTTTACTGTCTCTTGACAGCGAGCAGATTCTCTGCAGGACTGGTTACACTGAGATGTTTTGAGAGGACACACTTTCCATGCACACCCCTTTCTGAGCTCACATCACATGCAGCCAGTTTAATTTCAATGCATGGGAAAACAGAGAAAAGCTGTTTTCTACCTACCCTGGCCTGGGTGGGAAAAGTAGGGTTCACCTGATCAGACAGGAAAAAAAAATAAGCCTTTAGAAAGACAAAAGGCAAGAATATTTCTAAAGTTCTAAGACTATTGTCTTAGAACTGACATTCTGAGACCACAGAAGTTCCAAGTGCATTGACTTTGCCTTTTTCTACAAAAAATACTACAGAGCTTATGCCAGATTTTTGTTTTGTCCTTTACTTCATTTAGAAATTTATTACTGACCAGAAAAAGAGACTCATCATAGACATATAACTTCATTTCATTAAAAATTTTAAGGCAAAAAGAAAAGTTCTACCAAAGATTGCTCAAGCAGCAGCGAAGTCGGAAGCCTCAACGTGCCTTCCCTGCCACAGGCGACCCACCATCCGGGGCTGTGCCCAGCTGCAGCACCTGGCCTCTGGTCTCAGGCCCTGCTCTTGGCTGCTGCAGCCATCACAATGCTCTGCAGGACTACAGGACATGCTCAGGAATTCAGGGCAAGACTATTCATGGTAGAAATGGCCTATAAGAAGAAACCACAGTTTTCTTCTTACAGAATCTAAAACTCATTTTAACAGGAGTTAACAGCAAAATTTTAACGTGAGAAATTAAGAGTCTGGAAATTATATTATTCTCAAAAATGTCATCCAATCTCCATGTCTTTTAAGTTTTTGATTCCCTAAAACTTTCCCACACAGGAATTAAAGTGACAAGGATAGGAAATTGATTAGCCAAACAGAATTCTAATTACTAGGACATCTTTCAAAACCTTTGAGTGGTCTATCACTGTTATTCTCATTATCTCTTCTAAGTCTATATAATTTATGCTTGATAAATTTCATTTGAAAGGCCAACGTATTACCAGGTTACTCAGCCTTTATGTCTTAGACAGTCACACAGAACTCCACGCAGAAGGGCGAGCACTGTTTCCAGCTCCAAGTCTCACGGAGCTTTTTCCATTCCCGCCTTCCTACTTTATCTTCTCTTTTTTTAAGAAAATAAGCTTAAAATATCACATTACCAACCTTTAATTATGTTTAAGAAGTTCCTCCTGGAAGGGCTCTCTGACTGACACAAGGTAATTAAGCTCTCCAGCAAAATAAGCTACCTATAATTTGGCATCCATTACTGCTTACAGTTTCACTATGCACTGTAGTCATCTGAGATACTTTAAGAAAACCCTTCAAATACTGAGATGTTTAATGCATTTTAAAAGTATCTACCATCTTAAATATCCTGTTTTAAATTCCTTTGAAATTCCTTTACAGCATACAACATCAAATATTGAAATAATCTTCTCACACTATTACACTTGAAAATACCATTTAGGAACAATATTTTAGGAAATAGAGGGTTTAAGGCAAGACATTCATTTGGAAAAGTCAACCCCTCTCAATCATCCAGACTGACACGATCAGTTTTCCACCTCTGCAATGCCTTGGGGTACACAACATACATTCGGCAACAGGGCACACATATGACCTTATGGACATATGCTGAGGTCGGAGTGCCCCAGTGAAATATGAAAATATTTTTATATAAGGCGTGGCCCGCAGGGACATGGCATGGGAGGGCTACCTCATTGCGTTTCCAATCTGGTACACAGGAAATTCCCTACCTATAACAGTCCCATATACCCTCAGTTAATCTCTTTTCAAACAAACACAAACCCCTTGCAAAGGTGCTTAGACTGGTTTCTGTGAACACAGGAAAGGCAGTCAGCAGGGCCTCCCCATCACTGCCTTGATGAAGGAGGTCTGGAGGCTTTTTCTTGGTTCTGATTGCAAATGCTGTTTGTTGTGGAGAAACTGTCCTCTCCCAAGGAATTTTCTCTTTCACCAAACCTTTTGGATCGTGAGAGCTGGATGCTTTCATGTGTGCTCCTTCCTCTTTGAGTTTTTTTCACCGGCAACAACAATAATACTAAAATACTACAGATGTGAAGGCAGTAATACCAGGAGCTGAAAGGAAAAGGAAAAGTTTAGTTGTATTAAATTCTGACACTAGTAACCCTTCACTGCGCACGGAGAACACGTGCAGGCAGAGGGCCTGCTGGTTCACTGCACCACTGTCCCGCCTCCCCACAAGGTGGACCTCCACAGTGAACACCAGCGGTCTCTACAAAGCTCTGCATGCCTGGCAGTTGATAAGCACGAGACTGGATTATACACTTTGAACAGGACAAACAAAAAGGTGCTTATTAACAGCAGTAGTGATCTGAAAATAATCTCTTCCATCCAGAGACTCCAATACTGAAGTCAGCAGAGAGACAATAAGGAGAGCAGAGCCTGTGCTTGGCCACCTCCCCTGCCGCCCACTGTCGCTCCCTGAGTCACAGGGATTCTGAGAAGGAAAGCAACAGACAAGCAGCATTGCTTGGTGGTGACTTCCACACGTAAAGGAAGGCCATGTTATTTAAGATACTATCAGAAACATCATTCCCCAACTCAAATATATACCAAATGTGACCTAAACTGCTCTATTAATAGTTGAAAGTTCAAGTGATTGAGAGAAGTACCTGAGATGCAACCACAGCCCAACCAATGGCATTTTAAAGCAAGAAATAATTCTGTTAAAGTGGAAATGTTGGCAGGAGTTACTTAATGTCTTTCTGTATGTACAATTATTGTAATGTTGGATTCAACAATTTTTCGGCCACATATTCTGTTCTAAGTCACTCTAAAGTCTGAAGAATGTATTAAAGGATCAAATTTTTGATCTCTAAGCTATCACTATTATGGGGAAGTGGAATTAGATGGGGCAAGAGGAGGAGATAAACACAAACAAAAAATATGGAATTCAAGGTAACAATTTCTATAATACAGTGACAACCACAGCATTAATGAAACAAAAGAGCAAAAAGGGAACAAATAAAAGCTAAATAACTTATTGTTCTTTGATTAAAGAAACCAAGGTAATTAATCATTCTTTGTAAAGACCCAGTTTTTTTCCCCAACCAGGTTCTGGACAATCAGGCTAGGAGGTTTCCAGTTCAACTTCCCTTAAAGCTAATTCAGCAGTTACCAGCTGGTGCCTCCTGGGCTAAACCATACCCTTACCTTCCTAGGTGTGAGCCATCCCATGAAGACTTGTGACTGCTTGGTTTGGGATTAAGAAGTAATTGTTATGCACCTATCAGCAGAAAATGAGGTGCAGTACTATTTTTATATCCCACACAATAGCAAGGAACTCGTGATTCTCCTGTCTCAGCCTCCCAAAGTGCTGGGATTACAGGCTTGTGCCACCGTGCCTGGCTGCAAGGAACTTTTTTAAAAAAGTTGTTATCCCCACTGACAAATTCTAAAAGTGACACTTACCTGTAAAATGTGAATGACGGTTTTATAGAAAGCAGCACAAATGGCACAACTGTGTAACTTATTGCTATCTGAGTCACTGCCCATGTTATGATGTCATAAAATAATTTAAGTTGAGGAGTTTTGAGGAAATAATGTCTGAAGTTAGTTCTCATCTGAAATAAAAAATAAACAAGAAACACCTGCTGTATCTTTAAAAATTAACATTACTTATACGATTACACTGGCAATGACTATTTCAAGAATGTGGAGTAACAAACTTGGAGGCAGCTGGCAGGAGTCTGAAATGATACGACCACTGTGAGAAAAGCTGGTTCTGAAACACTGAACACACGTAGGTGTAAAGGGTGAGGGTGGGCGAGAAGGCACCCAGGAAGACCTAAACTGACGGATCTGGGCCCAGGGCCTACAGGAGCTCTCTGCAACTTCTTAGTAGATTTGAAGTTGCATTAAAATGAAAAATTGCCCCCAAAGAGTTAACAACACTATCTAGGATTCCTTAAATGGTACTTAGGAGAGGACAGAATATAAACAAGAGTTCGACCTAGTCTCAATTTCTCCTGCCACTAGGAAATGGAATATCCACACCTCTTGCTTTAACCCCGTATCTGTGAACAAACAAGCCCTATGCACGGAGCTCAGGGCAACATCAACAGCACCACGCACCACTCACAAATGGAAGCTGGATGAGCCTCTCAAAAACACAAGTGTTTTCTTATCTTCACTGTTTCAATAACTTTTTAAAGCTTTCAAAGTAGTGAAAACATTTCACCCATTTCAAACCAAACATGGTTTTGTCTCTTCTACTGTTGTCTTGCTCTTTCAGAGGTGAGCAGGCACATGGGTAATGGTTCTTCCACACACACAGCATCATTCTTAGTGGCCAAAACCAAATCCTGCCTATGACTTCTTGCCTAGCTCACCAGCGGGCCACCTACTCTTTGGTCCACTCTGCCCACTAAAGACAAATCCAAGCCAGGCACGGTGGCACACGCCTGTAATCCCAGCACTTAGGGAGGCTGAGACAGGAGAATCGCGAGTTCAAAGCCAGCCTCAGCAACAGTGAGGTGCTAAGCAACTCAGTGAGACCCTGTCTCTACATAAAGCACAAAATAGGGCTGGGGATGTGGCTCAGTGGTCGAGCGCCCCTGAGTTCAATCCTCAGTACCAAAAAAAAAAAAAAAGACAAATCCATTTCTTCAGTATGGTGCTCAGCATTCTTAAAAACCTCACCTAGCTGGAGATGTGGCTTACTGGTGGAGTGCTTGCTTGGCAGCTGCAAGGCCCTAGGTATAATACCCAGCACTGCAAAAATAAAAATAAAAAACAAAAACAAAAAACAAAATGAAAAGCAAACCTTACCTGAACTACCTAATACTGCAGATACAACAGGCTTAGGTCTTCCCAGTGTGATGCTGGAGCTCTCCTGTCACTGCTCCACCCCCCACCCCTGTGCCTGTCCAGAATTACCCACTTTATGAATACAAGAATTCTCTTCTTCAATTAGAGTTAGTTATTGTTCTCCAAATACAGCATAACGTTTCAACTATGGTTTTGCTAATGTCATTCCATGCCTAGAATAATATTTTCTCCCCCATTATACCTCACTCAGTATTGAAATAATAACTTTCTTTTGGGGGGTACTAGGGATTGAACCTAGGGCTAGGTGCTCTGCCATTGAGCTACATCCCCAGTCCTTTTTTTAAAAAATGTTTTACTACAAGGTCGTGCTAAGTCACTGAAGCTCCCCCTAAGATACTGAGACTGGCTTCAACTTGTGATCTCCCTGCCTCAGCCTCCTGAGTCACTGGGATAACAGGTATCTGGCACCATGCCCTGTCATCTTTCAAAGCTCAGCCTAAACGCTTTGGATCTCCATGAAAAGATTTCTTTCACCTCTGGTACTTACCATCTAAAAAAACCCCATGGAGCCTATCATACATGCCTTGGGAAACACGCATTGGTGTGTGCACACATCTACACAGACACACATACTTATGCCCCAAATTTAACCACAAACTATCAAAAGGTATAGCCCTCAGTTAATGCTTCCTAATACTTCCCTCTTAGACCATCATGGGTCCTTGAAATTTAAGTCAATACTTGCTGGTTTGTTAAACGAAGCCACCTTACCTGTGAGTGCTACCATAGCTTATTCAAAGGTCACTTTTGTCCCATGGCTTTCCTCTGAAGTCCAAGGACTTAAACTAATTCATCTTCCTCCTTTCCTCTCCATGTCACCTGAACTGCCTGGGCGTAGGATCTGACCAGGCAAACACCCTGAAGGGTGATGCCCAGCTCCTAGCATGGGACTTCCCACTGGGCATGCCCAGCCCCCTCCTGTCTCCTCCACCTCAGTGACTCAAAGGTTATAGCTTTCAGGAAGCACTTCTGAAACAGATCTACTATTCTGATCATCTCTTTTAACTCTTTCTCCTTCCTTCAGAAAATTCTATAAAAATAAGCACAATCTGTGAATGCTTCCTGTGTGCGTCTCAGGTGGAGCAGGGCAGGCTGCGTGCAGGGGCACGTGCTGCACACGTGTCCTCCACTGCGGAGGACTCTGCTAATCAAGGATAAAGAAGTAGGGTCACTGAATTATGATTTAAATTCTTGATACTTACAGCTCGTGCTGCTAACGTTATCAACACCCCTGTTAGGAAGGTCAGATAGTATCCTGGGTATACCCCATGCCAAATGGCAGAGAGAAAGAACGTCTGGATGGTTGGACTGAAGGAAGCCCGTTCATAACACACCCTAGAAACCACAAAAAACAGAACCAAGAGCAGTGAGTGGGTGCGAGCCTGCTGACCCCACGCGGGCCACTGCCCGTTACCCGCAGGACTCTGGAAGCAGAACAACAAACACTGTCTTGGGTAACAGCTTGGTCAGTGATCTCAGGGAGGTTACATTTTTTAAATATCAAATTTAGAAACAAATTCAATTCCTACTTTCTCACAACCACTAAATTATCATTTCTACTATTTGGGAATCTATGAAATTTACCAAAAATTTATAATTAATATTAAAGTTAGGACTTTTATTTTACATAGACTTTTTCTTTTTCCTCCATTTTTTGATGGTACTAGGGACTGAACCCAAGGCTTCTTTATGCCATGCAATCTACCTCTGAGCTATATCCCTGCCCTTTTTATTTTGTTTTTGTTTTTTACTTTGAGATAGGGTCTTAGTGAGTTGCTCAAGCTGGCCTTGAGCTTGTGGTCCTCCTGCCTTAGTCTTTCAAGGAGTAGGGAACACAGGCATGAGCTATTTTATTACTTTCTTTAAAATTACTCAAAACTTTCAGTTGAACATGATTCTTTCTGGTAAATGAAATGGGCCATGCTTAGTCTTAACTTTTTCTATAAAAGGGCCTATAATTCAGATGAAAATAAGTTTTTACTAGGGTATCAAATTTGCAATGTAACAACGATAACATCACACAAAAGACAAGTTCAGAGAATCCAAAGCCACTGGGAGGCCTGGCTGGGATCAGTAAGTGATGGCAGAAACTGGGTTTCTCAAGGGGTAAAGACATTCAATTATCTTACAGGAATGCTGCAAAGGCAGGTGACTTTGAGCCTTCTCTGAACAGGTACAATACTTTAAGAATAAACTCAAGCCTGAGCAGGTGTCTGTGGACACTGCACACAGCCTGGGTGGTCATGTGCAACCGCACCCCAGGCAGGGCCTGCTCTGCCCAGGGCTGGTGCCCCCTCCTTCCGAGCCATATACATCCTAACTGACATCTTGGCTCAGGCTTCCAAGAAGTGTCCCTTGTTTCCTTGTGCACCCTTGCTGCTACCGCTCTCTCATGATGCCCACCATAGGAATCAGCATGTGCCTGTCTCATAGCTGCGCTCTGGGACCTCTGTGGGGACTGGGTCTTTTGTCTTACCCACCTTTGAAGCCTGTGCCTAACACACAAAGATCTGTTGGATTGAAATACTCAAACTGGAACAATTCCAGAAAACCTGGGGCTCATGTAGAGTGGCTGTACAGAATTTCTTTAAAACCATGTCTGGGGATGGCAGCAGAGCCACTGAGGACACTGGCAGAGGCCTGGAAACGGGCTGAGGAGGCAGGGACGGAGACCTGTGACCAAGCCCAGCTGTCCTGACCTGGCAGGGTCCTGGTTTGGTGGGTGCTGACAGTATTTCCTGGGTTAACACCAAGGCCACAACATCACTCAACACACTGTTAATTTAATTAAGAACATAAACTTAATGAAATTCAATTTCAAGTACTAGATGCCAAAATGCATCTAAAGATGTTCTTGAAGGAACATACCTTTTGAGCCAAAGAGCCGTCTGGATATTCCAATTATCAAGAAACATCTTGAAACTTGTTGACATCTGAAAAACAAAGGAACTTTTTCTTTGGCCAATGAAACAATGAAACTTTAAATATTGTGCTAAACAATTAAAACTAAAACTTCTCCATAATGATGGTAGCAAAAGATTTCTCATTCCTTGATGCTATTTTTCTAATATAGTAATAACATCATTCTTAAAAGGAGTTTATTTTTTGTTGGGAATGAATAAATGCATTCTCTTTCCCCTGTATGTTAATATTTATTTACAAAGCTTGTCATGAAATTACTACAAAGAAAGTCCTGCCGAGTACACAGACGCCTTTGTCACGACACGTCCAACACCAGGGATTAGTGTGTCTACCCCATCATCTTCCTCTCTCCCAATCCCTGCCACTATCTCCCAATCCCTTCACTGGGTGAAGCAGGAGAGGAAGACTATGTTTTATTTTATTTTAATCAACATTTATTTTTGGCGATGTTGGGGAATTAAACCAAGGGTCTTGTGCATGCTAAGCACTCCACCTCTGGGCTACATCGCCAGCTCTCTACCATTTTAGACTCTACGGGCCATCATTTACTACTGTCTTATCAATCTCCGAGGCCTCTGTCTCTTTTCCTCTCAACTTGCCTGTCCATCGTAACCCCAGCCCTGCCTCCTTCCCCACAGGCACAGCTGCAAGCCAAGCACTGAACGCAGGGGCATTCCAGGCCTCGAGGCTCACAGTTTTCAACTCTAAAAGCAGACATCAGATGTCAGCAACCTCACATGCTTCAACTAAGTGCTTCAAGAGACCCCGCTATCTCTTGTCCTGTCACCCCCTGCTCCCTCCTGAGTGTAACCTGCCTCCCTCCACAGTTGTGCCATGACTCGCCACTCAGCCACCCCCATGCATGCACGCTCACCCTCCTCCATCCTGTGTCTCAAGAGTGGCCTTTCTTCGGGGTCAGCCTCACGCGGCCTCTCCCCACCTCACGTGGCCTCTCCCCACCTCACGTCTCCCTCCCACATGCAGGACCTTGTGTATCTATGCGTCCCTCATCCTACTGGATGCACACACCGTCCCTCTTCAAACCCTCTCCTTGTTACTAATTAAATGTGCTTCACACTCTTCATTATAAAACAAAATGCAATAAAACTAAAAGTTTCCTCCATCACTTGCCTCCCCACACAGCCACCACCTTCAGGATGACACACTCTAAGGGCTGGCTTGTACCCCTGTCCCATTTGCCCATCCATTCCTGAAACTATTGTTAACAAAAAATGCAACCTATGGGGCACTTACCTGTCCTTATCTCACCTGACACCCCAGGGGCACTTAGCAAAGCTGACTATGCCCTCCTTGGAAAAACTAATGATTTTCTTTCTCTTATTTCATGCAGTGACCCAAAGAGGATGAAAACTAGTCCTACCAGGGCGCATAAATCCCATCCTTTTATGTATAAACCACGTGCACACATGCAGTAGACTAAGAGACACACAGTATATCCACAGCATTAACACTGTGTGGGGACAACTAGGGAGCAAAGCGCTGGGAAGGCTCCGCAGGTGGTGACCACAGAGAAGGCTGGACCAGCACTGCACGTGCGTCCCTGGCTCCACACAAACCCGTCTGCCCTTCCTCGTCTCCATTTTTATTCCTGACATTACTGAGAATATTTCAAAACAATTACTACAATCACATTTCACCTGTAAATAATGCCCAACAAGGACATTTTAGAAACATTATCAGATCTAACAAAATTAGTAATTTTTCTTTTTTAAGACAGTCTCAAACTCCTGGGTTCAAACAATCTTCCTGCCTCAGCATCCCAAGCAGGTGGAACTACAGATATGTACCACCCACTACACCCAGCTCTAATGATTAGCCTCATTTAATACCCTTTTTTTATTCAAATATCCCTGTTTGATTCCTACAGTGTGGTTGGCCAGTCTCTTTTAATCTGTAACAGCCCTTCCCACCCCCTACTTTTTCCATGCCACTAATGTGTTAAAAAAAATCAAAATAAAAAAATAACCCCATGGGTCATATGTCTTATGTCCTATGAAATATCCTAGTTCTGAATCTGATCGTTGACTGACTCCTCTCTATTCTATATTCCCTCTAAATTTAGAAAGAACTACAGGCCCCATTCAGGTTTAATTATCTTGGGAGACTTTCCCAGGGCTGGTGCTGTGCTTCCCACAGCAACTCACTGCAGCACTCTGAGCTTCCGTTGCTTCTAGGAATGCCAAGGCTCTTGGGTGGGTCCAGCCTGGGCCATTTTTATAAAGCTCCCCGTTGACCTTTTACCTAAAGTCTTAAAATTTCTTCTGTGTGGAATAAAGCTTTTCACAGGCTTTCGAAACACCTGCTGAGGAGGGTTCCTCCTCTCCCCGGCTGTTCTGTTGCTCTCCTGAACCACCTTCCCGTCTGGCATCCCCTCCCAGAGCTCTTAGGGGCTCCTCCCTCTCAGCAGTCTCTCCTGGCCACTCCCTCGGCTTCCCCCAGGGCTTGAGCTGCTACTTGCTGTGAGTTCCCAAATTACAATTCTAGGCTCAGGTGTCTCTGCGGACTGACCATTTGCTTTGCCTGCTGAACAACTTAGTGAGTCCGAAATTTACATACACTGTCTTTCTTTCTCTCCAAACCCGTGCATGTTGTTTCTTATCTCAGTGAGAAGCATCACATAACCCTAGTTGCTTAAGACAGCTGCCTTTGACTTGCACCTCGTTTCTCTGCTGGTTCTAATTCATCACCAAGTTCTGCTGAGTCTCTCACACAGCTCTCCTAAAGCTTCTTTCTTTCTACTCCCTCTGACAGTATCCTAGTTTAGGTCACCAGCAATTTAGATTAATGCAACCTGCCCCCCCCGCCCCCCCCCATCTCTGTCTGTAAGGACAAGTTCCACATGTCAGATCCTTCTGAAACACACCTGTGGTTTCGGCTCCCTCGCCAGCCCATGAAACACCTGTAGCGCTCCATCACTGCTCTAGCAATACAGTTCCAAACCCTTAACGTGGCCTCTAAGATCATGCTTGGCCTGCCTGGCCTTGCACACCCTGAGCAAAAGGAACCCTCCCAACTACCCAAACTTCTCATCCTCTCAGGCTGCTCCTCCTACCTGGAGTACTTGGCTGTCTCCTGCTCAAGACACTGCTGTCCCTTAGTCACCTGCACCAAACTAAGCTCCAGTCTTAAGAACACTACGTGCCTAGCCCTCTCTGATCAGAACCTGATGGCACTGCCAGAGGGCCCACACCGTACCTATCTTTTCACTGTTTCCTTGGTGCCTGGGGCACAGGGTTGGTCATCAGTAAATACTGGTATAGTGGCAGATTGAGCATTATTATTATTATCATCATCATCATCATCACTAAAAACCTTTCAATGCTAAGGAAGCACATTAAAATCTATAAAAGCAAATTCTCGTGCTTCCAGTTCCACACGACTTCTTCATGATGTACTCACCTCTATTTGTTGAATTCTCAAATTGGAAATCAAGTCCCAATGAGCTACTCCATTTCTGTCATATCCTCTGAACCCAAAGCCTGCAGCATTGTTAATAGCATCAGCTGTAGCAAAGTTAAAAAAAAAAAAGTATTAAGAACCTTTGTAGCAGTTAACCATATTCTCCCAGGTGTTTGTTATGCTATACATGTCTCTTATTCTTAAACAGTAGAAAAATAGATTTATTCTGATTTTCAGGAGGGTTAGAAACATTATCACATACAATGAAAATAACCACCCCAATAAGGGCAATTTGATTAGTCAATGAAATATCACACATTAAGCATGAGCGAAGGGCATGTGCAGTTCAAGAGCTGCTGGGTACCAATGGGCCGAAGGTACACACTATTTGTAGAAAATAACTTTACAATTCCAGAATGCTTCCTGGAACACAGCCAAGAGCACTCAGCCATGAGCTGCTAGGGAATGTTCCACCTTGAGTACACCATGTTCTTTTTAGACACATATTTGATCTGTATTATAAAGAATATATAGGAGAGGCATAATGTTTTCATTTAAATTATCTTCTTTCTTTTTTTTGGTACTGGGGATTGAACTCAGGGGCACTCGACCACTGAGCCACATCCTTAGCCCTATTTTGTGGTTTCATTTAGAGACAGGGTCTCACTGAGTTGCTTAGCGCCTCACCGTTGCTGAGGCTGGCTTTGAACTCGCGATTCTCCTGTCTCAGCCTCCCAAAGTGCTGGGATTACAAGCCCGGCTTCAGTTTTCTTCTTTCTTGGTTAACTAGAACCTACTCTATGTCTCCAAAATTTGTTTTCTAGTCCTTTTCACCACAATGCTCAGTCAGTCATCTTTGATTTATGTGTCTGCTTAAAGTTTTTCCTCAAATAAGCCCTTTCCCAATCAACTGAAAAAGTTTACAATTCATGCTATTTCCACTACAAAGAGTAAACTGAAATCCACCAAAACTCAACAAAAGAATATGGGTATGCACATGGTTATGCACCTTTTCCTTAAGTTGTTTTATTCCTTATTAGTATATTAAACAGGATTTTTTAAAAAAAATTTTTTTTAGTTGTAGATGAACACAATATCTTTATTTATTTTTATGTGGTGCTGAGGCTCGAACCCAGTGCCTCACGTGAGCAAGGCAAGCGCTTGTACCACTGAGCTACAATCCCAGCCCTTAAACAGGATTTTTAAAAAAATTACACTTTGGAGGAAAAAAGAACACATGAGCAAGATTTATCCCTCTGTCAGGGTTGAAGAGCTTAGCCACCTTTGGTCAAATAAATGCGAGCCTTTGAGGTAAGCCTCTCAACATGGCAACAGGCACACTTAACAGAGGCAGAAGTGAGACCCAGCAGGCACCACGCCTGCAGTCAGTGCTGCTGGAGGGCAAGGCCCTGCTCCCTGGAGCCTGCCACCTGTCTTCCTAACTTGCTCACTCTTACCAACTTTTCTGGCCTGTTGACACCTGAAAGCAACTCCTAGCCAACTGCTCCTCTCCAAGGGGACTGGCCCAGAGATCAAACCGCAGGTGTGGCCTCCCTTTACCCAGCCCCCTAACAACAGCCTGGCCTGCACCTCAGGCGGCCAGCCTCCCAGGAAGGCCCTATGTTCCTCAGGGTGAGGCAAAGAAAGTGACCACTGGCATCAACTCAACCTTAATCTGTCCCTACATGGTCTATAGTCAGGGCTTTTCCAACCTGAGTTAAAAGCAAAAAACTGTTCAAATTCCAAGAAATCATTTATTTAAAGGGGTGAGAAGAGGGCAGGGCCATAGAGGTGGGAAATCTAGAAGATTGATTACTATTTTGAGAAACCTTGAAATGAAAAATTAAACACTACTGTCGAGGTAGCCATTTAGTATCAAAGAAACTAAATTCAAAAACATGTATTGACAAGAACCCAGCAAAGTAATTACCCACAATCTAGTATTCTTTTAAAAATTATCATCAAAATGCAAAAACTAAAGGATGATTTTGGAACTCTTGGATTCTGTAGCACCTTGGACCTCCAGATATCATTGAACTTCAATTTGAGAACCAAATGGACAGTTTAAAAAAAAAAAAAAAAGTCTGTGGGGAGAGGGGACGGGCACACCCAGGTGCTGAAGTGAGCCTCACCCTGCTCCAAAACCACGACTTAGAACGCAGCTGTTAACCATCACTAGAAGCTACACCAGTACAGCACAGGACAGAGTTTAAGCATTTGTTAAATTAAACGACCTTATAATCTCATGGCAAAAATTCTTTGAAGGTAGTTCAATTTCAAATTGTTCGGTTTATTTCCTTAAGGAAGAACTGGAAAAAAGAAATTAACTCACCTTTTCCTCGTTTTTCAAACCAAATATTGGGGTGGGGGAATCAGAAAGCCCTAGCCATCTTCTAATTGTCGCAATCAGAAAAAAAAAATGATAATAAATCTGTTTTTCTCTCTTTAGTGTGTGATACTGGAGATTGAACCCAAAGTCCCATGTGCTAGGCAAACACCTGCAGTGGAGCTACATCCCCAACCCTTTTTATTTTTTTATTTGGAGATGGTCTTGCTAAATTGCGCACATCCTCCTGTCATGGCCTCCCACAGTGCTGGGATTACAAGCCTGTGCTACTATGTCTGGTATTCCTATGCATTTCTTAAGGAAACCCTACAAATACTAGGTAGGTATAGGGAAATTCAGTCTCAATTTAAAGACAGAATTTTTACTTATTTATTTATTTTGGTGGTACTGGGGACTGAACCCAGGGGTACTCTACTGCTGAGCCACATCCTAGCCCTCTATTCTGAAACAGGGTCTCACTAAGTTGCTGAGGTTGGCCTGAACTTGTGGTCTTCCTGCTTCAGTCTCTTGAGCAGCTGGGATTACGGGCCTGCTCCACTATACCCAGTTTATAGACAGAGTTTAAGTAGCACAGCAGGTGTGTAAACATCTTCAGAAATGTTTATTTACCACAAAATTAAAAACGTGGTAAATGCCAGTCCTCAGCCTGCTCCCCACTTGACCAAAATACTTCTTCAAGTGTTCACTCAGTCACCAAGTACCAAACACAAGGCAGATAGATGGATACAGTTTCGAGAACAGAGCGTTTGCAATCTACTGGGTGGAGACAAGACGACACATATCCAAGAGGTTTTGATTTGTCCCATGACATGTATCTCCACTTTGTCTCTCCACTAGGACAGGAGCTGGCATCAGGACATCAGCCCTCGGAGGCTTGCTGAGGCTTGTTTCAGCAGGGTGGCAGGGTCTTATGAAAGCACTGTTTCTCACTCCCAGTTTCCTCCTTCTTGTGTGGCCCCAGCTACACCTGTCACAGGTTAGGCCCTTCCACAGCTTTTGGCTCATGCATGTAAAACTAGCCATTTTTCACATGCTGAAATCACAATTTTAAAACCACAACTGAATGTTATCTTTTCTTTAATATCTGCTTCATCTGTTGGGCATAATCAACAACCTCTTCTCAGCATACCAATATAATTTTGTTCTCTTTGCTGATAAAGTCCTTATCATATGGTTAATGGTCTACTTAGATTAGGTATTATAATGGAAAGGTTAATATAATCAGATAAGTATCTTGAGGGAAGAGACTATACATATTCTAGCTAGCACAGAATCTAGCATTCAATAGACATTTAATAAATATCTGTCACTTCAATGATCCATTGATTTTTACCTTATAATAAAATGGGCTTGATCCAGTTTTTAGGATGTCCCTAAATGTAGGTGGTAGGGTTTGTGTCCTCTACACAGACAACTCTCATCTTTCTAATTGGTCTTTAGTTATACATCCTCAAGAGGGTACCCTTGAGCCAGGTATGGCTGGTGTGGCTGAAGGCCCAGTAACTGGGAAGGCTGAGGCAGAGGCAGCTTGTGTTTGGGAGTTTAAAGCCAGTCTGGGCAACACACAGAAGCCCCATCAGGAAACAAAACAAAAAACAAAAAACAAAAAAATGAGGGCACTCTCATGATTAGCTTATAAAATACACTTCAACACAGAAACAGAAAAGTCTATTTACATATTACTTACCTAAGGTCCATGCAAAATAGTACTTAGGTCTGGCAGCCAGCAGTGACATATACAGATAGGTGACCTTGGTTGGCCACAAGGCTGTGGCTTGGAAGCGCTCGTCAACGTTGTACTCCACAGGCAACGTGCTGGAGATGGTCAAGTGTAAGAGCAGGGAAAGCCCACACACCAGGAGCTTCTGAACAATGGCCCCCTGCAATGTGCGAGGCAGAGTCACGACCTGCGTCCAAACCCGCTGAAGAGCTCTTACATGTCATCACTGACTCACAGCCTTGACCAGTACCAGCCACCAGTGCTCCGGGCCCAAGTCAGGAGCCACACTGTCCCACAGAAGGCAGCAGGAACGCAACTACAACTCAGACCAGAACTTCAACTTGCGTTTTCAGAACTTTCAAGGAATAAAAAAATCTGAAAGCGTCCAGTAGGGCTACAGACATGAATGCAAAGGGACACCAAAAATATAACACTAATAACATTTGGTAGATTTTTATATGAAATTTAAAATTGGTATTAATGTATGTTATTGGGAGCCACAAATTGCTAAATTCATTTCCACACTAAAACACCTGCAAGCTTCCTAGGAGGTAGGCTGCCTGAGACACAGACCTGGTTGCACCTGTGACGGGAGATGGGGGATGGGGTACGTGGAAGTTGACACCTGCAGTTTTATCTCCCCAGTTCTCTTCCATTTTTTAATTGTGTGTGTGTGTGTGTACACAAATATATGTAGACACACAAACATGTAGACGCACATGCTCTGGCTCTTGCCTTTGAGTCACTTTTTTGGAATTATTATAAAAAGTGTTAAAATATACGTGTTCTTTTATAAATTACTGGATTTGAATTTTATTTGTCTATTTAAAGTACAGAGCACTCTAAGTCCAGGTATTCTGTTATATATTCCTTTATCTGGATATAGCCTTTTCTTTTTTCCACATACATATATAAACATGTATGTGTGTCTATATTTGATGTATATATACACATAAACATATTTTACTATGCTTTGTATACTTTCCAGGTTCTAGAACATTTCATGAACATTATTTCTACAATAAACAATATACACACCTCTTTAATTCTGAAAAAAAAATTTTTTTTGCAGTATTAGGGATGAGATCCAGGGCCCATTACCTACTAGGCAAGTGCTCTCCACTGAACTACAGCCCAGCCCTCTTGGTATTCTGTGGTTTTACAACTCATACTATTTCTGTATTTTTAGAAGGCCAGAATATTTCAACCTCATTCAGTATAAAAGAGATGATTCAGGTCATGAAGGAAAAGACACCAGTGGAAAAAGGAAAGGCTATACCAAATAAAGAAATGTATGACAGAATACCTGGATTTAGAATGTTCTGTACTCTAATAGCCAAATCAAATTCAAATCAAGCAATTTATAAAAGAACATCTATATTTTAATAGTTTTGGGAACAATGGCAGAAGAGTAACTCAAAGGCAGAAGGAGTCAAAGCATACACTAGCCAAGTGTGGTGGCACGCACCTGTGATCCAGAGGCTCGAGAGGCCGAGGCAGGAGGATTTCAAGTTGAAAGCCAGCCTTAGCAAAAGCAAGGTGCTAAGCAACTCAGTGAGACCCTGTCTCTAAATAAAATACAACATAGGCCTGGGGATGTGGCTCAGTGGTTCAGTGCCCCTGAGTTCAATCCCAGGTACCCTCCTCACCAAAAGCATATGCCAAATTCATTGTAGTTCTCAAAAAACTACTCTATTCATTTTATTCTTAGATGCACCTTAGTGGTACTAAGGGCTCAAGGACTCCTTGCTGTACCTGCATGTACTGGGAACTAAACCTAGGACCCTGCACATGCTAGGCAAGCACTTTACCACTTAACTACATCCCCAACGTTGTGTTGTATTGTATTGTATTGTATTGATTTTATTTATTTTATTTTATTTTTGGTACTGGGGATTGAACTCAGGGGCACTCGACCACTGAGCCACATCCCCAGCCCTATTTTGTGTTTTATGTAGAGACAGGGTCTCACTGAGTTGCTTAGCGCCTTGCTGTTGCTGAGGTTGCCTTTGAACTCGCAATTCTCCTGTCTCAGCCTCCCTAAGTGCTGGGATTACAGGCTTCCGCCACTGCACCCGGCTTATTTTATTTTATTTTGAGACAAGATCTTGCTAAGTTGCCTTGGCCTCTTAACATGAAACCTTCTTGCCTCAGTCTCCCACGTAGCTGGGATTCCAGGTGTGCACCATCACACTCAGCTGGGCTACTCTTCTTCACACACTCTCCAAGGAGCTTACCTATACATTTGAATAAAAACATTTTAAAAAATAGAGAAAAATTGAAATTGAAAATGAAGTCAGATGAGATGAATGACTTCATACATTAGCTTAAAGATGAAGTATGAAATATTTTGGCCATTAGACCATGTGCAAAGTTTCTAGGTCTCAGTTTTTGTTTGTTCGTTTGTTTGTTTTAAAGGAAGAAAATTAAAGTAACATAGATGTGATCTCAACTTCCAAGAGGCATACATACTAGTGAGAGTCCCAAAAAGGGATCAAGGCAGGCATCAAGTATCTTTGAAAAGCTGGGGAAGAGGAGGAGGCCTAAACTTGGGAGAGGAGCTTGTGGAAATGCAGTTTTAGCCAGGTTTCTCCAGCCACCTGCTTTGTAAGGTAGGAGTGCATGGTGTGTGCACATCACCACCATATATACCTGATTTACAAAGAGGGGATGCCTTATCTTAGAAAGGTAGATACCCCTTCATCTTTCTAGCAGGAGGCTGGAGAGATCGGGGTGGGGACGGGTCCAGAGCAGGCTGGGTAAGGTGCTGGAAAGAACATGGACAGCCTGGAGAACGTCCACCTCCTGAGGTGCATCCTTACACCCCTGACTCCCCCACCCCCCACACCATGATCACCAGTGAAGCCTGTGATGCACAGGAGATGGAGAATCTCTCACTCTAGAAACCAAACAGTCCCACAGAGCAAAGGCCCACAGATATCAGGATGGACTGGCCGGTGTTGCCTGGGAGTGGCCCTCCTCCACAGAGCAGAGGAACTGGCCCTTAGGCACAGGCAAGGCTAGCTCAGGACACATCTCTCAGCCTCTTGGAGCCAAGTGAAGCTATGCGATTAATTCTGATCAACAGAAGTGAGCAAAGGGAACCTGCACAAGGAAGATATGGCTTGGATCCCCACCCCATGGAGCTGCCATGATATTCACAGATGGCTGACATCAGAGCTATCATGAGATAAACTTCTACTTCGTTTAAAATCAACGGTTACTTTGGTCCTACATTAACTAACATAGATAAAGACAACTGGGAGGACCCAACCAAAGAGCCAACTGGCTACTTGACTATCCTACTTTGGACCCTGAGTCTGCACAGCCCACTGAGGCACACAGAGCTTCCAAACACAAGTTGAGGGACTTTAAGTAATTATTGCTATTTGACTCTGTAAACTATATGCCTATGGAATTTACATAAAATTCATTAAAATGATGGAATAATTTTTAAATATTTGCCATTGTGAACACTGCTGCTTATAATGCCTATAACCCAAAAGAGGAAAGCAACATTTTGTAAGAGTAGATTCCACACAAATAAAGTGAGGTGACAGAAACCTGTATTATTCTTTGCTGGGTCTGATTCACCACTACACTCACGTGTTTATAGCTCCTGTTATTTTTCAAATATATTACAAAATTACTTACTTTTCATATACTCCCTAAAGTGGAGGAGACATGCAGGTTCTCCTTTTTGCAGAAAGAGACTCAACATTAACTAATGTGTTCACATGATAAAGCTGAACCCATCACTAAGGGCCCAGCATCTCAAGCCCCAGGTTTCCAGTCTCCTTTCTGTACTCCATTAAACTTATAGCAGTTGTCTGTACAGTTGTCCCCCAGTGTCCACAGTGGACTGTTTCCAGGACTCCTCCCAAGTACCAAAACCTGCAGATGCACAGGCTTCTTATATATAAAGGTGGAATATTTGCATACAGGCTATGCTCGTCTTCCCATATGCTTCGAGTCATCTCTGGATGACTTACAATAGCTACTACAAGGTGCTAGGCAAATAGCTATTACACTGTACTGATTAGGGAATGACGGCAAGTTTGGACATGCTCAATACAGGCGCAATTAAAAAATATTTCTGGTTCAATCTGTGGATACAGAACCCGCAGATCTCAAGGGCCAACTATAATTACCTTCACTTTCTGTTACAGAAGTGAGGCCTCTGAAGGATTAAGTCTCAGACTGGACACAGGACATACTCCATGGAAGAGATTCCAGTTTCAAGGCTGAATCCAACCTCGTTTGATTTGGCATTTGTCAATTAATATTTAACCAGTAATGAAAAATATGGAGGAAAAAAAAACATCCTTTTGGCATGAAACACAATGAGCCAGAGCGTATAGAAGTTCTGCAAATGGGGGGCTGGAATTGTAGCTCAGCGGTAGAGCGCTTGCCTCGCATGTGTGAGGCCCTGGGTTTGATCCTCAGCACCACATACAAAAAGCAATAAAATAAAGATTTAAAAAAAAAAAAAAAGAAGAAGTTCTGCAAATGGATCCACAGTTTTTCCATCAATCCTCACTGCCTGCACACATGCAGGGGGGCAGCTCTGCAGAGGAAAGGTGGTGACCCTTCACTGCAAGCCACATGCAGAGGAAGCACAGGAGCCCTTCTTCTCCAGCACAGAAACTTTCTGACTGGCCCATTATTCCTGAAGGAACACTTGGAATGCACCAGATCGAATGCAGTGGCAACAGCCTATAGGAAGCCTGGAAGCTTCAGAAAATTCTTTAAAAAGCAATAACTGTGTAGTCCAAACACCCCTGTAGTTCAAAGGACATAAAATTGTAGTCAGTTGGGAGGCAATTTAGTACAGACTCTAGAACTGGGCTATCTGGGTCTGAATTCCAATTCTCCTCCTGCCAACCCAGGAAGCTTGGTCAAACTGCTGCGCCTTCACGTCAGGTCTCTCCCCGAGGCAGTGAGAGTGCACACCTCCCAGGACCGCCAGGAAGGCTGGCAGAGCAGCTGCCAGTGAGGGGCTTCGCCAGAGCTTGGCCAAGTGGGAGTTACTAAGAATGCTTTACTGCAGGAACCAGAAACAGCTTTATGGAAAAGATGATATGTGAAGTAGGCATTTAAAAAGGAAAAAGATCTTGACTGTTAACAATTAGGAAGAGGGGGCTGGGGTAGTGGCTCAAGTGGTAGAGCGCTTGCCTAGCATGTGTGAGGCACTGGGTTCAAACCTTAGCACCACATAACGATGAACAAACAAAGGCATGCTGTTCATCTACAACTACAAAAAAAATTTAAAAAACAATTAGGAAGAGGAGAGGTAAAGCAGGAAAGTAAAGGAGAACAGTGCTTCCTACGTGCAAACCACAAGGCACAGGTAAGGAAGAGGCCTGGAAAATGAGCCGGGTCCAGTCCAGAGGGAAGGCTCACATGTAAAACAATGCTACATCTTTACACCACACTATTCCCACTAGGGAGTCAGCACGTAGATTCTGTTTTTTAATCATGGCTGTACTTCTACAAAGAATCACTACTAGTTATAGTGGAAAGAATCATTTATCTTGAAAAATACTTATAAAAAATTAGGAAAATTCAAAATGTGAAAACATTGTCATTTTAAAATAAGATGAATGAACACGTTTTCATAAAGGCTGCAGATAAATCTCATGGTCTTACGTTTGGAGACGGCTCTGTTCTTTCACACCGCACCTCTTCTTTTCCGTTTTCACTTGAGTGTGTCATATGGTATGACCTGCCTTCAATGAAAGTAATGTAGTCTTTGTAAGAGCAGAGCGGGCCTGCCAGGATGCCCATGAAGTTACAGTTGTAGCTTACATACTCCAGGAGGCTGGGCATGCGCCTGCAAGGAAAAGGTGTGCAACTTGTGAGACGAACTCATGCAAGAGCTTTCACAGAATAATAGCATCTACTTCTCTGTTTTTACCATCCTCACAAAAACAGCAGCTTTAGTTTTCATTTGCACCCACATGGTAAGAACTTGAAAGACTGGGATGTAATAATGCCCAATGGTATTTGAGTTAGGGAGTTTCTAAAAGCACCTGTATTAGCAACTTATTTCTATGTAGATGTCTCACTAAGAAAGAAACCTAAGACACACATGACATGGCATGGCATAAAGCATCATCTATGAAGTCACTTGCTCACTCATTCAACAAATACATGTTGAGTATCAACTACCAATATGTGCCCAGCATGCTTCAGTGTCTTCAGATACAGCAGTCAACAAAATGGAAATTCTGTATTATGAAGCTTACTTACCAGCCACAGAAAACATAATGAAATACACATATATAATATTTCCAGAAATGCTGAGTGCTCCAAACAGAAGATGGTATTTTATTGTATTAAAAAGTCAGAGGCCCCAGCACTTAGGGAGGCTGAGACAGGAGAATCGCGAGTTCAAAGCCAGCCTCAGCAATGGCGAGGTGGTAAGCAACTCAGTGAGACCCTGTCTCTACATAAAAACACAAAATGGGGCTGGGGGTGTGGCTCAGTGGTCGAGTGCCCCTGAGTTCAATCCCCAGTACCAAAAAAAAAAAAAAAAGTCAGAGGCTGGGTGCAGTGTGCACACCTGTAGTCCAGCAACTCAGGAGGCTAAGGGAGGAGGATGGTGAGTTCAGAGGCAGCCTTAGCAACTTAGCGAGGCCCTGAGCAACTTAGTGAGACCTTGTTTCAAAATTAAAAAAAAAAAAAGAACTGGGGACATAGCTCAGTGATAGAGCATCCCTGGGTTTAATACCCAGTACAAAAAAGAAAGATAAGGAGAAGTCTAAAAAGGCCTCCTTGATAAGGCACATTTGGGGAAGAGACCAGAAGGAAGCAAGCGGAGGTGTGTGGATGTTGGTGATGAGGATTCCAGGTGCAGGCGATGCTGAGTGGTGCACCACGGAGCAGCCTGTCCAGCAGCAAGATGGCCGCAAGGCTGGAGCAGATGGTCCTGGGGACAAAGGTACAGGGCCAAGGTGGGATGTGGGCCTGCCTCCCACGTCATGGTAGGAACCATGGATTTTATTGTGAACGAGACGAAAAACTACAGGAGGGTTTTAAAGATCTGTGTTTCCGAAGCATCACTCTCGTCCCTGCGTACACACAGGGCAAAGGGAGAAGCAGGAAGCCCAAGTGGAGGCGGCTGCGTTCTGCAGGCAGGGGCAACAGAGGCAGGGTGCTGCAGTGCAGGCTGCACTGACTCTGGCAGTGGAGCTGTGGGATCTGCCGGTGGGTTGCCAGAGGGTCCACGAGGCAAAGGAGTCAGTGCCTCTTGAGGTCTACCCAAATGGCATGTGGTACCAAAGTTTACCAAGCATCCTAGTTCTCAATGCAAAGAGCAGGGTACAAATGAGTGTCAATACAGACAACCATAGACCACATGTCATCACACAGGGCATGTGGGTGTGTGTGCTGATTTCTTAACACCAGTTCCACTAATCAAGACTACCGTCTGCTGCCAATTACAAACCATCACAAATAAAAGGACGTACCTGGGGGGCAGTGAGTGGTGTCGTGAACATGCTCTAATCCTTTCTCTAAATACAACAAGGTCTCTCTTAAAAACACACTCTGACAATGGTAGCACACACCTGTAATCCCAGCACTTTGGGAGGCTGAGACAGGAGGATCACGAGTTCAAAGCCAACCTCAGCAATGGCGAGGTGCTAAGCAACTCAGTGAGACCCTGTCTCTACATAAAACACAAAATAGGGCTGGGAATGTGGCTCAGTGGTCAAGTGCCCCTGAATTCAAGCCCTGGTACCAAAAACAATAAATAAATAAAACAATCAATAGAACAACACAGTAAATCCTGCCCTTCACATTGTTTTTTTTTTTTTTTTTCTGGTACTGAGGATTGAACTCAGGGGCACTCGACCACTGAGCCACATCCCCAGCCCTATTTTGTGTTTTATGTAGAGACAGGGTCTCACTGAGTTGCTTAGTGCCTCGCCGTTGCTGAGGTTGGCTTTGAATTCGTGATTCTCCTGTCTCAGCCTCCCTAAGTGCTGGGATTACAGGCTTGAGCCACCGCGCCCGGCTTGCCCTTCACATTGTTTAGGTGAACAGCTGCAACTCCTTCTCAGAATTATTTTTGTACATTTAAGAATTTGGAATCTTAAATATTTCCCCCTTCGAGCTCAAAACTGATGTGTGAGACCGTTTCTAGCAGATTGGCTATTGGCTCGCCCTGCGTAACACTGACACAAAACCTTCCTGCCACACCAAACACTGAACAGGCACCTGCGATCTCTGAGGAACACAGGCCCTCCATGTGCTCTGGCCACACAGCTCCACTCTAAGCATCGATTCTTTCCACACCCAAAGGGTCAGCTGTCATTCTTTCATTCCATCAGTACTGACTCGGTATCAGTCCTGTGTGGTTTTAGGTCAGGATTTCTCAGCTCAGAATTACGAATTTTTGCCAACAGCTCCTTGCTGTGGGGACTGTCCTGTGCACTTGGCATGTCTGACAGCATCCCTGGCCTGTACTCGCCTGATCACTGGGCACATGACTCCTCTCCAGTTGTGACAATCCAAAAAGCCTCTATACCTTGTTACAAGTCTCTGGGGGCAGAACCACTCTCACTAGTAAATCACCACTTTAGCAGTAGTTTTCAGACGACTGATAAACAGCACGTTCCTGGCCCTGATGACTTTATGTTTGGGGGACAGGGAGAGTAACAATTCAAATAAATATGCTGTGTAGCATTTGACAGTAATACACATTATGAAAAAAATCAAGGACATGCCAAGGGCTATAAAGTGAAGGGAAGGAAGGGAAGGCATTTTTGACAGGGTGGTTCACAGAGCTGAAGAGTTGGTTAAGCCAGTTGTGGTGGTGCGCACCTGTAATCCCAGTGCCCTGGGAGGCTGAGGCAGGAGATATCAAGTTTGAGGCCAGATTTAGCAACATAGCAAGACCCTGTCTCAAAATAAAAAATATAAACAGGGCTAGGGATGTGGCTCAGTGGGAGAGCACCTGCCTAGCATGTGCGAGGCCCTGGGTTCAAGAGGGAAAAGAAAGTGGTAGCAGTCTGGGCTCCTGTTGGGCCTTATATGTTGTGGTCAGATGTCTGAAATTTTCCATGAGAAGCCACTGGAGGTTTTCATCAGGAAAGGCAACAATGTAATCTGAAGCACATTAAAAGAATCTCTGGTCTCTAGGTGGAAAGGAAGCTGGGATTGGAGGGAGCAGGAAAGAAAATAGGGAGTCTAGGAAACTAGACTCTTGTTCTAGGAAAAAAAGCAGAGACTTCTGCTATAGGTCTCAG
>CM053411.1:76424944-76490065 GCA_028644305.1 Xerus rutilus | reverse complement strand
CATACATAAATAGAGTCTAACTCCTCATTCTTCTGGTTGCACACGATGTGGCATTACGCAGGTCATGCAGTTACATATCACACAGGGTGACCATGTCCGATTCACTCTACTATCATTCCTACCCCCAAAGCCCATTCCCTTCCACTCCCCTCTGTCTAAAGTACCTCTATTCTTCCCAGTCCCCCATCCTTATTGAGAATTAGCATCTGCATATCAGAGAAAACATTCAGCCTTTGGTTCTTTGGGATTGACTTATTTTGCTTAGCATGATGTTCTCCAGTTCCATCAATTTACCAGCAAATTCCATAAATTCATTCATCTTTAAGGCTGAGTAATATTCCATTGTGTACACATACCACAATTTCTTTATCCATAAAATAGAACATTTTTAAAGGTGGGGAAAACATAAGAAGAATAATCCTAAGGCATACTCCTTGGGATCAAAGGTGAACATCTATTACAGATCTGTCTACTGTCACAATTCTCACCTCATTCTTCTAGTAGATGTGTACTTATCAGTTGTAGACTTAGGAATAAGTACTCCATACGAAATTTTTCTTTAAGTAAAATTAATATCTGATTTCTATATTAGATTGAGATATACCTTGCCAGACATTAAGCTATTCTTTAGCTTAATGTACTCAGAGTACTGGTAACAAATGAAGAAGCAGCCTATGCCAGAATGAATTCCTCAAGTAACAAGAAGCAATACCTGAATGGTTCTTTATTATTTCAAAATGTGGCATCTGTGTCTTCTATCGATATATTCTGTCTTAGCCCAATGCCTGTTATCAAGCTACTGGTCTATGATGGTGACTCCAACTACCATCAGTAATCACTAAGTGGGACACATACTATCATCCTGCCTTAAAAGAACTCAGAGTGGGGCTGGGATTGTGGCTCAGTGGTGGAGCGCTTGCCTCGCATGCGTGAGGCCCTGGGTTCGATCCTCAGCACCACATACAGAGCAATAAAATAAAGACATTGTGTCCATCTACAACTTAAAAAAAAAAAATTTAAAAAAAAAAGAACTCAGAGTCCCAGAGACAAAAACTTCGCCTCTTGGTCCACAAGAGACGTATACTCTAAGCACACCCAGGCAAGGGTACAGGGGAGCCAGTCTCACAGCAATGTGTGGTGGCAGGAAGGCAGTAGAGGGAGCCTGGCTTTCCAGAACCGGGGACCTCTATAGGACCAAGAAGCCTTGGTGGCGTGAGTGACACATACCCTAGGTGGAGGTGGTCTACAAACTTGGCAAGACATAACATGAAGACACATACCTTACAGCCAAGCCCCTCTGTGATGGAGTCAGTTCTTCATCCTTTCGAAACATCCCTGAGACACAAAAATAGGTAATTTTATCAAGTATGAGTTCTCACCCAAATGGCATTTTTCCCCATTCCCATTTACATCACTTGACATTCATGCTACATTCTCAATTTAATAATTGTCCCTTTCTTTCTCATGGCAACAGTTATTCTCATGTGAAAAGACCATTATGTACTGCTACACATCCAGGTCTACATAAGATAAACAGCACACTGTCAGGAAACAAAGCCACTAATATGACTGCTATCTAAAGGAAATTGTAGTCAAATTTTAGAAATTCCAAAATGCTAGTACTTTTTAAACTTAACGAATGTTATTTTTTTTTTTAGTTTTTTTTTAAAATTTAAATGGACCTTCATTTTATTTATTTATATGTGGTGCAGAGAATCAAACGCAGTGCCTCACACATGCTAGGCAAGCGCTCTGCCACTGAGCCACAACCCTAGCCCACGAATGTATTATTCTTAACAGTAAATGCTATGATTTTTCAAAAAAGAGGCTTTGAATTTTTTAAATTATTGGATGATTTAAATAACTAAACATTAGTGCTAAGAAGTAGACTCTCAACAAAGCAAGGAAAATTTCCTTAACCCACACGACTCCAATGAATGGAAACTGAACTCAAATACTTTGAATTCAAATATACATTTATTCTTTCCAAACAAGAGGTTATTGCTATCACTACTTATCAATTACTAGATCCATATCATTTAAAAAATATATATACCCTAAATCTAATTTAAAAACAAAAAGGGAACTAAATTAAGAAACAAACAGACTTAGGAAATATTTGCAGCAAATATGATACAATGTTAACATCCCCCTAAGAATCAAAGCCAAAACAACTAAAAACCATGAAGGTACACAAACATAAAAACAAACCATAAAAGAAACAAGCATTCAATTAACATATAAAATGCTACCTTGGTGATTAATGATCACAGATTTTAAAGCAATTTCATTAACAATGAAAATGTGATCATGTAACATGATCTCAATTATGTAACACATTTTTATGTTATTATGTATGTATACAAAACAAAGATGAGAAGAAAATTGTTACTGTCTCAAAATGCTCTAGGAGCTGGGCAGGGTGGCACACCCCTGTAATCCCAGCACTTTGAGAGGCTGAGAGTGGAGAATCCTGCGTTCAAAGCCAGCCTCAGCAATGGCGAGGCGCTAAGCAACTCAGTGACACCCTGTCTCTACATAAAACACAAAATAGGGCTGGGGATGGGGCTCAGTGGTTGAGTGCCCCTGAGTTCAATCCCCAGTACCAAAAAAAAAAAAACAAACATTCCAGGAACTATCCCAAGCATTGGGGAAAAAGCAGAGGAAAACGAATTCCTTGCTTTTTGCAGCATTTATATTCTGGTAGGGAAAAAGAATATAAATAAATAAATGAACTACTAAGAAGAGCTGTATCATCTTCCTCTCCACCAGGAGAGTAAAACAACTTAGAATTTTTGTGTTCTTGGGATCCAGGACTCTAACCTAAGGAAATAATCAAAGGTGTGATTTGAAATGTATCAAGGATCATCACAGCCTTACACGTAATAGAAAAAAAAAAGAGAGAAACTACCTATGTATACAACAATTAGGAATGGGCAAATAACTGCGTATTTACTTTTTTTTTTTTTTTTTGCATAGCACAGTATTTTACTGATTTATTTGTATGGACTTGTTTCAAGCCAGGTTTTTCAAAACATAACCACATGTAAAAATGTGCACATTTACTTTTGACAATTATGTAAAAAGCAAACTAGACTTCCTAAGAACATAAAGGAAAACATTAGTACAAAGCAGCTCTGGCTCTGAGGAGCTTGGCAAAGAGACACAAAGGATCATTATTATTTTCTTTAGACTTATTTGTATTTTCAAATTTCCTTCAGTGAATACATACCTACATTTCATAATCAGAAGGAAAAAACAACAACAACAAAAAAACTGAAGTCAAGAGAAAGATAAAGGATGGTCAGGAAGAAGCCCGGAGGAAGGTTCCTGGGACTTTCAACAATTCTGCTTTCCCTCCCCATGTCAGAAACATTGCTGTCCACGGTTTTCTTAAAAACAAGACAAAAAGAAACCAAGGGCTCCCTCTGGAAACGAGGATCAGTAGTTTTTAGAAAAACGCCTATCATTCTGTTGGTGAGAGATAGTATTCCTTTTACCAGGAGGGGACCATGTTAACAGCCCATCTGTGAGGCCAAGCTACGCTCTACGGAACATTTCTGCTGTGTCAATCACATTTCAAAGCCTTTGATGCTGGTGGGCCTCTGTAATCAGTTTGGTCTGCTATCCTGACCAGGGGGGTATTATCATTTTAGAGTAGCAAATGAGCTCAAGAAAGTGGAAATGGGGCTTGAAGGAGATTCTCATAGAACAGTTCTGTGTTACAAGTTCACCTATGCAAGGAAATCAGCCTCCCTTCTCAGTTCAGAATTTAGATACTTAAAATAGAATGACCGAAAACAGATTAAAGAGAAGACACGAGTTTTTAAAGCCAGAAGTCTAACCCAGTACAAATCACGCAGCCTGCACCTGACAGGAAACACAGCTCCCCACTTCCCAGGTCAGGCACAAGCCCCAGCTTCACTGTGCAGCCCTCCTGTGAGGTGCCAGAGAAAACAAGCCACACACGCCTACAGCCAGGCGACAAGCCAGGCTTCTGGACAAACACAACTACCGCTACTTTCATTCATCCACCCCGAGGCCTCAGCAATGACTTACGCACATTTCAAATCCAGAAGGGGAGGGAGGAAGGCCAATTCTGTGAGGGTGATGAGATATCTCAAAACCATGCCCAGCAGTTTCCAAGACCCAAGAGCACCTGCTTCCTGAAACTGCTTGTCGTGCGCACTGCCACTGGGTTGGCTGTTGAGAAATAGCCACAGGAGTGTCCCAAACCAGCAGACTGAAGAGAGAGCCCCCACAGGCTGACCCATGGCTCAGGTGGGCACTTAGCCATCAAACAGTCCCTTACACCAATATAAATGTTCTTTTATGCCAGGTGCAGTGTGCATGCCTGTAATCCCAGAGATTTGGAAGGCTAAAGCAGAAGGATCACAAGTTTGAGACCAGCCAGCCTCAGCTATTGAGGCCATAAGTAACTCAGCAAGACTCTGTTTCAAAAAAATAAAAAATAAAAAATAAGGGGATGTGGCTCAGTAGCAAATTGTCCCTGGGTTCAATCCCTGGTACCAAAAAGAAAAAGAAAAAGAAAAGACCAATGTTCCCTATGCCTGGACAGTTTGTGCCAATGGTATTGTTGTGAAGCCTGCTTGCCCTCTGGGTGCCTCTGTGACTGGCCCTGGCAGCCGTGGGTGCTGAGTTAGCAGTGAACTCTCGGGCAGCCCACTTCTCAGGTGTTGCTCCGACATGCTGCTGGGGACTCAGCACATCCTCTGGAACTCCACCGGGGACTCCTGGAAACCTGTGCCTTTTTTCCTCCAGACTACACTGCAAGTAACTTTTGTCTTTTATCAACGTTGCTTGGAATCTTCACTGTAGCAAACTCAGGTGTAAATTTAATGACATGCTGAGTTGTACAAATCACCCAGTGGGCATGGGCTTGGGGTCCCCAACACACAGATGAGGAGGCCCTCCTTTGTAAGACTGTTGGAGAAACAGGCCAGAGTGTCAACCCTCTGCCCCTGTGAGCATCAAGCGGCAGGGTGTGGATGCAGCAGGGCCAGTCTAGGAGACGGGAGGATGAACTGAGGCAAACTGCAGGGGGCACTATTTTGAAGTCTGACTCTTCAACTATTGCCAAGGCTAAACAAAATCTAAACCGTTGCAAAGAAACAACTATTTGAAAGAACAGGTCACAAAATGAAGTTCTGCTGCACTTTTTTAGCTTTGAGTTGAATATATATTGTCATGTGCTTCTAGACCAATAAAATCAGATTCCTGATTCAGGACTTTCCTACATTTTCCTTCAAGAGTCCTGGGCGTGATTTGTCATCAGCAGGATGCAGAAGTCTCAGCACATAAAGATAAACTGAAGTTTCATGACTGGTTTAGTGCCAGGCCCGGAGAGTACCACCTACTTCACTGTTGAGGGTGTAAGAACTGTGAGACAATAAAAACCAGCTACAGACCCTCCAAAGTGGATTCTACGATGAAATTTACATACGAGAAACCTGAGACAGGAATGTGCCACTCTCAGAAGCCATTTCCACCTCAGGTGCCACTGCCTCTGCGGCAGCTCAGACACCAGCTCTGCTTCTTCCTGTTTCAGGTCTCCACTTCAGGAGGCAGAAACAGCTGCTGTTCAATGTGCACACTCAATCAAACAAGTATCTGAGACTCTTAAACAGTAATCTGTTTTCTCCTTCCATTCTTCCAAACAGGCAAGCTGTGTATTTTGTGTTAGTAGCAAAGGGAAGGAGAGGACACCCCCTCTCCACAGCTTGTCAGGGCTGGTGCTCTAACTGCGGAGAGAATTCCGGCTGCAGTAGGCACAGGCTGGGTGGGCACGCAGGGCTCCACGGAGCACTCTTCCATTGCTAAAGAAAACAGCCTAAATTTTATAATTCAGAGTCTTGTTACCATTTTCTACGGCTACACGTCCATTCAAAATAAAATATACAAATGCTAATGCTAAAAATGTATGTAAATATGTGTGTATGCATTGTGAATATAAAGGGAGGGGGAGGGAAACAAAAATTTTAATATAAATTTAAGGCAGAGATGAAACAGAAATGAAAATAGATTTAGACCAAAAGTCTCTCCTTTGTATTTTAAATTGTCACTAATGTGGGCCAAATGACTGGATTTGCTACTTCACTTTGTGTTACTAAACTGAATTTAAAAATCAGGGTAAGACTGGAACGTAGCCCCAGGGCACAGCACGGCCTGGCACAGCGAGGCTCTGGGCTCCACCCCCAGCACTGCAAAGAAGCCAACGAAACAAAGGAGCCACCGGGAAGCAAGCCTGCTCCAGCAGCCCACCCAGTGGAACTCCCACCTCAGCCCATGCCGTCCTGGCACTCCACAGGGAGCGCAGGACTGTGCTCGTATCGTAAGCAAATAATTATTTGAATGGGACTATTTTCAGAAATGAAGAATTAATTTCAGGATTCTTACCATCATGAATTTCGTAAGCCAAACTGGTAATCTTCTGAGTGATAATCATCATCGGGCTACGAGGAGACAAAAGGCAGGAAGTTTAAATGAGGAAAGTCAAAGCACTGGTGGCTAAAGAGAGCTCATTCCTCTTATGTGACTACAAAGTGGTGACATTTCTACCATAACAAAGGAACTTCAAAACCCAGGGGTCTTCTGTAAGCTAGTGATCAGGTCCTACCTCTTTGTGTCATGCCCCAGAACAGAAGGCCCAGAGGTCACAGTGCAGGGCCTCAGGTATGCCCTGCTTGTGACCCAGCACCTCCTTCAACACCACACTGCCAGCTGCTGCCTTCAGCCCTGGGTGGGGGGAAAGGTAAACATAAACCACCTAGGAAAGGCGAAGGAGTAGAAAATGAAGGGCATTTGGGTGCGAACTGACACGGGTGGGGAACCAACAGCACAAGGGGACAGGGAGAACTGCTGCCACTTCCCTGCTCTAAAAGCAGGGCACATTGGCCACCAAGCAGGGCATGGCTGACACAGGAATTGAGGCTCATGGTAAGGAAAATAGGACTTCAAAATCAAGTTGAGACCAAGACAGTGGCAATGTGTCCCCCATATTTTATAAGTGTTCTGATTAAATGGATAATTTGGAAAGAAAAAATCAGCTACAAAGGAAGCAAAGATGGGGCTGTGGGTGAGGCTCAGGGGTAGAGCACTTGCCCAGCAAGCAGGCAGCTGGGTCTGCCCCCACACTGCAGACACAGTTACCTTAGGTTATTTAATTTGGGGAACTGCAAAAAAAATTTAAAAGGCATGAAAATGGTGTTTTGCCTGGAAGTAACACGTGCGCTCTGTGTGCCTGGAGCACGACATATCCCACTGCACCCTCCTAAGCAGAGAGCTCGAGGACTCACCTACACTAGTCAGGAAGGGCAGGGAGATGACCCCCCAGGAGGAATCTGCTCTGCCCCTAACTGCTCAGTCGATGGCCATCTTTGGTAAAAACTGGTGCCTCTCAACAGGTCAAGAAAGGACACGATGTTACGTAACATCTCACAAAGTCAGCCCACAGTGGCAAGGGTCTCTTTCCAACACCCCACCTCTAGAAAGCAGACAGAAAGATGGCCCTTGAGCACATGGGCTCCTCCTCCGCACACAACAGGCCAGGGTGGAAGAAATTCCAGGATTTAGGGGAGGGGACTTTTCTTACACGTAGACCACGCACTCCCAAGAAATCATTCCTCATCAACCCTTTGGGGTTTGCAAGATCATCCTTCATGACCTTAAGGACCATAAATCTGCCCTACCACTTCCATTCCCCTGGGAGAAAAGTACCACTTTCTCACCCTGCCTAATCTCCTCTTAGTCTAGCTCATCAGTGAATTCTGAAAGCCATTCCAGCTCTAAAGTCTAATCCCCCTGTCACCTTAAAACCTAATTAAATGATAATTACTAATTCATATCAACTCAATAACACATCAAGGTTTCAGGTATCAGCCAGGCGTGGTGGCACCCGCCTGTGATCCCAGCACTTTGGGAGGCTGAGGCAGGAGAATCACGAGTTCAAAGCCAGCCTCAGCAACAGCGAGGTGCTAAGCAACTCAGTGAGACCCTGTCTCTACATAAAACACAAAATAGGGCTGGGGATGTGGCTCAGTGGTCAAATACCCCTGAGTTCAATCCCTGGCACCAAAAAAAAAAAAAAGGTTTCAGGTATCATATGTAAGATGTTCAAGAAATGCAGACACATGCTTTCTGAATGTTTGCCCGCATTGTCCCCACCTGTGCTCTGCACCTTCATGTAACTTCTATTTCACCAGGAGCAAGGGATACAGGACCTCAGGACCTCATGCTCAGCTGGGAGAATAGATGGCACATGGGTGCGTGTGGGTTCCAAGAGGTATGCTCCCTACGGAGATGGAAAGAAGGCAGAGACCGGACCTGAGTGCTCCAGTCTCTCATGAAATGCTGCTGCCTGCACGTGGGCTACTCTTCCCGGGGTGTTAGGAAAGAAGAGCTACCTCCCCTCCCTCAAGTCTCTCAGCCTAAAAATCACTCTGTCCAAGAGGCCCATGGACAACTCTACGTCAAACAGCTCCATCTGCGCAGATGCCCATGTTCACACACTCACACATGTTCCAGCTCATCGTGGCTTCTTGTCTGTTTCTTTCAAGGTGTTTTTTCATGTTTGTAGTTCTTGTAATTCATTAAATTACAATGATTGTTTGTAAAGTGTCTCGCGTTTGTGTGTGTGTGTGTGTGTGTGTGGTACTAGGGACTGGACCCAGGGGTGCTCTACCACCAAATCACATCTCCAGTCCTTTTTAAAAAATTTGAGTCAGTCTCACTCAATTGCCAGGGTGGCCTTGAACTTGCAATCCTCCTGTCTCAGCTTGCCAAGTAGCTGGGATTACAGGGTGCACCACTGCACACGGCAGTCTGTCTTTAGAAAGTCCACGAGGCAGGGAAGCTCAACATCTTGCATACTGAACCTTTAGCACACAGTACAGCCCGGCACAAGATACAACATGAAGAAATATTATAAAAATACAAAAGAAAGTGAACCCACTAGGAGTCCCATCAAGATGTGTCTCCCTCTACAGGCAGCCGACATTCCTCTCCATCTGTCCACTGTCACCACTAAAAGTATTTGTCATACCAAAGTAACACTGTTTACTTCTCTGTCACCACAAAAAAACTCACGAGCCATTCAACAACAGGAGCACGGCCTTCTCTTTGTGCCTTCAGAAAACGGCACGCAGTAGGTCCAGTGCTGCCTGGTTTACAAAACTGTCTCCCGGTCGTTTCCTTTACTGGGGATCATCAGCCCCAAACATTCCCTTTGGTTTTAAATGGGTTAAACTGCCTCTGGCCCAGCCTGTCTTCAGGGAATGGTGAATTTAACAGCAGAAGGCAAAAGCATCACAGAGTGACTACAAAGGAATAAGACAGGGAAAGTCAGCGTGAGGGAAAAGGGCCAAAGACAGTTAAGAGGCGAGCTGCAGGTAAACCGACAGAGGACTCCAGCACAGCACGGGCACAGGCGGGAGGCACAGCAGAGCCGAGGGAACGCGTGGGCCTCGCCCTGTCCGTAGAACCTGCTGGACAGAGAAGCACCCCCTCAGTAAAACCAATTCCACTATCCACAGAAGCAAGCTGCCATTTTCAACAGCACAATTTGTTTCCAAAGATCTTTTTCAGAACAATTAGAGTGACCCTCCCAATTACTTCACTCTCACCTTTACTGATCCTTGTAACTCTCCAGAAAAGAGTGTGTTTGTAGGGAAAGAAACCTTTACTATCTATCCCTTCCCAGGTCCCAGGAAAGCCTGAGATAACCACCCCTGTCTCCCGGGGCAGGGCTGCAAGCTGGAGGGCAGACGGGAGCAGAAGGCTCCAGGACCGAGGAGGAGTCGGACAGGGCTTCCTCTTCCTGCTATGTCACACCTCTGTATTTAAGTGGCATTACAGATATTTTCTTCCAGGGAGAGACTGCTAACAATGTGGGAAATATAGAACCTAACTAGTCAAATAAATAAATTAATGGAATGATTTCAGCTAACATAAAACAAAACGCTCATATGAAGTACAGAATTTTGAAATGCCAGACTTTCTGAAACAAAAAGAAGGGAGGGTATTTACACATTTTTCCTACAAAGAACGAGAAGAGCAGAACTAGTTCTATCACAATGGACACTCGGCTGTAGTCACACACTACTGGAGAATGAAGGTGAACAAACACATGCTTCCTGAAGTGCCCGTTACCTCCCAGCTTGCCCAACTCAAGTGATGCTCCTCTGTGAACCCTACAAAGCCTCTGCAAATACCTACAGGCAAATGGTCAGCTTGACACTGGGATGTCACCTAAGCACCAGGCAAACTGTCAACTCTTCCCTCTCAGTTGTGCCTAAGGACACAAGTACTCTTTATCCACAAACAGTGGGACTGACACAACCAAACCAACCCCACTTGCCTAATGTAAAACGTGGGCTGGAAGGCTCGCTGAGAGATCACAGACCTGCAGTCACTCATTTGCTTATTCCCTCAATCAGAAAACAAGTATGTAGCCGGGCGCGGTGGCGCAAGCCTGTCATCCCAGCACTTAGGGAGGCTGAGACCAGAGAATCACAAGTTCAAAGCCAGCCTCAGCAAGGGCGAGGCGCTAAGCAACTCAGTGAGACCCTGTCTCTAAATAAAACACAAAATAGGGCTGGAGATGTGGCTCAGTGGTTGAGTGACCCTGAGTTCAATCCTCAGTACCAAAAAAAAAAGAAAAAGAAAACAAGTAGGGGGCATTTAAAATGTACCAACCACCATTCCAGGCGCTGGAGATGAGTGTGACCAAGAAAAGCCCTTCCTGTTTTGAATGGCAGTGGAGAAAAGACAAGCTGTAAACGAATAAGCAGGTAAAACGCAGCATGCCAGAAGCTGCCAAGAGCTGCACAGAAAATCGAAGCAGGGTATGCCGGAGGGAGTGCAGGACACAGGTGGGCACTGGCCACACCCCGAAAGTAGCTCGTGTCAGACAGCAAGCCTGTGGACACCTGGGGTAAATATCCCAGGAGAAAGTTCAGCAGCCCGTGGACAGTGTGAGTGCACAGGGGTTGAGGGGCACCGGACGGCTGAAGGCAGGCGGCAGGACACAGAGCCGCAGGCTTCTGCAGGGCACGGTGGCTTCCATGTGAGGCAGAAAACTATTGAAGGAATGTAGGCCCTAGGTGACCAAGTTTTAAATGGAACCATTCTGACTCTGGGTCGAACAAAGACTGAGGGGTGGAGGATAGGTGGGAGGGGACAGTGGCTCAGACCAGGGGAACAGCACAGGTGGTCTGCAGCCAATTCCAGGTATGTTCTGAAGGTAAGGACAGCAGGGCTGGGTGAGGACTTAATGCACGATGCTGGGTTCCACACACGGTGCCATGACGGCTTTCGAACAGGGATACAAATCCAAGAATGGGGCTGGCGAGGGAGGAACAGGGAGCAGAGACCACAGGGAAGGGAGCCAGCTGAGCCGCGGGTGTGCCCTGTGTGACATGCTCACAGGAGGGCATGGGATGTGCTGGAGAGGCGGCTGGACACTGAGGTCAGAAAATGCAAACCCCAACTCCACCCTTTACCATTTACCAGTGGAACAGGGGCCATTATTTAACATTTTTCACAACTGTCCTTGTCTATAAAAAGGGAATCACAATGCCACTGTGGGGTTAAATGAAATGGCAATATGACAAAGCCCTCAGGCAGTACCTGGGACATGGCACGTGTTGCTAAGTGCTGCCCTGTCCCACATTCAGGCCTTCTTCTAGTACACGCCGCAACCGCTGCCCATGCACGGCATGGACAGGACACAGCTATCGCAGGACAGCACCAGTCCTGGAGAGGCCTCCTGCCGCAGGATCAGCAGGCGCACGAGTGTGGTGGCCTCCTCACCCTCAGTTATGGTTTTTGTGGTTTTGATTACCAATTGCCAAGCAGAGTCTGAAAACACCAAATGGAAAATTCCAGAAACATCCACTTCCTAGGCTTTCAACTGCATGCAGTTCTACGTAAGATGATAAAATCTTGTACCTTTCCCTCATGTCTCACTGGGGTCACAAGCCACTCCTATCCGTGCACACACCACCCATCCGTTCATCCTCTCCTAGCCATCTAGGTTATTGGATCAACTGTCACGGCATCACATGCTGGTGCTTGAGTCCCTCTTACTTTACTTGATCATGTCCCCAAGTATATAGGTAAGGCTGCTAGAATTTCAGACATGCCCAAGAAAAGCTGTAAGGTCCTTCCCTTAGTGAATGTCAAGTTTATCACGGCTGTGAGCACAGGAAGAGGCATGCAAGGTGTACAGAGGGTCCTGTGCTACTGTGGCTCCAGGCACCTCCTGTAGGTCTGGAGGTGTGCCTCCTGTGGGTAAAGGGGCTACTGTAACTACAGAAAGACACGCACAGAGGCGAGTGAAACTTCACAGTGAGAGAGCCAAGGGGGAAACCTCTCAAATAAGTCATTTATTCAGTCTTTTAGGATCTGGGAGGTTTCCACAGGCAGATATGGCTGGAAAACTATTCCAAGGAGAGAACAGGGTGAACAAAAGTATTGAAAAAGAAAGAGAAGAGAGGACAGACCTGGAGAGCTGTGGAGGGCTCTGCAGCTGAGGAGGCCTGTGTTAAGAAGCCCTGTATTTTCTTTTTTAATTAAAGCATTATAGTTATACATAGAAGTTGGATTCATTTTGACAAAATCGTACATGCAAGGAGTTTGATTTACTCCATTCAGTCCCCATTTCCCTCAGCACTGTGTATTTCTGATAGATGTGTGAACATACATGAACTCAGAGGAAAAGCCTGGGCATGGGTGGGGGACAGACGGATGATAAGCAGATTGTGTCTGTCTGCCCATGGTAACCCACACTGCATTAGCAGCAGCTAGACAGGATGGTTCCTGCAGCCAAATGTAGGTCAAGGGGTTGGGAGACGCTCCCACAGGATGGACTAGGACTGGAGGAACACCACAGTTTGCAAGCAGTTGAATAATTTAGTTGCCCTATTTACAACCGTCTCTGGGCGCACTGTGAGCGGCCCTTGTGACTCCTTTCACACAAGGCAAAGAGGTGCCTTCAATTAGACTCTACACCTGAATACGGCTGGACAGAGTGACGAGGGGACAACCACATCTGCAGCTCTGGAACCAAAGGGCCTGTCACTGTGTGTGCTTAACAGAACTGTCACCTACAAAAGCACCTACCAGAAGGCACACTCCCTCTCCCTGGACAGCCCCAGCGAAGCCACGGGTGTCGCTTACTGAGCATCTGCTACTGACTGCTCTGCTCTAAGACAGAGTTTTTATTTGAATGGAAAATTATGTCACATATAACTTTTTTTGGTAGACATATTAAACAATTCCTTTGGCATCACAAAAATCAACATAGTTCAATCAGAATTCATTATCTTTCTGCCAGAAAAACTGCTCTTGCCTTCATCTACAATTTGTTCATCTCCATATGAGATAAGAATCTACATTCCCTCCTCCTTTCTGATGTCCTAATGCATCTATTCAAGAACTGGGCCAGGCTTTTCCCACTGATTTATGATCCTACCTATATTTTTATTCTTAAATGGCTGGGGTCTCTGTTTCTAGGCCCTCTATCCTGGCTTCCTTGATTTGTCCACTCCTATGTCAGTATGTCAGTCCCATGATATTTTATGAGTCTTGCCCTTTTGGGTGGGTGGGTGGGTCACTGAGGATTGAACCCAGGAGTGTTCTACCCGCGGCTCCCCAGTCCTTTTTACTTTGAAACAAGGTCTTGCTAAATTGCTGAGACTGACCCCGAACTTGCAATGAACCTGCCTCCTCTTCAGAGTCACTGGGATTCCAGGTGTGTACAACTGCACCTGGCTTAATTACTCTTATTTTATAGGCAGTAGCATATTTTTATGTTGAATTTACTCCTCTCAAGAATTTAACCTTCCAGACAAACTTTTAAATCACTTTATCTTATCTCCATCAAAACCCCAATTTTTACTATATTCAGTGTCAGGTTAACTAGAGGGAAATCATCATCTTTACAAAACTGAATTTTACTATTCAAATGAATAAATGATTCTCAAGTTAGTGTTCAATGTCCTAGAATAAAAGTTCTAGTTTTCACACAGAGATTCGGTTCATTTTTTTTTTAAATATTTTTTAGTTGTAGATGGATGCTAATACCTTTATTTTATTGATTTATTTTTTATATGGTGCTGAGGATCGAACCCAGTGACTCACGCATGTGAGGCGAGTGCTCTACCACTGAGCTACAGCCCCAGCCCCTCTGCTCATTTTTTAAAAATACATATTCCTAGATACTTCATCATTTTTATTGCTTCTGAAATTTCTATATTTTCTAACTGGTTATCATTGGTTAAAGGAAAGCTACTTTGTTGTTTCATATTTCTCTTGCATCTCTTTTCTTTTCTTTGGTACTGGGGATTGAATTCAGAGGTACTCAACCACTGAGCCACATCCCCAGCCCTATTTTTAAAATTTTATTTAGAGAAAGGGTCTCATCGAGTTGCTTAGCACCTTGCTTTTGCTGAGGCCAGCCTTGATCGTGATCCTCCTAGGATTACAGGCATGTGCCACCAGCCCAGGCTTTCATATTTTTTTTTCTAAGGCTAATGTGACATCTAACAATTTCAGCTTTTCAATCTTTCCACAAATAGAAACTTCTATTAAGACTCCCTTTTAAAAAAGTAGAATTAAGTTGTAAAACTTAATGGTAAACTTTATCAGCTTGCTTAATTACTTTAAAAGCTATGATATTATTACCCTCCTTTTTAAAAAATATTTATTTTTTAATTGTAGGTGGACAGAATATCTTTATTTTTATGTGGTGCTGAGGATCGAACCCAGTGCCTCACGTGTGCTAGGCGAGCACTCTACCACTGAGCCACAATCCCAGCCTCTATTGCGCTCTTTTTTTTTTTTTTTTTTTTTTTTAAATATTTATTTTTTAGTTGTAGGTGGACAGGATATCTTTATTTTATTTTTTATGTGGTACTGAGGATCGAACCCAGTGCCTCCCGCATGCTAGGCGAGCACGCTACCACTGCGCCATAACCCCAGCCTATTGCGCTCTTTTTTAAAGCCATTTAACTATGAAACATTTACACAGATATTCAAATAAAAAGCAATTTTAGTGGGGGAAAAAAAGAGTCCCTTTTAGGGGTTGGGGTTGTAGCTCAGTGGTAGAGAACTTACCTAGCACACGTGAAGCACTGGGTTCGATCCTCAGTATCATGTAAAAAAATAAATAAAGTTATTATGTCCATCTATAACTAAAAAAAATTTTTTTAAAGAATCCTTCTTATCTAATGAACATTTTAAACATAATCTGAACCTAATGGTTTCTGTGCACACCTCATGCAGGTAAAACTGTCTCAGACAAGAGATTTCATGCTGACTCCTCAGCAATGGCCTGGGTGCTTTTTGTGCTTTCTAGCTTCAGAGCAGCGGGGCAGCTCAGCACAAGAGATGAGCCTCGTCGCTAAGTCCTGCCTTCTTCAGACACCACCACCACTCTGAATAGCCACAATGTTTACCCTAGTTGGGATACAGTTGGACCCCTCCTGCTCACGTGCTCTAACAAGGGTTCCAGGTGCCTGAGTGCTTCATCCAGGAGCATCTCTACCTACAGGGGGCCCTGTTTTCTCCTGTGCCCATTTTTATACAGAGCAAGCCCTTAGTTCAGAGTGGCCTTCTGCAGCTAATTTACTGTGTGTAATCTTTATGAGTTCACTGATAATGGTCAAATGTTTCCTCTTAATGGATAAAAATTGTACTTTAAAGAATCAAACAGGTTGTCTGTCTTAAAAATGGCATATTATTTTTCTTGTACATACTCACATATTTTAATTACATTTAAATATTTGAATGAAATTTAATTTTCAATAAAATATTTCAAGTCATGCCAAATATAGATGTTCTATCAAAATGCACTGAGCACTTAAAGTGTAGCGCCCTCTAATTTATGGGCCCATGGAACTAGTCTGTTCCAACAGAATGCGAGAAGTAACCAGTAAGTGTGCTCTCTGGGTTCCCGAGACACTATCTGCCCCGTCAACTTCGAAGTTGCCAGAGAGCCTGAAGGAGGTGGAAATATAAGAAAGAAGGGGCCTGGTCCCCTAAATGATTGTGTGGAATGGAAGCTCCCTCCTCAGTGAGCTGTAATGTGAACAAGAAGTACATTCTCATGTTAGGCCACTGAAGTTATATGGCTGTTTAGAGCAGGTAGCCTACCTCCAGCTAACACAGTGAGATGTTGAGTGGAGGACTAAAGAATGACAAGAGTTTGGAGCAGCAGATGAGGGAAATAAAAAGGATAATGACTAGTATCAAACTGAAGAAAAGGTAGCGAGGGTCTCTTAGGACAGGTCACACAAATCTGTATTAGCATCAACCCACATGGTTGTATGATCCATTCAACTGGATTACATTTACGTCTGGTGGTTTTAAAAAATAAAGCAAAAGACTTTTAAATGAAATATACAGAATTCTAAGATATTAACTAGGGAAACCCTGATTAGGGTTGAAGCAAGATTGGAGGACCCAGAAGCTCGGCTGCCTAGCTCCTTGCACTTGTCTGCAGAACTCACCGAGGAGTCGCAGGACTCCAAGCGCTGCCAACTCACAATTGCACAGTACTGTTAGTGTCAGTTGCTGATGCTACATTTCCATTTTCAACATTCATAAACTAAATTAGTTGAGAATATTTTTTTTGTTTCTATTTTATACTAAATGCCTAATTTATTTCTCACTTATTACAATGCAAGCATTCAAAGCTATGAATTTCTCTCTCAATACAGTTTGTCTGCATTGTTCCGGTTTTCCTATTTGTGCTTTTTCCCCTTCCTACTTTTTTCCTTAAGTATTTTTACTAATTCAATTAAATATTTAATACCACTATGTGCTACTGTACTAAGCATATAAGATGAGCAGGGGCAACATGATTTCCATTCTTAGGCTAATTTTTGTAGTGATTGTGATACTTCTTAACTACTTTCTAATTTCATTATACTATGGTGACAACACGGGACCTGGGTTACTTACTCAAATTCATTAAGATTTTCCCAGTGGCTCAATAACAGATTCTGTTCAGGAGCACAATTTTTTTCTTTCTATTTATCTGTTCACCCATCCATCCATCCATCCATCCATCCATCCATCCATCCATCCATCCATCCATCCATGTATTCTGTGAGACTGAGGACTGAACCTAGGGGTGCTCTACCACTGAGCTACACCCCCAGCCCTTTTATTTTTTGAGACAGGGTTTCACTAAGCTGCCCACACTGTCCTTGAGCTTGCAGTCCTCCTGTCTTAGCCTCCAGAGTAGCTGGGATTACAGGCATGGCCACTGCACCCAGCCACAGGTCAATTTCTTCAAGGACACCTACTACTCACAAGAAGACTGCTGGCCTCTGTTCTTTTCTGCATTCTAGGTATACAACTCAATTTCACTCAAAATACTGCTAGTTAGTTGGTTTAATTAGTTTTTCAGTAGATTGTATCCCTCTGTTTTCACTTGGTTTTATTTGTTTCAGATGCAACCTCCTTTCCTTCAAGACTGCTTTTAGAATCTGTACAGTAAAACCTATTGGTCTCTTTAGGGAGAAAAAGATATGTCATCTTCTACAATTCTCGCTTCACAGGAGTGATTTTTCTCCTCCGATTCTGGACCAATTCTATTGTTGGCAACTTTTCTCCAAAAGTATTATGACTTGTTTTGCCTCATTTTTCTTCCAATCTGTTTATTCTTAAATTGGATTTACTATTCATTATTATGCTGTCTAGATGACCCAAGACTGACAGAACAGCAGGTCTTCTGTACCTTGCTCAGGGGAGAAAGCTGTCAGCCTGGCATGAAGAACACAGAGGTTTAAAATCTCCACCTCCCCACCTGGCCCACTGTGTATGAAGACACCCCTGTGCAGAGAGGGGGCGAGTCAGGAGACATGGGCTTGTGCTGCAGGGTGTCCCAGCAGAAACTCCATCAGCTACCAGGACAGGACAGAGACCTACTGGGCCAGGGAGGGAATGAACCCCCTCTGAAGCTACAGAAGCCTGAAGTCACCTTAGTGCTGAAACTAACGTTGGATGAATGGAGTGGGAGGTGGTGGAACAGGGGAGGGAGAAGGGGAGAAGGGGACATCGGGGGCTGGGCGAGCAGCAAGGATACAGGCTCCCGTGGCCTAATTTCCAGTAATCATAAATGATTGCTGAAATTTCTGTCAGAATTAGAAAATGCTCCCAATATTGGAATGTTATGTTAAGAAATTAAATTGCTATATATTTAGAATATTTATTTTGTGACATAAAGTATTATAAAGAAACCAATTATTAAGAAAAATTCTAAATTCATAAAGGAATTTTCAACTCAAATGTTTAATAATAGCTTTTCACTGGAACTAGTAAATGCAACTATATTTTGTCTTTAACTAATAGTTACAAAAGATAAAACAGATTGCTGAATCAAAGTTTTAATCTTACCCTGAAAAATCAGCAGAATATTGTCCATAATCAAAGATATAGACTCTAGTGATTTGGCACACTGTGAGGTATCCCAAAGCAAACACAAAACAGTATCTGGAAAATAAAATTAAAAGCCAGATTAGTGATGATAAAAAATTCAGTTAAAGAGTACATTTTCAAGTAATTCATTAACTAAATGATATGGTTCAACAATTCAATCTTACTAGATCTACTCTCAAATAATTTTTTCTGTGGTATTGGGGAATGGGTCCAAGAGCACTCTACCAGGAAGCTGTATGCCCAGCCCTACTTTTGTTGAGACAGTGTCTCACTAAGTGACAAAGGCTGGCCTTGAACCTGTGACTATCCTGCCTCAGGGTCCTGGGTTGCTGAGATTACAAGCTGATTACAGGCAGGTGCAGCTCAAGTAACTTAATAAGTTAAGAACACTCTTCCCTAGTTATCTGTTTTGGTTTACTTGGCTATATCTTCAATAGTAAATGCAGTCAGTCACTGCCTTTATTCATTTTGTTGTGAAAGACATCCACACATCAAATTACATATTTGAAAGTTATAATCACAAGCATAAAACTGTAATTATTAATATCTGCTATGTCTACTGATTCCTGTATTCTAGAAAAAAAATTTAGCACAAAAGTACTTGGCTCAGATATACATTAAAACAAATTCTTAATAGGAGTCTAAAAATATCCTCAGTAATCTAAAATCATACATCTTTAATGTGGGTCAGGTGGCATTTAGCCACATTTAGATGCATGAACACTTAGTGACTTTCACAAACTTAAGATGCTTGGGTTGGAGTTATAATAACAGTATGGAAAATAATTCACATGTCAATAGAAGAAAGCAGGAACATATTCTAGAATACGTAACACTACACAGAATAAAGGACGTAATTATGAGCCAACAGTGTGAGTGAGAGAGGAAGCTCTGCCTTCACTCCACGCCACGACAGACCACAGAACAAAACATAAACCACGGCAACAGGAACTGTGGCCAGAGATTCAAATGCTCTCAAATTCAGGAAGGGCCTTCTAAACATACACAATACAGAGAAACGGAAGTGAAAATCAGTGTATCTGATTAAACTAACAGCTTGTCATGTGGGCAATTCAGGTGACTTTATGAAAAGTGTTCAGACTTTGAACAAAGACAAAGGGAGGACAGTCTCCTAATTCAAATGCTGTACAAAGCCAACAACCGCATGGTCACTACACTCACAAGATGGCACGTGTGCACATACGATCACAAAGTGCCAGCAAACCAAACTTAGTAATTTCTAGAAATCACTCGTTTCGAAGTATGGTCACGCCTCCTGTCGTAAGTTTTCTGCAGGCTTGCCTGTTTCCCCACAAGTGGACAGTCTGCTTCTCTGTCCACCTCAGTCTGGGCCAGCCTTCTAACCACACTGACTAGATCACATGAAACACACTGTGAATTCCACATGTGGCCCTAATTGGCTCGGCAGTGCCGCTTCTTGCCTTTCGGTGGTTAGTTGTCATGAGAGAAACATGACGCTCCTGAGACCACTGCAAGTGCAGGTTCTGCAGCGTGAGATTGTGGAGAAGGGGGCGGGGGGACAGGCGCCAGGTAGGGGGCCTCCAGTCAGCACGTGGTAAGTGAAGAGGCCGATGACACAGGAGAAAGACAGGACCACCCAGCTGACCCTCCTGGTTCCTGAACCACGGAACCATAGGCAAAAAAAGATGTCAGCACTATTTCAAAGCCACTGTGCTCTGATCTAGTGACATCATCAAGACAGACTGTGAAACACTGGAAATGGGGTGCTTCTGAAACAAACCATGAAATGCAGCACTGGCTTGGGGACTGGGTGTGCTTAGAGTCAAGGAAGCCCCAGCAGATGTGCGTTTAGATGGGAAGGCCAGAGAGGGAACTGGCCAGAGGCTAGAGCGAGGCAGCCAGGAAGTGGAGAGCAGAAAACACCTACGCTGACATGAGGGCTTCTTCCAGATACACATCATGAGATACAGAGAGAGAGAGAGAGAGAGAGTAAAATGAAGTGTTCAGGTTTTGATGAGGATATAGAAAAACGGGAAGACCCTTCTTGTCAGCAAAATATTCTTAGTCAAGGTAAAGATGAAGTCAAGTGTCATGTCTTATGATCCCTCAGCAAGACGTAAAAGGCACACCTTCACAGAACTTCTCCAGTAAAAACAAGTTTCTAAGACTCTCCAGGGCAAGGCTTGTCAACTGTCTGTTAGACAAGAAAATCCCCGCCACCCACTTTTATTTATTTCTCAGTACTTTAAACCCCAGAGGGGTACAGCATCACAAATTCCTTTTCCGGTGGCCCTAGCATTCCGAGAGGTGGCTTTGGCATTTGGCATGAACCACACCACAGTTTCCATGGACACAAGTTATCTTTCCCCAGATAATTCTGGTTTTGTCTGGCTGGTTACTGGGAGTCACTGTGTTGTTGTTGTTGTTTTTTTAAATGTTTATTTTTTAGTTGTAGGTGACAGAATACCTTTATTTTATTTTTATGTGGTGCTGAGGATCGAACCCAGTGCCTTATGCATGCTAGGCGAGCACGCTACCACTGTGCCATAATCCCAGCCCCCACTGTGTTGTTTTTTAAGCATATTTCTTGCCCAAGTATAATTCAGTTTTATCTTAGGCCTAAACACTTTTAGTGTTAGGAAGGTGTGCTCCAGAGTTCTTACTTATAGCCAGCAAAAATGGCCTTGCATCCCAGCCTTCCAGACATACCTGTCCATAAGAAGTCCTGTTCCCAGCAGGCTTTTGCAGGCTCCAAAATCGTGGGAGATGCAACAAGAAAAGGCTTTCAAGAACCTTAAGGGTGTTGTCATTCCTGGGCACTCTGACTCTCAGAACACAGTGAAAAGGAAACTGTCTGAAAGAGGTTTATGAGTTGTGGTTTCTGTCTAAAGTAGTAGATTATAATTAGATACATAGGAAGCTCACAAAGTTTTTTAAAGGTATTATGTAACAGTTTAAAACAAAAAGAGAGATTTGGGTCCCCAATTTTCTACTGGTAGGTAGCAGGCTAGGACAGCTTTTCAACTGCAAAGCTGGTTAATTATTATGAAAAAAGAAGGAATCCACATCTGTCTGGATTTCACAATTGCTCTGGGCCAGTGATTGATGGCACCTTCCATCCCCACCTTCTTTGAACAGAAGCGTCTTCTGCAATTACCTACCACTGTTCACCACTGAAGGCATGTGGGCACAGCTCTAGGTGTGTGAAGTGCAAAACCTGCCCCTCCAACTCCTCCAAGGAAAACTGTCCTTGAGTTTCCACCCCACAGAGTCTCATTCATACTAGACCCAACTTGGATGAGAAGACGGAGCACCTGAGCCTGATGCTGCCATGAGACAACCCTTCGGGGATCCTGGGAAGAAATGAGTATCCTTTTCTCACAGTATGTACGTGAGACGAGGGCAAACAACCTCCCTATGGCAAACACTGCTCTTGGGATAAAGAGCTGAAATAAAATCCTCTTCTCTAACCTAGGCAGGACTCGGTAACTTGGTTTACCAACAGAATACAGTGAGCATTTAGTTTCTGAAATCTTAAGGCCATGTCACAGGAAGGCTTGCAGTTTTCCTCTGGTCTTCCTGACAGGCTGGCCCTGAGTGCTCTTTCAGAATCCTGGCATCACAGGCTAGAGGGCCAAGGCCACAGGCAGAGGCCACATGGAAGTGCCAGTCAACAATTCAGCTGATCACCAGCTGCTCAGCCACATGAGGAAACCATGGTGGATGTGAAGCAGTCAAGCCCACAGATGACTGCAGCCTCGGCCACCATTTACAGCAGCCACAGAAGACCCCGAGCCAAATACCCACCCAAGCCTAGCTGACACAGAACCAAGGAAAACCACAACTGTCATTAAAATAATCACATATCTCAGCGAAGTGTATTTCATAAATGCAACTATAATTCTATATGAGGACTAGTAATAAGTCAAAGGAAACAACAGATTAGAACGGCATTTATGAAGATTCAAATATGTTTCAACATAACACTCAGTAATTTAAGAAAAAAAGTCATTTCCTTAACATTAAAAAAAAAGGCTGTCTCAACAGTCAGTACCCAGCCCACGAGGGGAGCAGGAAACATGTGCTGGTGCAGGGAAGGGGACCGCGTGTGGGCACAGCTCCACCCCTGCTCGGGCTGAGGACGCAGGTGACACTGAAGTCCACTCTCCTGAAGCTGGTCTCTAAATTTAGCATAGCAATCCTAATCAAAATCCCAATACTACTTTTGGTGGGGCCTAATTAGCTGATTTCCAAGGTCTTCTGGAAAACTAAATAAACATAAGCCAAGGAAGACTTGCCCTAGCCTAGCAGATAAGAAAATATGCCATGGTGATTTATAATGTAGTATTCTTTCAAAAATAGATCAAAGGATTGAGCAAATGGGAGAGAGTTCAGAAAAAGACAAATTGTAAAATGGAGGGCCTATTTATTATAATTCTGGCACATTTAATTAGTGGGAAGATGTATGAGGTTTAATGAGGTCATATTTCAGAAAGTTTCCCAGTTCACGCACACACGTAAAAACTACCCAGTAAGATTTTGGAAGATCCAAGTGTAAAAACAATACCTTAAAAAGTAAAATAATAAGAAGCAAGAGAACACCCTCAAAATCCTAGAGCAAGAATAACTTTATAAGCACAATAAAAATCGCAACTGCCTGAATATAAGTCTGACATATATTATTACATAAATATTACAAACTTCTAGATGACAAGTGATAAAAATCAAATATGTAACAAAAATTATTTACTATATATAGTAGGTTAATGCCCTTAATAAATCCTGCAAGTCAATGTGAAACAGAGTAAGAATTCAAGTGAAAAATGGATGACAACACAAACAGAAAAGTTACAGAAGAAAAAAACTAACCACCAGTTCCTTTAGAAAAATAAATGAAACTCAAGACAGGAATAAACAGTAAAAGCCTGGAAATGCGTATTAGGATGACAGTATCTGTCCAATGCAAGACTAGCAAGCTGAAGCATACACCATTCCCCTGGCTGAGAAGACAGGAGACTCCATCTCAGTTGGTGGATGCCACTGGAACAGCCTCTTCTGGGCAGGTGATTCTGCAGAATACATTAGAATGTGTCCATGTTCTCTCAAGTGCCAATTTCACTTTTTTTTTTTTTTAAATTTTTTTAGTTGTTGATGGATCTTTATTTTATTCATTTATTATTTACATGTGGTGCTGAGAATCGAACCCAGTGCCTCATGCATGCTAGGCAAGCAAGCACTCTACCACTGAGCCACAGCCACAGCCCCCAATTTCACTTTCTTATATCACTTAATATACTTACAATAAAGTTTACTTACAACAATTTAAAATATAACGGTGGAAATACTACATAAAGGTTTGCTGCTGAGAATTTCTTTCAAACTTTGCATTTAGGAACTTAAAAGTTAGCAGTTTTAAATCTTATCAAGGTGCAAGCACTTATACAAAGAATTTGGCAAAAGTCCAGAAGCATTCTATGGGTGTCAACTGGCTATGTAAAATTTACAGCAAAGAACATTACACATTTTATCAGTAAATTGTGGGGGGAAAACATCCACTAAATGTATAATTATAAATTTATGCGTACCACTCCTCAGTATCCCCCCCCAGACAACAAAATCCAACTTCTCCAGTCCCTTATATAATAATGGGTTTGCATGTAACCTACACTCATCTTCCTGTGTGCTTTAAATCCCCTCTTTACCTTATTTATAATACCTAGTATAACATAAATGCTATATAAATTGCTTCTATGGTGTTATTTACGGAATAACAACAAGGAATGAAGTCTGTACATGATCAGTACAAATGCCATTTTTTTCAAATATTTTCTACTCACAGTTGGTTGAACCCCAGACGTGAGGCTCAGATATATGAAAGGCCAACTGTGTACTTTTACATGTATTTTTCCCCAAAAGCCTGTTAGTTAGTTGTTAAACATTTACTAGCCACTTGTGATTGCTGAGCTCTTGAAAATGAGATGTGTTACATTGGAAAATATGCCCCAGATTTTGAAGACCAAGAATAAAAACAAAAAATTAAAGTACCTAATAATTTCTTATTGACTACACTTTAAAAATGATGTTTTGGATATACTGGGTAAAATAAAACATATTACTAAAAATAAACATGTTTCTTTTCAAACTATGACTACTGGAAAATTTAAAATCATCATCTGTGGCTCACGTTACCCTCCCCCCACAGTCTGGGTGTTCCTGGAAAGGGCAGTGAGGCGGCCAGCCCAGCGTGGCTCTGCACACCGCTGTCCTTCTCTGGGCCTTGCGCACGGATGTGAGGGTCGCTCCAGCAACACACCGCATGCATGAGGACGGTGCAGCAGAACAGGAGCCTAGCCTTTAATCATACTGCCAAGACTGGTGGTAATACCGGCTCTGGAAAACCCTGGTTCCAGAAAAAACACTAGGTGGAGAGTTTCTTTTCTACTCTCTGCAACTGATAAAAAGCACATGAAACTTCTGTTATCTTTTGGGTAAGACTGCTGGAAAGATGTTGGGCAAACTTTTTTTTGGTACCCGGGATTGAACTCAGGGGCAATGGACCACTGAGCCACATCCCCAGACCTGTTTTGTGTTTTATGTAGAGACAGGGTCTCACTGAGTTGTCTCACCCTTGCTGAGGCTGGCTTTGAACTCGCAATTCTCCTGTCTCAGCCTCCAGAGCTGCTGGGATTACAGGCATGCACCACCGCACCTGGCTTGGGCCAACTTTGATTCCTCAAGTTCACACATCAGCAGAGAAAGCAGACATACTAGCCACTATATGCATAATAGCATTTTAAGTGCTATGGTCAAAGTATGAACTTCACTGAACAGCTTCCGAAAATAATACATGCCAATAAAACCCAGACAGACCTGAGCTGGATGTAGATGACAGCCCTGGTTTCTCCTCCTAACAGGCAGATGCCCAGGGAGTCAGCCCCACCGATTCTAACCCCATCTCTGTGCCCTCAGCCTCCTGACAACTGACAGGAAGCTCAGATCTGGTCAATGAGACATGACACAGAGATTCTGGATGATTCTCTTCACTCTGAACACGTGGCATCCGCTGCTGTCACATCTGAAAGTGTAGCAGCCACCTCAGCCTATAAGAGGAGAGAGCTTGAGGACACAGTCAATGTGCTGGGACAGTGAAATACAAAATTAAGCAGAATGTGGGTTTCTGGTGCTCTCATCAAGCCTGAATTAGCCAAAATGAGTTGCCCTGCCTCAAAACTTCTAGCTGTAAGAGGTAATACTTTCTATAGTTCACACCACAGTACCACTGAGATGGTATTGTTGCTGTGTCCCAATACAATTATTACTAATATCAAAATTAAGTCAACAGCAAATGAAAAGTTCTGTAACAGAATACTTTTTAATTCATGAAAAATACACATGCTGAATTACTGCCTCACTTCGAAAGGTAAAATGACATTTCTAATATCTGTTCACTTAGGTATCAGACACAACCAAAATTGTTCAGGGAAAAACAAGGTGCTCAGGGACTGTGGGAATTAATGAACTCAAAACACTGAAGACACTGAAGAATTCTTCCCAGGTGAGGAAAACACGTAACATCATCCAAAGATTCAGAATCCTGACAGGACATGGGCTAGGGGTGCAGCTCAGGGCAGAGCACTCACCAAGCCCAGGCAAAACCCTGAGTTCAATCTCCAACACTGAACAAACACACACATGCATGATGGGGGGTGGGGGGGGTAACAATAAATATTTGTTTTCACGTGATGAAATAAAATTAAACAGTTGACTTTTCAAGATTCTCAAGCTTAGATTTAAATAGTAACCTTTTCATTTTGCCTGTTTGATCTTTAAAAAGTTGTTATCCTGCAGGTGGGGATGTAGCTCAGTGGTAAAGTGCCTGCCTAGCACTGCAAACAAAACCAAAAACAAACAAAAAAGACAACAACAAAAATACTATAATTTTTTTTTAAAAAAAGCTAAATTGACTTCATCAAAATGAAAAGGTTTTGTTTTCCAAAGTCATCTCTAAGAAAATGAGAAGGCACGTCACAGATTAAAAGAAAATATTTGGGGCTGAGGTTGTGGCTCAGTGACAGAGTGCTTGCCTCACACATGTGAGGCACTGGGTTCGATCCTCAGCACCACATAAACAAAATAAAGAGACTGTTGTCCATGTATAGCTAAAAAAACAAAAAAAATTAAAAAAAAGAAAACATTCAGAACTTATCTACCTGGCAAAGGACATTACATAGGTCTTGCACCTCTTTTTTTTTTTTTTTTTTTTTAATTTTTTTTTAGTTGTTGATGGACACAATGTCTTTATTTTATTGCTTTGTATGTGGTGCTGAGGATCGAACCCAGGGCCTCACGCATGCGAGGCAAGCGCTCTACCGCTGAGCTACAATCCCAGCCCCCTTGCACCTCTTTTGTTGAATTAAGTCCCAAGTGGGGTTTTTTTGAGACTATTGTGAATGGGGTAGTTTTTCTAATTTCTCTTTCTGAGGGTTCATCACTGATGTATAGAAATGCATCTGATTTATGGCTGTTGATTTTATATCCTGCTACTTTGTTAATGGCACATCAGAGCTCTAATCTCCAGGATATATAAAGAACTCAAAAAACTTAACACCAAAAAATAAATAAATAACCCAGTCAATAAATGGGCTAAGGAATTGAACAGACACTTCTCAGAAGAAGATATACAATCGATGAACAAATATTTTTTAAAAAGTGTTCAACTTCTCTAGTAATTAGAGAAATGCAAATCAAAACTACTCTAAGATTTCATCTCACTCCAGTCAGAATGGCAGTTGTCAAGAATGCAAGCAAAGCTGGGTGTGGTGGCACACACCTGTAATCCCAGCACTTAGGGAGGCTGAGATAGGAGAATCATAAGTTCAAAGCCAGCCTCAGCAACTGTGAGGCGCTAAGCAACTCAGTGAGACCCTCTCTACATACAATACAAAATAGGGCTGGGGATGTGGCTCAATGGTTGACTACCCTTGAGTTCAATCCCTGGTACAAAAAAAAAAAAGAATACAAGCAATAATAAGTGTTGGCGAGGATGTGGAAAAAAAGCTACACTCATACATTGCTGGTGGCACTGCAAATTGGTGAAATGTCCATACTGCTTTCCAGTATGGACATTCCTTAGAAAACTTGGAAAGGAACCACCATTGGACCCAGCTACCCCACTCCTCTTCTATACCCAAAAGACTTAAAATCAGCATACTGTAATGACACAGCCACATCAATGTTCATAGTGGTTCAATTCACAACAGCTAAACTGTGGAACTAATCTAGATGCCCTTCAACAGATGAATAAAGAAATTGTGGTACATATATACAAATGGAATATTTCTCAGCACTAAAAGAGAATAAACATTATGGCATTTGCAGGTAAACAAATAGAGTTAGAGAATATCATGCTAAGCGAAGTAAGCCAATCCCCAAAAACCAAAGGCCAAGTATTCTCCCTGATAAGTGAATTCTGATTCATAATGGCGGTGAGGGATGGGGAGAATGAAGGAGCTTAGATTGAGCAAAGGGGAGGGAGGAGAGGGTAGGGGGCCACGGGACAGGATAGATGGTGGAATGAGATGGACATCATCACCCTGGGAACATGTATGACTGCACATGTGGTGTGACTCTACATGGTGCACAACCACAGAAACGAAAAGTTGTGCCTCATTTGTGTACAATGAATTAAAATGCATTCTGCTGTCATGTATATCTAATTAGAAAAAATAAAAATTTAAAAGAAAAGCAGTATTGAGAAGTGGATGACAAAACAAATGCTCTAAGACTCAAAAACAAAAAAACAAAGAAAAGCAAAAGTCTATTTCTCCCAGTGTTCAGCACTGGACTCGGCAACACCAACTGCCTGGCTCCCTGGCAGCACCACCTTCTGGGAGCACTTGGAGTTTCAGCCCCCTCTGAAACCCCCAGCCCTCCTTGTGAGTTTGCACTCTTTTAAGTAGAATTTTAGACGAAAGCAGAAATATCTGTGTTCACTCTGCTACAATTGCCTGAAAACCTCAGATTTTCATCTTAAAACCACTATCGTAGTATCAAATTTCTAATCTCTTTTTGGTAATTTCCTGATCTTTGGTATTTGATGGAATTTTTATAAATTTGAAACGTAACACTTCTCACTCTGTGTGAGGAATACACCCCGCCACACGCTGTGTCTATTACAGTATCACAACTAGCAGTTCTAGTTCATGCTCAAGTTACCAGCAGGTGAGTCAACCAACCGGCCATGCAGCCTCCAAGGGCCGAGTTTCAAGCCCCCCGCTGCTACCCAGCAGCCAGTCTTTACAGTTGAAGATTGCATTTCTCATCTTTTTCTTTAGTGTTGGTTCACTAAAAATGTCCCTTTGACACAATACACATGCCCTTTACAGGAGTGGATACAAAGAACAGTAAGATATGACTCGTCCATTTCAAGAATCTGCATTTGAATTTGACATCCAAAAAACTGAAGCAGTAATAGTGGGTTTTATGAGATTAGCTACCAAAATGCCATCGCCCTGTCCCCCCAAACCCATTGTTTTCCATCCAGAGTGTCCATCACATTTTGTGACAGACTGGTTTCTTACACACCCTTATCCTTCGCTGGGCTGAGCTCCACCAAGAGCTCAGACATCTCAGTGGCCTAGTGGCTCTCCTCCTGGTGTCCCGTCCACAAGTGTCCTAGTGTGCTCCTGGTGTCTTTCCTACCATGCGGGCCTCTGACAAAATACAGCACCTTGCTTGATTCCCTGGTGCTTCCCACCGCACTGAGAACTGGAATCTGGCCAGCCTGCCCCGTGACTTCATCTTACACCACCAGCACCTTGCTCCCCAGGACCCAGCAACATTAGCTCTTTCTGGTCTCTGAACACACCCAACATCTGACTCCTGAGAGTCACAGGGATGCTACCCCATCTGCCCAGAGTGCTCCCTCTGGTTCCGGGCAGCTTGGCTCTTCCCCACTCAGTTCTCAACCCATCTACAACAGAGCCCCCTTGGGGTCCTACCTAACCTCTCATGCCACTTCATTTGCATCGCTCTGAACTAATGTCATGTACTTATTCTGCTGTCCACTATGTGTCTCCTCCATCTGAGCTCTAGCTGTGGTTCACCTCAACACAGAGACCCAACACAGAGACCGCTGGGGCGCAAAGCAGGAATCCAGATGCTCATCAAGGGCCAGCCCACGGAAGGAATTCGCAAATGTGCATCCAGGGTGTTTTCACCTGTGCTTGTAATCAAGGCTGAGAGAGTTAATTAACATCACAGAGACCCCCAAACAAAGAAGCAGGAAAAGCATCTGACAGCCGGATGCAAAGCAAGGGCTAAGGGTCAGAGCAGCAGGAAAGGGGGCAGACTGCCGCAGGACGGGGCACTTCCACAGCTCAGTGGAGGAAGTGACAGCAGCAGCATGGAAAGAAGCCTGGGGCTGAAGAGGGGGGTCTGGAATGTCGCTGGCTGAGGAGGACAGCAGAGGAAGGCCACCCCGAACAGCAGCAGAGGGCTCGGTGATGGAGCCGGCTGCTCTTCCTGGCTGATGAGCACGGCAGTCACCTTTTGATTTCACAAAGGACACTTTCTGCATTGTCTTCCATCCATAAACCACTCAATCTCTGTCCCTACCCAATAAACGAAGGCGTTCATGGAGGGAACCTGCAACCTCCTGAAGCCTGTCACTACTCTATGAGAAAACTCATTTTGATTTAAGCACGTTTTAGTTACCTGCCTCTCCTCAGAACGTTCCGTCATGTAGATCAAAAGATACAAGTAACTATGTCTATCAGATTTTTAAAAAATATTCCTATGTTATAAAGTATGCCAAAGTTGTAGGTTAATCTGTATTTCAAGACAGAAAAAATAATAATTTATCTTCAATGCTGGGCCTTTGAGGTACAAAAACTAAATATGAAAGAATAATACTTTGTGTGAGCCAGGAGCGGTGGCACATGCCTGTAATCCCAGCAGCTCAGGAAACTGAGGCAGGAGAATCAGAAGTTCAAAGCCAGTCTCAGCAACTCAGTGCAGTCCTAAGCAATTAGACCTTATCTCAAAATAAAAAATAAAAAGGGCTGGGGATGTGACTCAGTGGTAAAGCACCTCTGGGTTCAATCCTCAATATCTCCCCCGCAAAACAAGACAAGACAGGGGCCCCAACTCTGAGGACACACCCTCCCTGGTTCTGCCTATCCCGGAGAGCAGCCAAACGCAGCAGGCTCGGGCCGGAAAAACAGCTTTGTACAGTGACCACGACCAAAAATACTGTGGCACAGGGTGGGGACCGCGGCCCTGAAGCCACATCTGGCTTTCCTCCTCTGCTCTATGTAAGTGCCACAGCCACAGCTGTCCCTATGCATACTGCCCATGTCTGCTTTCTCTCCGCAATGGCAGAGGAGAGCACCTGAGAGAAACCCCACCCAACACTACCTGGCTCTCCAGTCTATCCCTGCCCCTCTAGTATGGAGAATGACACTGTGTCTCCCCTCATCAATTCTAAATTCTAGGGTTAGAATTTCATGTACATTAAATGACCTTCATCTTTTCTCTCACAGAAAATGGTCTGCTCTTTGGGAGGAGGGGAGGAGGAGAGGAAGACAGGAGGAGAGGAGGGGAGGAGGGCAAACAGGAACCCTTAAAAATACCTTGAGTTTTATTAAACAAAGAAAAATGTAGCAATGCTTCCTTAACAATAACCTTTAATATAAAAACACTGTAGAGAGAAAATATAGGTGAGCAAAGGTAAGGAACTACAGGAACAATTTCTCTATAATCCATAAATTACTGGTTGCCTCTTGAGGAAACAATCCAAATCTCTGCATGTTTGCCTGTGTCCAGTCAGGCAATGGACACCAATGTCCACATATTCAAAGATGACCCCATAACATTATAAATGGAGCTGTAAATTTTCTACTGTCTAGAGACACTAGCTATACTGATGTCACAGTGTAATGCATGCCTCGTGTGTTTGGGTGACGCCAGTGTAAGAAACTCATTGTAACTAGTCACATAAGAGTGTGGCATCACAACTGTGTACTACGATACTTAAGTGACTAGGTCACCATTTACGCACTATGCTGCACTTCTTACTGTTACTCCAGAGTGTGCTCCTTGTACTCATGTGTACTTTTAAAAGCTGGCTGTGAAGCAGCTTGCCAGGTGATGCTGGCAGAGGCCTCACAGATCCTGTGTTCACTGCATCTCTCCTTGGCATCAAGAAGCCACGTCAAGTGACTGGCCTACACCATCCAGGCCTGTGTAAGGACACACTGGTGTTCACAGACTGACGAACTGTCCAACAACACGTTTCCCAGAAAGTATCCCCACTGTTAATGGACATGTAACTCTGTGTACTTACGTATGTTTTTACCAAGAACTGGATCATTTTATATACCATTTAATAACCTACTGTTTTTAGTTAATGATTTCTCTTTTTCATGTTAACAAAATTTTATCTTACTTTAGTCTTAAAAGTTCCCCAACTACAAAGTTTACTTCATAACAGGTTTGTTCACACGAGGAGCGGGCACGGAAGCTGCTGTTCCTGGTCTCCCCTCCCTTCTCACACTGCCTTGTTAGGAGACCAGGCAGGGTCCCACCCAAGGCCTTGCTTCCTGGATTTGCCTGGCTGTTCTCCGATCACGTCACTGGTGACTGGATTTATCCCTCCATCCCCTGTATTCCTGTACACTGCAGGTTTAATGGCCTTAATCTAAACATTTTGGACAGTATCACACACGGTAAGATATGAATAATCCTGTGCTACATTAAGGAACATACTCAGCAGCACTGTCACTAGAAATGTTGGCCATAGGAAATGTTATGGGCAAGGGAGGAACAGGGGCACAGGAAGAACAGACAGGACCAAAGGCAGACCTAAACCTAGATGGGCAAATTTTTCCTGTAGCTCCACCTCCAGCATCTGGGCACATGGTGGTCCGATGTTCTCTCCAAAGCGCTTGAACGGCTCCTACCCCTTTGGTCTTGCTGGCTGTAGCCCACATGGTCTCTCTTTGCCTGGCTCTGTCAATACCCAGCAGCTTTTCTTGGCAGACATTCCATATTGCTAGCATCTCTCAATCCCAGGGGTCTCCAATGCTTTGGAGGTGGAGCAGAACACGACGGTGGAAGGGCAGAAGTAGAGGACAGTAGTTCACACAGCTTTGGGTCCCTTCCCACAGCTTTACGCACCACTCTCTCAGGGATGGCCCACAGAGCTTTTGACCCTGGCACATTATTGGGTCTCCCAGGCCTTCCTTTCCATCTTGGTGGACGTTGCCATAGCCCCTCACTCCAGCATCCTGTGTTCCTACAGAATCAACACCCCAGGATGATGCCAAGGCCTGTCACCAGCTCAAGCAGTAGCTGGGCCCCCAGAAATCAGAACGGCAACTGCCTCTGAGTGCCTGGGCAGCTAAGCACAGTGGAATCATGTCCTAGGCCCCCTGTGTAAGCAGGGTTCCCCTACAGTCTCTTCTCAAAGGAATTTTTAGTTCAACACCCTCAAGCCTGAGATGGGTGTGGCCTTGTCCAGTCCTGAGATGCCTTGAAGACATCTTCATATTCTCTCAGTACAAAGAACTTAACTTCTCTTGAGTGGCTATAATCTCTTCAACAGAATTATAAGTTTAAAAAATCCTTTTGCTCTGCTTTCTGCTGCACATTCTTGCAGTAACCCTGACTACAAGCACACAGCAGCATCTGTGCTGCAGGTGAATGCTGCGCTGCCTTGGAATTTCCTCGGCTCGGTTAATTAGTCCATCACCTTTCAATTGGTCTCACAAGTCTCAGGACACAGGCAAAGTGCAGACGACTTGTTGGCTAGAATACAACATAAACGGTCTTTAGTCCAGTTCTCAACACAATCCTGGTTCCTCCTGAAACCTCATGCGCAGTCTTTACTATCTGTATTCCCATTGGCATTCTGGTCTCCTGAGTTCCCACCAGAATTGCTCATTAAGCTCCATTTACAACATTCTGAGGCTTCTCTAATCTGTATCTCCAAACGTCCAAACTCCTCCCACAAACCAGTTTCAAAGGCTTCTGAATCACATGGTCAGGTTAGTCACAGCAATGACGTCACTTCTGTTACAAACTTCTATCACAATTCATTTTTGTTGTTGTGACCAAAACACCTGACAAGAACAATCTAGAGGGGAATTAGTTAGGCTCACTGTTTCAGAGGTATCAGAGGCTCCCAGCCAGCTCCCTTGCTCACGGCCCAGGGTGAGGTGGAACATCACGGCACAAGGGCAGAAGCAGAGGAAGGTGCTCGTCTCACAGTGGTAGGGAGGAGCCATGAAGGAGATGGGAAGGTGCACGGTGAATCCTGCAGGGCACGCCCCCAGAAGCCCACCTCCTGCCTCCACTTGCATCTGGTTACCACCCAGTTAGTCTATTCAAACTAGAATAGATTGACTAGCATGTAGCTCTAATAATTTAATCAATGAACCTCTGAATACTCCTGTGTTAACACAGGAGCTTTGGGGGGTCGCCCATATCCAGACCACAACAGGTCACTTTTCCCTCTACGGGCTGTCACTTGTTTAAAACTTTACTATTTTTTTTTTTTTTTTGGTACCGGGATTGAACTCAGGGCCACTCGACCACTGAGCCACATCCCAGCCCTATTTTGTGTTTTATGTAGAGACAGGGTCTCACTGAGTTGCTTAGTGCCTCACCACTGCTGAGGCTGGCTTTGAACTTGCGATCCTCCTGTCTCAGCCTCCCTAAGTGCTGGGATGACAGGCGTGCGCCACCACGCCCGGCTAAAACTTTACTTTTTGTTGTAAAAATTTTCAAGCACACTTGAAGAGCAGTATCGTGGAATCACATGCACTTCATCATCTAGCGTCAACAATGATCACGGTTTTTAAACCTGTTTCTTCTGGAGTATTTTAAATCAAATTACAGGTGTCTTTATCATTTTACCTGTAAATACTTCAGAATACATCTCTAATTAGTAAGAACACTTTCTTATACGATCACTGTGTCACTGTCCCATCAAATACAATTGACACAATTTCCTTCTCTACCTAATAATCTATACTAAAATTCCCCTGTCTTAACATTGCAAGTTAGATGATTTCTTTGACTAAGGACCCAAATGAAGTTGTGTGGTATTGGCAATCCTTGCCTGTATTTCTTTAACAGTTACAGAATACTGCCTTTCTAATGCTACTGTTCTGTCCTAATAAGTGGCTAGAATTTTTTATTTAAAGCAGAACATTCCTTCATCAACTAAGATTATGCAGTTATACTGAATTATAGTTCCCACCAGAAAGGCAGGATGAATAATTAATTTGGGAGGCCCTAAAAGCCTACAAGACTCCCTGCAACAGGCTTTTTATTAAATAGCTTTATACAGATATAACTCACATATGATAAAATCTCACCTAGTTAGAGCCTGTGATCAGTGACTTTCAGCAGCTGTGTGGAACTGAGACCATCCCACGACCTAGTCTCAGAGCATCTCCATGACCCGAGCTTCCCTGGTCCTCCTGTGCAGTCAGTTCCTGTTCTTGCCAAGTCCCAGGCATCCTCTCACTGCTTTCAGTCTCTAAATCTGTCTGTCTTAGAAATATCATAAAACAGGACCACACACCATGCAGTCTTTTGTATCTGGCTTCTTTCATTTGCCATATTCTGAGGCCTGCCCATGCCACAGTGTTCCGGTTTGTTCCTTTATGGCTGCAACAGTATTGCTCTATATGCTCTATTGTTTACCCATTTACCAGCTGATGTATGTGGAGGTTATTTCTAGGTTTTGCCTATTATGAATAATGCTAACATATGTGGAGGTGTATTTTTGTTTCTCAAGTAAAAGTCTAGCTACAGAATTTCCAGGGCACAGGTAAGTCAATGTTTAACTTTCCAGATACTACCAAAATGTTTTCCGCGGTGACTTGCAATTGTTATTCTCCCATAAGCAATCTATGAAGGTTGTAGTTTCTCCATGTCCTCACCAAGGCTGGGCACTGTCATTCTTTTTAATTACATCCACACTAGTGGGTAGACAATGGTTTTCATTGTGGTTTTAACTTGCAGGTCCCAGAAGACTAGAGATGAAGAACATCTTTTTCTTTCTTTATTAGCTATGAAACATTTAAACAGCAATTTTACCCACTTTAAACCTGGGTTGTCTTCTTGTCAAGCTGTAAACGTTCTTTATATATTCCAGATATAAGTTCTGTATCAGACATATGTTTTATAAATATTTCATCCCAGTGGTTTCTCTTTAATTTCTTAAAGGTGTCTTTTGAGGAAAAACAAAGTTTTTGAATTCTGAAATATAGTAAAAATTTCTTTTCCTTATGGATATTCATTGGGGGTTATACCTATGAAAATCTCTGCCTAACCCAAAGTCATAAAGAGCTCTTTCTACATTTTCTTCTACACTTATATAGGTTTAGCAGCTACATTTAGGTCTATGATATAGTTTGAGCTATAAGGGACAAGGTTCATTTCTGTGGATATAAACATTCACTTATCCCAGTACCATTTATGGAAAACACCATTTTCAAATTTTAAACCACTGACCTGAATTGGGACATTTGCTAAAAATCAACTGACCATAAAACAAGGATCTATAACTGGATTCTCAGCTTTATGCTAATGATTTATCTGCCTACTCTTACATCAATACTGCAGTATCTTGATGATAATTACATTAGAGTAAGTTCTGAAACTAGGATGTGTCAGTACCTGAATTCTGCTCTTTTTCAAAACTGTTTTCGTTAAAGACCTTTGTGTTTCCTATTAATTTTCAGATCAGTTTGTCAAACTCTACCCAAAAAGCCTACCAGGATTTTTGCTGGGGATGGCAGTGAGCCTGCAGGTCAGTGGGGAGAACTGCCGGCTCAGCAGTACGGTGTCCAGGCCATGGACATGGAGCACCTCTCACTCACCCTGCGTTACTTTCTCTCAGGAATGTTTGGTGATAGTCAAGCACACTTGTGTTCTTTTCAGTTTATTCCTAAATATTTTATTCTTCCTGTTGCTGCTGTGAGTGGAACTGTGCTGCGCTTCCTCTTTAACTCGCCCTATGAGAACTGATGCTGCACACTAACCCCGTGTCCCACCACCTGCTGCCCTCACCTGCTGGTCCCCTCTGATCTGCTCCAGCACTTGCTTGGTGACTGTCGGCAAGGTGTGTCTTCTCCACTCCTTCATTTTCTCCTAGTCACACCTTTGAATCCACAGTGCCTCCTGTATTTACACCTAGGTCATTCTTCACCCAGTCTGACAGTTTGACTTTGGATTGATCTTTAATTACTGATGTGATTAAATTTACATCTATTTACATCTGCCATTAGTTTTAGCCACGTTTCAGCTATTTTTGTATTCCTCTTTTGTTGGCTTTTTTAATGACTTATTAATTCCTGTTGATTTTTTAAATATATCTATTTTAGTTATCTACTTAATGATTGCTCTAGGGACCACACACAGCTTATTTTTTCATAATGTATTTCACATTTAATTCTGTAAAAATATAGGGTTGCTCCAATACTGTTCCATTTTCTCCTTCGTCCTCTGTAATATTACTGTCATCTGTGTGGCATCTATGGATGTTAGAATCTTCATGATACGGTCTTAACACAACGCTATAATAGTTACTTTATATAGCCTTACACAGAGAAAACACATGCATGTAGTCTTTTAAAATGACACACATTCCCCCACACATACACTTTATTTCCCCAGTACTACAGACTGACCAGAGGTCCTCACACATGCTCCTCAAGGGCTCTACCCCTGAGCTACGTTCTCGGCCCTTTTTATTTTGAGGAAGTATGCTCAGCTGCCTCCTGCTACAGCGATTCTCCTGCCTTAGCCTGGATTACAAGCATGCACTACCATGCCTGGCTAACGCACATCTTGATACCATTTCTGGTATCTCGTTCCTCACCCGGGGTCCCCTCAGGCCTCCTCCAGACAGCCAGTGTCGTGTGGACATCTGAGTCTCTTGTGCTATCGTTTCCAGGATCTCCCTGTTGAACATATGGACTGATGTTCAGAGCAGGAGAGCTGAAGGCATTCTCTGCTGGCCATTGCGGAGGGGTTTCTGCCCTGCTCTCCAAGTCAAGTCCACTGCCTCTGGCAACAACCACTCTGCGTAACTAGTCCTGTCCTGGTGGAACCACTGTGCCCAGGGAGGGGAACAGGTTAACTCCAGGCAGTGAACCCACAGACTGCCACCACCTCTATCCAAAAGGTAGTTGTTTCTTATAAAGAAATGCTTCATAAATCACTGCTTGCTTTTGAGCCATTTCCACAGCCCCCAAAACCATTCTGACAAGTCCAACCAGTGCTGTAGGTGTTTTGAGGAGGAAAAATTTCCTGATAGTTTTGCTACTCAATAGCTGGAAGATCACCAATTAAAATGGGATTTGTAGACTAGCATGGAAACGGCACTTCTATGAGAGGGCAAAGTTAAGTTCCATCACAGATCCAGAAAGCAACAGACCCTCCCATTCCTAGCACAGCCCAGGTGGCAAGTGGACAGCCAAACCTCACCAGGGTAAACTGAGCCCTTTGAATGGGAAATCGTCTCTATGTTTGCTATACGCACAGAAAAAATTCAAGACTACCTGCTTTATAGCACAAGTCAGCCATCTGGCCTTCATACAAGATTCAGAGGCCCATTCCCCTGCTCCCACCTTAGAATGCTGCTGTGCTCTCTGCAGGGCAAATCTCTCCAGGATCCCACTTTATCTTCTGCTTGCTTTTAATTAACAGTAACAACTGTGATGCTTTGACACACGTATGCATTGGGTAACGATGAAATCAAGGTTTGATCACATTCATCACCTCTTACCTTTACCATTTCTTTATGGTGAGAACATTCAAAATCCTTTCTAGCTATTTTGAAATATTCAATATAATATTGCAAACCAGGGGCTGGGGTTGTGGCTCAGTGGTAGAGCACTTGCCTCCCACATGTGAGGCACTGGGTTCGATCCTCAACACCACATAAAATAAATACATAAAAGTATCGTCTTCATCTACTACCAAAAAAATTTTTTTAAAAATTGCAAACCAGTCATCCTACCTTGCAACAGAACACCAGAATTTATATTTCCTATCTAACTTTAACTCCCTCCCCTCCCCCAGCCTCTGGTAATTGTTCTTTTTATTCTCTATGCCTATGAGAACAATTTCTTTGGATCCATCCCACATAAATAAGATCATATGATACCTGCCTTTCTGTGTTGAATTATTTTATTTAACATAATGTCTTTTAGGTCTATCCATGTCACAACAAATAACAGGACCTCATCCTTTTTAATAGCTCAGTAGTACTCCACCATGTACACATACCATATGTGCTTTACCCATTCATCTTTTTTTTTTTTTAAATATTTATTTTTTAGTTGTAGGTGGACAGAATATCTTTATTTTTATTTTTATGTGGTGCTGAGGATCGAACCCAGTGCCTCCCGCATGCTAGGCGAGCACGCCACCACTGCGCCATAACCCCAGCCCCTACCCATTCATCTTTTGATGGACGTTTAATGTTGATTCCTTATCTTCACAACTGTGACTGCTGCAATACACATAGGAATGTGGTGATCTCTTTGACATACTGATTTCATTTCCTCTGGCTTATACCCAAGTGTGGTATTACCAGACCATCATATGGTAGCTCCATTTTTAATTTTTTTAAGATCACAAAAGCATAGGCAACAAGAGCAAAAACAGCTGAATGGGATTACACCAAACTGAAAAGTGTCTGCACAGCAAAGGGAACAATCAACAGAGTAGAGAGACATACCTAATGGGACAATATATTTGTACAATTTGTATCTAATACCACTTAATTGATGAATAATAGATGTCAGTAGGCTTTTCCCTGAATACAGTGACCAGAACACACATTTGATTCCTTCCTAGAGATGTGCAGATAATCTTGTGTACCTTAATGATTAGACTGTTCTTCCTAGAAGTCAGCCTTGCTAAGTTATCTGCCCTGCCTTGTCTGACCAGGTATTCTGAGTGAGAACAAAGAGATCTCAAAATTTTACAAATATATAGTTGTAAGGGATTTTGTTTGTTTTTTTACAAAGCACTGTTGATGAAAAAAGGCAAAGAACTTAGCTGTGTGCACTAAACCAGACATAAATAGTGACACTGATACATGGAGCCATTCGGATCTTTTCTTGTTTACAGAAAACAAAAATATACCAAACACCTACCTCTTGTTCAGTTTTTTCACAAAATTCAACTTTTGTTCCCACACCTGGCTAAGTAACATAATGAAGTCATTTAATTGCTATTTATGAAAAAAATTTCCAAAATTGACTCAAGTACACAAACACAATTGGGTTTTGACTGTTGGTATTAAGCAAGATTATTTTGTCTTTCAGATTATGAAGAATAATATAGTTCACAACAATATTTAGGATTTTTTGATGTAGTTCAAACTATTATCCAATTAATAGTTCCCAATCCAGTCTCAGCTAGTATCTCGATAAATACTCGAGAACCCAAATTCAAAGCTTTCATTAACATCAACCATGTCCCACAGTGACAAGGTCTTGAGGCAACTGAGAAAGACAATCATCCACAAAAACATACATCAAGATTTCACCTTATTCTAGGTGCTACTAAAACCAGGACTCAAAAATATGTCTGGAGACAACTTCCCCTGTCACCCACCATGCCCCAATCCCAAGGTCTACGGCCTCCACACCATACGATGAGGCACAGTCACCACCTAATCCTTCAGGGCTGCCTTTCAACAGGAAGTGCGAGTGCCCAGATCTCCCGCTCCACAACCACACTCAAAAAAAAAAAAAAATCACTCATCTCTCTTCCATTATATTTCAGGAAAAGTATCAAAACATATATAGAAAATAGGGGGGTTCCCAAACAATTCTGTGTAGCTCAAAAAATAGGCAACAAGAAAGAATGAGTTACAGTTCTTTGCATCCCACATTTTGGCTTGTAATGCAAGTGGTCTGGGAAGGGGGAAGCAGGGAAGACACCACCACAGCTGAGCAGGAGCCCAGCAGCCCAGATGGTGAGAGGTCAGGATCTAGAGGAAGGACGCACGTCAGTGTGCCCTCTGCAGGCGTGACAGAATGGGCAGCTTGTAAGTAGTTGCTGTATTTTAATTACCTATGACTGTCTGGGAGGGTCTGAGGATTGAAACAAAACTTGGTCCTAGTGTTCTTAAGAACAAAGTCTAGAAAAGGAAACAACGGCCACCAGGCACCTGGCACACCTCTGCTGGGGCTCTGTGGCCTCTACTGCATTTCATCTGATACACATGTATTTTCACATCGTAGCATCTGTAAAATCAAGAGCCCCTTCACAACTGATGCCATGAAATCCTCTTCAGTGGTACATGAAATAATGGTCTATCTGACAATAAATGGCATATTCTACTTAATCAAATGCAGTATCTCATTTAATTTTCACAATCCCACAAGGTAGACATTGTTCTCTCAATGCAAAAACGAGGACACTGAGGACAGAGAACCTAAGTGACCTGGGCAATGTGATAAGCCCAGTGCACAGGAGAGCAAGGACACAAAGACAACATGGCTCTGGAGGTGGGGCTGCACCAGGGCCCCGGTGCCTGAGAACAAGCAGGCACAGCGCAGGTGAAGCACACCATGTGCGAGGCAGAAGTGACTTGTGCTACCAGGGGAGGGGAAAGTCTCCGCCCGCTCACAGATGGACAGGGCTGTAAAAGGCCTGCAGGAATTCATGCGGGGTCGCGCTACTTGCAAATACAAAGGAACAAATGTGAATCAGTGGGGCATGTGTGTGCAACTACAAACGGCTCATTATGGCGGGCGTCCTGGCTGAGACTGGAAAGGCAGGCGGAGCGGTCATGAGGGCGCCATGAAGCTGCCACACCAGCAGGAACAATACGGGGCTTGAAGCAAGGAGGCCGGGCAGCAGAGCACAGGGAGGGTCCAGGTATGAACTGGGGAACAGCAGACCCAGTGGAGCCGAGGGGCAGCAGTGAGGAGGCTCCAGGAGGGAGGTAACAGCCACCGTGCTACCGCCCCTTCCTGAGCACTCACTACCTGCCAGGCACAGCTCTAAATGCTTCACAATCGACCCATGAGGAAGACGAAGCAGGCAGCTGCTGTGACGGATGTGGGAAGCGGGGGGCCGCAGCTCAGCCAGAGCGCGCAACTTGCACAGGAGGAGATCTGAGGCCCGGGAGGAGTCTGGAATCAGAAGACAGGCCTCGGGGAGCAATGCGTAGGACAAGACGCGGTAAGGCCGTCCTGGGCCACGAGGGGCACCTGCAGATGCCAGCTCCCACCCTGCGGTCTCCTCCCCATCTCCTTTCTGCCGCCGTTTCACTCTTTACGGGGTATCTTTACCTCCCAGTTATCTGTATTCTCATCTCACAACTTTTACGCACAAATCTATCCTGTCTTCCAGTGTAGAGAGGGGAATGGAATGAAGAAGGAGGCCAGAATTTAGACTAAGGTTTGAAAAGAATGGGAAAGGGAAGTGAGAAACATCAACCACAACCACTTTCAGCAGAGATGGAGCTGCAGCCTGCTCTTGCTGTCTCTGCAAGGCCGCCCACATGCCGAGCGGAGCGACAGAGGCCAGTGTCCACCCAAGATGAGAGGTGCCTGAGGGCAACAACTGCGCCTGAGATGGGGGAGGCGGACAGGAGCACAGGAGAGTGAAGGGACCTGCCCTCCACACCCACTCTGGACGCTGCCCTCAGGCTTCGTCATCCCAATAAAACCGAGAATTTAAAAATATTTGTTAATTCAAGAAAAATGATAGTAAATCTATTACAAGGCAACATAAATAACATTTCTATGAAAAATAATGATATTCCAAAACAAACGCAAGTTAGTGAAAAGAATGGCGCTGGTTCACATTTGTACAAATCTCGTCAGTGTCTGATTCTAAAGCGGTTCTGCTGGGCTGGGGTTATGGCTCAGCGGTTGAGCGCTTGCCTCGCATACGTGAGGCACTGGGTTCGATCCTCAGCACCACATAAAAATAAATAAATAAAGATATTGTGTCCATCTACAACTAAACAAAATATTTAAAAAAAAATAAAACGGTTCTGCTGCCATCATGCACGGCGCTGCCTTTGGAAAGCCCACATGCACTGAAAGAGAACGAGGTAGCGACAGCAGACAGAGCACCTTCCGTCTAAGCGCTGACGTCAAAATCATTTTAACTCTATTACCTCCCAAAGGAGCTCAGGGACTTCCAGGGTCTCTGGATCAAAGTGTCAAGCAGCTCATCAAGAGCAAGTGACACCAGTCAGGGAAACAGAGAACAGCCAGGTGCACCCCAAGACTGGAGGAGCAGTAAGTGGAAAGAGCTGGTGGGGACGCAGGAGAACTGCCCGTGACAATCAGCAGGCACACGAGTGAGTGGGCAGGTGCAGTTAGCACTGTTTTTGTTTATTTTTTGTTTTTCAAGTGTAGAGGTTAAGATATATCAGAATCACTGTCTCAGCCCCCAAAGTTCTGATAAAACTGTTTGCTCCACAGAGGTGACAACTGCTGCTACGAGTACTGTTACTCAGTCCCGGAGCAGGACAAGGAAACAGCCACGAATCACGGACGAACCATGGCTCCCACACTGCACAGAAGTCCTCAAACGAAGCCCAGATAAATCAAGAAACTAACCTTGGACTTAGAATTAACAACTCTAGTGGATGGGGAGTAGCTCCGTGGTACAGCATTTGCCTGGCATGAGCAAGGCCCTGGGTTTATTCTCCACATCTTGAAACAAATTAAAAACAGAATGAATGAACAGCTCTAGCTTCTCAATTCAGTATTCAGACTAAGATTACTTACATGACTTGCATACAATCCAGGCAGCAATAAAGAAAAACATACCCAAAAGAAGGATGGGATACTGAAAATTTCACAGGAAAATCCACCAAGCAGTAGGTGGAAGGAGCTAGGTCTAGTGGCCAGGTACAAGTGGCTTCAGCACAGCAGACTCTGATACCAACTTAGTTTCTATTGAGGACAAGTGGTGTGAGGTTGGCAAACATACTCAAGCTCTCAGTCTGTTTTCTCCACTGAAAGCTGAGGTCGTAGTCTCTAGCCAGGGCAGTCGTAAATACCAAATGCAAAAGCACAACGAGGGCAGTTAACAATAATCTGATGTAGCAGGAGTGTTTTCACATGTTAGGGACTAATAGAATTTGGTTATTAATAAGACTTTCTCAGTAATAAAAGCTGTGTTTACTTACACAGATTTCACCTTGTGTTGCTGGATTTTATCTATTAACTCAATTCGACTACTTTTAGGAAATCTAAAAGTATTGAACAGAAAACAGAAGATCACATATTTAGTAAGAACTTAAAGACGACAACCCTACTGGATTCCTGAGAGCAACACACAGAAAGAGCTTCACGTCCAGTCTCTGTGTTCATGAGCTCTCCCAACACAGAAGTCATGGAGCAGGGTGCATCTCACTTGCAAGGCTCCACACGTCCAGCTGACCTTCTGGCTGCTTCCAGCATCTGTGCCACAGACAGTAACTCAGAGTCCAGTGCAAGCCAGGACCCTGCTGGGCACGGGAGGCTGTGCGTACTGGGGGTGGTGGCATGGCACCATGCTGCCCACTTACACACAGGAACCCAAGTGAGGGCTTCAAGAATGAAGCAAGAGCCAGGCGCAGTGGCGCGCACCTGTAATCCCAGCACTTTGGAGGCTGGGACAGGACAGTCACAAGTTCAAAGCCAGCCTCAGCAACAGTGAGGTGCTAAGCAACTCAGTGAGACCATGTCTCCACATGAAACACAAAATAGGGCTGAGGATGTGGCTCAGTGGTCGAGTGCCCCTGAGTTCAATCTCTGGTACCAAAAAAGAAAAGAATGAGGCAAGGCTAGAAAACAGCAGGTACCGGCCAGCAGACAGCGCCCCAGGGAGCAGGAAGCTATGGGGCACACTCTCACCACACAGAGGGACTGGGGCTAGGAAAACCCCAGCACACCTAGCGTCGCCCCATCTGCCAAAGATCAAACGAGCCCCAGGGTTTCCTCAGGGAGCTCAATCCTTCAGAGCAATGAAATTGTGCCTGTTTAGGTTGGTTGGTTGGCTGGTTTTAAAGTATGTAAGAATGAGAATGAAAAGAAACAGGATAAGAAGAAGATATCAAAACCATGCAATTTAAACAAGGAATGAAAGCGATTAAGTATAAAACAAAAATGGAATTCTTACATAAAATGCAAACACAAATGCAATCATTGGACCAGGAACCAAACAACAGAGAGATCAGAGACTGATTAAAAAAGATCCTGTGGGGTTTTAAACAACCAGGAAACACAGAATGATGTTTCTATCTTTGTACATTATTTTCAATTGATCCTCCCTCCTTCAATTTACTAGAGCAAAAATGAATTACTGAGCCGGGCGCAGTGGCACATGCCTGTAATCCCAGCACTTTGGGAGGCTGAGACAGGAGAATCGTGAGTTCAAAGCCAGCCTCAGCAAGGGCGAGGTGCTAAGCAACTCAGTGAGACCCTGTCTCTACATAAAACACAAAATAGGGCTGGGGATGTGGCTCAGTGGTCGAAGGCCCCTGAGTTCAATCTCCAGTACCAAAAAAAAAAAAAAAAAAATGAATTACTGAGCTAAGTGTGCTCAATTCAATCATGCTAATTCTGTAGAACCAATATTTTAGCATTTCATACTCTAAAATTTGAGTAGCTACAGAAAGTGCTTAATTTAAGCCCATTTCTAAACATCTTGAAGTTCTAGTGTCTAAGAAAAATGTGGCAACAGGGTGAACTACTGCTCTGAATAACAGCTCTCTGGCCACTCCTGAGCTGTGAAAGAAGACTGTCCCAGCATGAGCTCTAACAGGGCTTCAAATTTTCTGAAAGACCAACACTGGCTGCCCCATCCTGGGTCTGTTACCTCCTCCCTATGGCAAGGCACACCAGGGCACACTGATCTACAAAGCCCAGGGTCAGTTTCTGGAAAGAGCAGTGATCCCACCTCCTTACCACAGGCAATGGTCTCCCAGCTCACCTGCTGACAGCCTTCCACCAAAATGCCAGGTGGCTTTTCAGACTCCTGGATGTTCCCTCTATCTCCCTTTATCCATCTGTCAATACATGCTCTTAGTAAGAATTTTTTGCTTAATAAGCTGGCATTAAGACAATGTCACACTGGGCCAGGTGCAGTATTACACACCTGTGAGCCCAGCAGCTTGGAAGGCTGAAGCAAGAAGATCAAAAGTTCAAAGTCAGGCTGGGCGCAGTGGTGCACGCCTGTAATCCCAGCACTTTGGGAGGCTGAGACAGGAGAATTGCAAGTTCAAAGCCAGCCTCAGCAACGGCGAGGCACTAAGCAACTCAGTGAGACCCTGTCTCTACATAAAACACAAAACAGGGCTGGGGATGTGGCTCAGTGGTTGAGTACCCCTGAGTTCAATCTCCAGTACAAAAAAAAAAAAAAAAAAAGCTCAAAGTCAGCCTCAGCAACTTAGCAAGAACCCATCTCAAAATGAAAAATAAAAAGGACTGGGGATATGACTCAGTGACTTAGTACCAAAAAAATTAAAAGTAAAAAAAATAAAGATCACATTTTCCCCTATATGAAGTTAATCTACCCAAAAGTATTTAAAAATTATATTTTAGTCAAATGACATTAAAATACCACTTTGAGGGCTGAGGTTGTGGCTCAGTGGCAGAGCGCTTGCCTAGCATGTGTGAGGCACTGGGTTCAATTCTCAGCACCACATATAAAGAAAAATAAAGATGTATCAACAACTATAAAAAAATATAAAAAAAATAAAATAAAATAAAATAAAATACCACTTTGAAGTCTGTTTATTAGTATTTTAATAATCAACCTCAAGCAAAGCATTTATAAAAGTCTGAAAATTTTTAAATTGATTCTAGAGATTAAAAGACCCCAACACTGCATTTTCATAAAGATTAAGAAAATGCCAGGCATAACACAATCTCTCAACAGTATCTTACTCCTTCAAAAAAATAATCAAGACTTTTATGCCATGTGGTAAGCAAATAAAAATGTTTCCCCACTTTAAATTTTAAAATCGTTTAAAAGAATCTCAATAAATAAGCAATCTAACAACCCCAGACAGCAAGGATGGATTCTGTGGACCACGGACTTCAGAGCTGCCGGTTACTAGTCTCGTTTTGTTTTATTAACTAAGATTACACCTGGGGGAAACTTTACCACTGAGCCATATCCCCAACCTGTTTTGGTTTTGTTTGTCTGTGTCTGTTTTTGTTTTGAGACAGGGTCTCACTACATTGCTTAGGGCCTCACTAAGTTGCTGAGGCTAGCTCTGAACTTGAGATCCTCCTGCTTCAGCCTCCTGAGCCACTGGGATTACAGGCGAGCACCCACTGTGCCCAGAGCCAGTTTCTAGGTTTCTGACCATATTCAAGTGACTTGGCCACAAGAATCTCAGTTTCCTCACTTGTACAAATACATAACACCTACTACCACACAGGATCAACCTAAAGGTAAACAAGGTGTTTGTTTGAAAAAGAAGAAAAACACACACACACACACACACACACACACACACACCAAAAACTCAATGAAATGCCTGTATAAGTCAAACCATCAAGTTTCAAAGTCAAAGTCCAAAGACTTCCTGTAAAACCACAGTGCTTCCACACAGTGAATATGGAACCTGCTCTCCAGGACTAGCAACCTAGGGCAGGCCACACCCTAGGTGGAGCTCTCACCCAGCAAGCCCCAGTTTCCCATAGCATATCCTTGTTTCTTACCTAAAAGGTAAACAAGTAAAACAGCCATCACTCACAAAACCTCCCACAAAACTTCCACATGGACCACAGATTTTATGTAAACAGCATGGGGTCCAGGCAGGTAACAGAAAGACTATGTTAATTATCCACAAGGATGGTTACGTGGTCTCTTATTTTTTCTTTTAATATTCTGGCCAGGCTTAAGACCATGGTATAAAAAAGTAAGATTAGTTTCTAGGAAGTATCCAATGCCATAATATTCTTATTTTAAATTATTACAATTGCCTCATTATTTTAAAATAATATATGATTATTATTTTTGAGACCAGAAAGATATATCATCCAATTAGATAACATCTTTAAAGTTCTTTTATTTTTAATTGGATACTTAGATGCATTAACTATTAAACAAACACTTTAGAAAGTCCTGACCTGGTAGACCCCCAGCTCATAAGTCATACATGCAGGTTTCTTTCTACTATAATATATTCAGACATAATAAAACACCCAAAGTAAATCTTTTCTTTATCAAAGAGAGTGTGTGAGTCTTATAAGCATCCCTACATGAATGTAACCCCCATTACTCCATTTAAAAGCCCCAATCTCAATAAAAAATGCTCACCTTGCTTGCTCAAGAATGACTGGCACCTCCTTTACAGGGATTCAGTTTATAATTGGAAATAAAGTTTAGAACTGAAAAACCTCCAAGAGACTCTATATGGACTTAATAGTACAAAGGAATCTGAGCCATGTCCTTTTGATTTGATGCAAAAATGATATGTTCTGAAGGGATTTTCAAAAAATCCAACAGGACCTGGGCATCCTAGTCCCTAAGCCAACTAACTCCCTATGGGAGCCAAAACTACTTAAAAAGCTCATATTGTAGGGGCTGGGGCTATGGCTCAGTGGTAGAACTCTTGCCCCTCATGCGTGAGGCACTGGGTTCCATCCTCAGCACCACATAAAAATAAATAAATAAAATAACGATATTGTGTCCATCTATAGCTAAAAAAAATATTTTTAAAAAAAGCTCATATTGTAAATACAAAATGCCAAGTGACTGCTGCAGCCTTTTGAAAAGAGATACCTGCACGTTTGCTCTCAGAAAGAACCACCAAAGCCTACAAACCCCACCTCAACAATGGCTCAGTCACCATCTTGGCATCTTCGTTTCTCCTCAATAGGCATTTTTTTTTCTTTTGGTACCACTTGAACCAGGGCTTCACACATGCTGTGCAAGTGCTCTACTGATGAACTACATCTCAGTCCTTTTAAATTTTTTTCAAACAGGGTCTCCCTAAGTTTCCCAAGTAAGTCTCAAATTTGCAATCTTCCTGCCTCAGCCTCCCAAGCAGCTGTGATCACAGGCATGTGCCCACGTGACTAATTAGGGTATTTTTTGAAGGACATGTTTTCATAATCACAGTTAATATTTAAAACTAATATGGCACGGGCTGGGGTTATGGCGCAGTGGTAGCGTGCTTGCCTAGCACACAGGAGGCACTGGGTTCAATCCTCAGCACCACATAAAAATAAAATAAAGCTATTGTGTCCACCTACAACTAAAAAATAAAAAAAAAACTAATATGGCACAATGATGAAAAGTACAGGCCAAATGGAACGAGACACACCCAGTTCAAACCCAGGCCCACCACTTACTAACCACCATTTCTGGATGAGACGGGTATTCTACACCTACTCTGAGGACTGCTGTTGGATTGCTGCTGGGATGGAATGGTAATGCCCGTGCCAAGCACAGGGTAGATACACGGAAACTGCCATGACATCAACAGTCATGAGAACAACTTCAGAACTGCTAACGGTTTTAGTTTAGTATCAGAAATACCAAAAGTGCCCGTACCTTTATTCCAAACCATTGAAAGGCTTTGAAATATGGTCCACAAAGACCATAAAAGAGAAAACCTAAAGCCCACTTTTTTTCCTGCCACATTTTATTCTCTCTCATGGGATTGTCCTCAATGAAGAAGGTAACACTGTCCCCTCAGGGTTCCTGTTGAGCAACTAACCACTGCTAATTAGCTTCATGAGGACAAACTCAAATGGCTTCAGGCTTCTGCCTCCCAGACCACAGGTCCAAGATCCTGCTTCACTCCTAACACAGTCCAGGCAGTTCTGACACATTTTTATCTAAGAACCCATATTGTAAGAGGCTCAACAGCTCTGGTGGGTAAAATGCTGAAGCAGATTCTGACACTATCTGCCTTTCAGGCTCACAGTGGACAGTGATAAAGGCCACGTGCGCTAAGGCAGTCCCTCCTTTCTTTAGCTCCACCCCACCTGGCCAGTCATCCCATGTTGCTATGGTGAGCCCAAGAGGAGAAAAGCAAGTAGGAAGAGAGGCACAGGACAGCCCCTTCACTGCAAGCCACCCCTTCACACAGGGCACTCAAAGCCAACAGCACAGGTGAGTACAACCTGTCTGGAAAACAGTTACATAAACACTAGGAACCAATATCCAATCAAACACACATTTTTAAAAAATATTTTTTAGTTGTAGGCAGACGCAATACTTTATTTTTATTTATTTATTATTTTTATGTGGTGCTGAGGATTGAACTCAGCGCCTCGCCCGTGCTGGGCGAGTGCTCTACTGCTGAGCCACAACCCCAGCCCCCAAAACAGGTTTTTTTAAAAAGAAGTGCAAAAACAAAAAGTCATAAATACCATTCAAGAGACCACAACAGACGACTTCACATACCGAGTGGCTACCACCCACATGCTGAACAGGGCGTGAAAAGGCATCCCTGCCGAAGCGTCCATGCTCTGAGAAGCAGCAGCAAGGAGCTGCAGTGCAGGGTCACAGGACGGCACGAGCACGTCCAACAAGCCCAGCCTGGCATCACCAAGCAGTCAAGGCCCAGAAAAGAAAGGCTTCATACCAAGAATGACCTCTGAGACAGGCTCGTCCAGAAGCCTAAACACGGGATCCTGGCAGCCTCTAACCCAGCGAGAGCTCCTCGTGCAGGCGCCCACAACATGCAGTGCACACTCGTGCTCCGCGGCCAGGGCGCTGCAGTCCACTGCAGGCCCAGAAAGGCGAAGTCCCAAGGCTAATGGAAATTTAGCAGAGCCTGAAACCAAACTCACCTCTGGCTTCAAGACAGTGCTCGTAAGATCCATACTAAGGCCACTCTGTGGAGGCCAAATTGAATTTGATCTCTTCTCAAGTCCTACTAGGCTGCTAGTCAATTTTTTATCATCAATAAAATGAACTTCTGAGTAAAATACCTCTTTACTATTTCCTAATATTTTAAAATACTTATCCTTTAGTGTAACTGTGTCTTATTCCACTGAACAGTCAGTGGCTGGTACAGTCAGTTGTCCCTCCTCCCTGCCACCTTTCGAGACAGTGATCAGCATGCGCACAAAGTACTGCTGCATGAACGGCTGACCTAATGTCCCCAGCTCAACCGAGGTCAGAGGGACGTACCACATGGCTATCACTGCTGAGTTTATGGACATCTTTATCCACAGGATAAAGACTAATCCAAACTGAGGGTAGCTGAGGCACACGATGAGGGTTTAAACTCACTCCCTGCAGCTCTCACAGAATAATCCCACACACAGGTGGCAACATATTAGATACACATGATTTGACAGTTCATACTTACATCTCTCACATTTTTTAGATAATTTATGTTGTTGAAAATCAGTTGCAACATTACAAAGAAAATATTTCAGCTCCATTTCTCATGGCAAACAGGGTTCTCCACTCTTCCATTTTAATGTCCCACATTTCTGCTACATAGCTGAAATAATGGCAGTTCCCTTATGCTGTGTTCCAAATATCTCAAGACTATTTTTTGGAACTCAAAATTTTCCCATAGAAAAGTTAAAAAACAAAATATGAAATACAAGAAGGGTGCCTTGATTCCCACGACCACCCACAAAAGCTTCTTTAGCACATTAGAATACACAAAGCCCAGTCTTACCGTGCCAACTTGCTGGGCCTCTTCCATGACCTGGGTGGACAGCTCCCCCCACACACCCCTTCCTTACCCCTAGCCCTCTGCTTCTCCCAGTTCTGCTCCCCTGGGAACAGGGACAGAAGTACAACTCAGCAGCACATGCTTCACATACAGGAATCAGGCGAGGACTCTGCTCCTGGGTGCAGAGACCGGGGAGAAGCAGTGACTGCTGACAAGACTCCTCTGGGGCAGGCCTGGATGGAGATGGTGGTTCTCAAGGCGCGGAGGCTGTGGCTGAGCAGCACGAGCTCCGGGAGGCTGTCTGGACAGGGTCTGCAGCCACGCAGAAGGCGTGCCATCTCCCTCCATTCACTCACTCAGCAGCGCTGGGGACGTGCAGCTCCCAGGTGCGGCGCCTCAGCCAGAAAACACAACAGGACTGCGGCCCAGAACTGCGGTCTCTGAGGGCTAAATCCTAAGGGTCAGTGAGAGAGGAGGCAGGAGAAGGACGGGCGCTCCAGACAGCACCCAGCGAAGAAGCCTGTGCAAGGCAGGCAGCTTCCCAGGAAGGAAAGGAGCTCAGCCCTGGAGAACAGGCAAGGCGGGGGCCAAGGAGGGGGAAACACGCTCCATCCTAGGTGCATAGTTTTGACAAGTACTTACCAAGGATCCCCCAGGTACGGGCATGCTGCTAGGCCTGGGGGTGGAGCGGCACACAGGTGAAGGGTGCACGCCCCAACTTACGGACACTCCACGGGGGAGGGCAGACCAAGGAGTGAACAAACATGCCAACTCCAACCAGGGCTGTGTGCCCAGGATGCCACCCTTAGCTGGGGGAGCACCCCTATGACCAGGGCCTGATTTCAATGCTGCTAGCTGGGCCATACGTTAATAGACACAGGAGGATTGTTCCTGTTCCCAGACCATATATTTTTATAAGGAAGACCACATGTGTCTGTTTTTAAATCATGTATACTAGACCAACGCCAGATGAGAGAATTCAGCCCATCTATGTTCCTCAGTACGAGACGGGGAAGGTGATGCATCTGCTTTTCCCTTGACAGCACAGGACAACTACTACCCTCAGTTCTTCCTGCTCCTGGGTGGGGTAGCTATTTCTACACGCTGCTCTGTGAGCTTTCACACAGGTTTATTCATGTGTGTGTGTGTGTGTGTGTGTGTGGTGCTGGAGACTGAACCCAGGGCCTTGTGCATGCAGGGCAAGCACTCTACCAACTGAGCTATATCCCCGGCCTTGGCACAGGTTTAAAATGTACACTCACACACCTCCCACCAGACCTCAGCCCTGGAGAGAAGAGGCTGCAGGACAGCCTGGCACCCCGTGCAAGGGTGCCAAGTCGGTCTAATGAAATGAACAGATGCATATGTCAACAAACAAATAGCCTGACTACACAATTAACAGCCCCTGCTGGAACCCTGTCCACCATAAAACCAGCAGGTCATCTTCCCACGAAACTGAGCACGAGATCCGTGCACCTCAGGGAATCTGCTGCAACCCTGGCGTGCACCACATATTATGCCCGGGGAACATGTTCCACAGAGGTACCCATTAGAGCCTGAAACCCCGGCAAAGGGCGACAGCAGCAAATTCCATCACTCACTTCCCCCCGCTCCAGAGTCAGAGGTCCTCTGAATGCTGAGGCCAAAAGAAATGGACAGGACAGAGTTAGATGGAATCAGCACAAAGGGCAGAAAGTGTCTTAAGGCAGAAACTGAGACTGGGAGACGACACAGCTCCAGCTAGAGACCACCAGGCCAAACGTGCTCTTGGGCCCTGGCACCCACACACAGGTCCCCGTAAACAGGCCTCAGGTGCTGCTGTCCAGAAGGCAAGATCCCTGAAAGAACAGAGGTGAGTGAGGTCAGGAAAGAGCAGCCAATCCTCTCCCCCAAATAACCCTACAGCATGCACTTTGGAGACAACTGTAACACATAGCATGATGTCAAAACCAACGGGAAGAGCTGACCTATACTTCCTGATCCCACTGATCACCCAGAAAGACTCCTGTGTGCGGATATCTGTAGTTCCTGTAACAGCAACCGCTTCTCATTTCATCAGAAGAGACAAAGGGCACACAGGAATGCATGTCAGTCACGGGATGAAATCACACCTGGAGTAACGGACGGGGTGCAAGTGCACAATGCCTGACCCGAGCCCGGCTCCAGTCATCCACTGCTAGAGCAGCAGCCCGGCAGCACTTCCTCCCGTGTGTTCTGCAGGGGTCAGGAAACCATTAGGCACTGCTCCTCAAAAGCAGCAGTGCGTGGACTGACTCACAGGAGAGAAAAGGGAGAAAGTCAACACTGAAATTATAGGAATGCTCGACTTTATTCAGGGCTCTTTATAGATTTGAGGGGGAAAGGCACTGGTACTCATAAATATCTCACATTCTGGGGTTCCAGAACCTCTATCTGTGGCTTACCAGGAATGTCACTCAGAAGAGAATTGAGAGGGAGCTGGCAGCGTCTCCTACAGCATTCAAACCAAACTGTCCCCTAAGCATCTATTTGAATGTCTCAAAGGACAAAGCAATACTCCACAAATCACACTGTTACTGAGGTCATCCTTCCTTGGGCCAAAAATGTGCCTTTTCACATTTCAACTAGTGATCCAATCCTGTCTGAGCAATCCAAAGACCAAACAAACCCTCTCCCTTCCAACATTAAACAGGAGCTCCCAGGTCCCTCCTCCACCATATACGTTTCCCTCTTTTGAGGATCAATGTTATTTTTGACCCTTTATTCCTATAACTAAATTCAGGAAAATGTGGATGCCTATGAACATTTATTTCTAAATTCACTTAAATAAGAAAGTATTTTAAAAATCCTTAAACTTTCAAAATTGTATCTCAATTTTAATGTTGATCTTTCTGTAATTCCCTTTATAATGCTCATCTTTGTTGGGGGGCGGGTACTGGGGTAGGGCCTCTCACATGCCAGGCAAGTGCTCCACCACTGAGCCACATCCCCAGCCCATATAATGCTTATATTTCTTAACAGCTTTATTGAGGTAAAATTTGCATGTCACTTAATGGTCAGGTACAATTCAATGGGTTTCAGTAAATTTACTTCCCAGCTCAGTTTAAGAATCCTTCCATCGCCCCTCGCTGCAATCGCCTCATTCCCAACTTGCAGTCAACCTCAGTCCCAGATCCAGCCCCTGGCGGCCACCACCCTCCTCCTTCACTGGCTTTCCTTCTGTAGAAGTCTGGCGTACATGGGATCTTGCATGGGCTCCTCCACCAGCGTGCAGTCCATCCTTCTCACCGACCCACAGTGTGCCACCACGTGGGACACCACAGGTCGTTCACCAGCTGAGGCAGTTTGGGATGTTTCCAATCTGAGCCCCTGTAAACAATGTGGCCAAGCATGCACACACAGAAGGCGTCTGTGCAGGATGCTCTAGTCTCTTTGGGGATAGAATTACTCATGCTTAATTTTTTTAAGAAACTGCCAAACTCTTCCACTCAGGGGCTGCCCCATTATACCTTCCTACCATGTTTTCTCTCTATCATCACCACACCTGCTTCCTTGAGGCTGTAAAGTGGTATCTTGCTGTGGTTTTAATCTGTATGACCAATGATCCCAAGTATCTTGCCATGTGCTTATGCTGCATTTGTATATCCTTTTTGAAGAAGCATCTGTTCAAATCTTTTCCCCCTTTCTTAATTGGGTTATTTGCTTAATATGAAGCTGTAAGAGTTCTTCAAATATTCCAGATATAATTCTTTATCAGATAAATATTTTTGTGAACTTGCCTTAGTCTGTGGATTGCCTTTTCACTTTATGAACAGTGTCTTCCGAAGAGTAAACTGTTTTAATTTTAATAAAGTCAAAACTACAATTTTCCTTTTGTCATTTATGCTTTTAAAATTACACCTTTGCCTAATCCACTGTAAATATTTTCTCCTCTTTTCTTCCACAAGTGGTACAGTTTCTGTTCTCACATGAAAATCTCCAATGTATCTGAAGTAAATTTGTGTGTGTTTGTTAAGGTAGAGGTAAAGATTATTTGTTTGCATGTGTGTGTTCAGTTGTCATGGTACTACCACTGAAAAGATAATCTTTCGCACAGTGAACTGCCCTAGAACTTTTGTCAATAATCATTTCACCATCTTTTGCTCAGTTAAGTTGTATGTCTAGTCCTATATTTGTTGTACACTGCCTTAATTACTAGAGCTTTAAGATAACTTTTGAAATGAGATGCTATAAGCCTCCCAACTTTTTCTTTGGAGGCTATCCCAGTTCCTTTGTGTTTCCATTTAAAATTTAAGATCACCTTATCAGCTTCTACAAGGATGTCTGCAAGAATTCTAATAGGAGTGCACTGAATTTATTGATCAAATATGGATGAACTGCTATCTTAACAACCTCCAATCCATGAACATGGTATATCTTCATTTATATAGGTTTTCATTTTCTCAGCAATACTTTTCATTTTCCAGTGTAATAATCTCATGCTTCTTTTGTTAAATTTTTTATTCCTAAGCATATTCTTCTTTTTGATGCTACTGTGAACCAATTTAAAATTTTCATAGACTATTCATCTCTAATACATATAGAAACAATTTATATGTTTATATCCTTTACTTTTACTGTTCATTTTGTTATTCTCAATAACATACTCTTCACTTTAAATGTTAAATATCAGATTTTACCTCATTATTAAATTTCCTTTTTACCAAAAAAAAGCTACACCAAGAGGAAGGCAAACATCTCCATCACCTGCTTCAGAACAGTAATTCAAAGTAAGCCATTAATAAACAAAGCTCTTCTAGTCCACTATTTGTGCTCTAATGTTTAAAATTACACTTAGCAAAAATTAAACTTATACTATATTTTTTTCAAGTTGGTAATAAGAGTCTCTATCTGCTTCCCACTCTCTTAAAATTTCTGTGACAGTTTCCTTAGTTTTCAGGTCAAATCCAACCCATGACCTCTTTTTGTAAATAAAATTTAACTGAAGTTAAGCCATGCTCATTACTGTCTGTCTGTGCTTGTCTTTGAGCTACAACAACAGAGTATAGTAGGAGAAGCTATATGTCCTACAAAGTCGAAAGTTCAATATTAGGTCCTTTACAAAGACAGTCTGCTACGTGAATCAGGCAAACATTGTATTCTCCTAAATTAAGAAAAATCAACACCCTCATGTAGAGCACCATAGAATGTCTGTGTCACCCCTTAGATTTCAATCTTGATACCTAATCCCCAGTGTGAAGACATCTGGAGGTGGAGTCTTTGGGAAGTGATTAGATCATAAGGCAGAATCCTCAAATTGAGATTACTGCCCATAGAGAAGAGACCAAGAAAGCTCTCTTGTTCCTTCTACTATGTGAAGTTACAAAGAGAATCTGTCTAACTGTGAACCAGAAGCCAACCCACACAAGACCAAATCGTGAGCCTCATCTTAGACTGCCCAGCCTCCAGAACTATGAGAGAAATTTCCATTGTCTACCAGTCACCCAGTTTATGGCACTGTGTTGCAGAAGCCCAAACTAACTAGTAAGATATGTAGAATACTCTATCGCTAAATATTTTTCCTTCGTCTTTATCACCTAAACTTTTCAATTATTTTTCCTCAAGATTTTTAAAGTTTATTTGAAAATATTTGGCTATTAAAAAAAACACTGAATACTAGAATAAATTAAGTTTCAAAAGTAAATTATCTAATATGGCCCAGAATAATACAGCATAAATATGAATGCTAAATAAAAGGAGCTACAAAAATCAAGCTTATATTGTATTAAAAGATTTTAATTTACATATGGATCTGTTTTAGAGTACAATGATACAGTGAACACCTCATAAAGATCACAAAGCAGACAGATTCAAGAATTTTAAAACTGTTCAAGTACTTGAAGAAGTACAAATTATTCATTTTAAACATTTAAAATCCGGCTGTTCAAAAAATATGCATACCATGTAAAACTAGACTGAAAGAAATAAGCAAAATTGTATTATATGTAGACAATAACTTTAAGCCACACATAAGAATGTTCCAAGTTCCATCTATCTAGTATAAGTGGGTGAAATTCTTAAGTTCTAATCCACTAAACACTTTAATGTAAAGACTTAAATTTGAAAAATGAGCATATATGAGAAACAAGAAAAAGTCAAACACAAAAGCATAAAATGGGTATAAAATGAAATAGAAGAGACCTTAAGATATAAAAATACACATTTTTCCAGTTAATTATTCCCCTGCTATTGTTTCCTAATAACAATTCAGGTGATAAACCCTAACTCATCCTAATCTGTTCCATCAGCAGTGTCAGATTCCAACACCGGAATTCTGTTCTAAATATCAGTTGCATATACACAACTATCATTTTCTCTCTGGAAACATACAAAAAGAAGAAACATACAACTATTTGTCTTACCATAAAGAACATCTCACAGCACTGTTTGTCTCTAAAGCAGCACTAGCCAATAGAATTTTCTGCAATAACAGAAATGTTCTCTATATGCATCAGCTACATGTAGCCGTAAAGCAATTGAAATGTGGCTAGTGTAACTAAAGACCTGAATTATAAATTTTACTTAACCTAGACTTAACCACATGTAGCTAGTGGCTACCATATTGCACAGCACACACATCCAAAGTATTACAAAGTTAACTTCAGAGTCTGCTATTGGCCTTTCAAAAAGAAACAACTTCCTTCTACTTGCTATGAATTAACTAACCTTCCAATCCCGAGGCATATTACTTCTGCTTTAGCAAGTAAGTAGCACATAAATCCTATTTTCAGTAACGTAAATTGGTTTTCCTCCTACCATCCAGATGAAAAACACAACTCGCCTTCATCAGGTATCAAGGGTACTGCAGTTTTACTTTGAATCTCATCTATACAAGGTTTTAAAAACAGGATCATAAAGGTTCAGACTGCTTCATCTACAACACCATCAAAATGTTATTTTTCCTCTTATAAAAACTCAAACTTCAAGAACTTTTAACCGTTGATTGGTAAAGAACATACATCACCTCAGAGGGGGTGACCACTAATGCAAACACAGAAGATGCAAAATAAAGTGAGACTTAGAAAAGCGCTCATCAAAAGCTGCTGGGCTGATCTCTTATGCAAAACTCTTGCAAACATATATGCTTCCGAATTTTGAAAAATAAAGGGCAAATGTTATATATCACATGTCAAGTATTATGGAATACCCCAGCAGGAACTGCTAGTATGCTCTGTCCCTGGGTTTTAAATTAAGGACCTTTTACACATCTCTATTTCCAAATTTACATCTCTAACCCATCTACCCAGATCCCAATGTGTGTACACCTAGCTACCCGACACCCATTACACATCTCTAGTTACCTTAAAGTCAGCATTCATTTACTCAACAAATATTTATTGAGCGTTTATTATATACCAAGGACTGTCTTAGAGGCTGAATATATACCCACTTGAAATGCTCTATCCCCTCAAAATGCCCCCCCCCCACTTTCAGGGCTCCCTACCTTAGAAAAGAGTGCTTCCCTATTAGTAATGTCAGGCAGGAACTTGGGACTTCCTTGACACCTTATTTTCTATCTGCATTACACATTCATCATCCAGTCCTTCTAAATTTACCTCTCTCTCCAATTCATTTACTTCACTCCAATTCTCTGTTGCTATAATCTATCAACCAAGTGGAGGCAATCTGGCCCCAGAAGGGACATCTGAAAATTTCTAAAACACGGTTCTCACACTCAGGGGTGCCACCAAGATCTTCTAAACGTTCTCAGTGCACGTCAGTCCTGAACATCAAAGAACTAGCCATCGTAACGCAGCAGCAGTGCTGCAGGGGGCAGCTGCACCGAGTGCACAGAAGGGATGCCCAGCACTGACAGTGACAGCTTTCCCCTCTGTGACAGCTTCTTAAGGAATTATGATTCAGAATTATTTTTAGTATAATGAATGACATTCTCCGAGTAAGGACTCACTTGTGCATGCTCTCCACTCCTATTAGGATCATGATGCAGTAGGAAATCCCACTCTGCACGAGAAAATGTAAGGCATACCTGTAACAAAGCAGAGTCCTGTTAGAAGAAGTGACAGACATCAAGTTCAAACAACTTACGCTAACAAGTACCTACACAGAACCCAGAACACTCTCAGATAAAAAATAAGAATAAAACCTACAAAGCCAAAAAAAAACACGGTGTAAACACCCTGGAGAAGCAATCCTACATGCAGCCCCAGGAGCTGAAAACCACCCCCTAAAAGCCATTTCAGTGTCCCAGCATTCCTGTCTCCTAGTGACAGGAAGCAGCGCGGGGTTTGTGGCTCAAGGATCACAGCTTTCCTCCTACTCAAGGCACAATGAGTCATGAGCGGAGTTCAGGGAAGCCCTGTACAACATCTGCTGCTCTCAAGCTGCCTTCTCCAACACTGGCTTGTACTCTGCTTTTCTCTGTTGAACAACTGTACTCACAAAACAACAAAAGTACTGAGTATTAGCATTTACTAAAACATGAGTATGCCCAAATCTATTCGCAAAACAGTTCTAATACATTTAGAATCCATCCTTCATCAGGTAATCTGCTGTAATGTGTCTACAAGACATTTGCTTACTTGAAAGCATTTTCTAATATCTTAAGGTAGAAATCAACCATCAAATGAAAAAAACTAATTTACCCATTCATTTCACAAAATTCAGGCAACACATGATTAAGATCTCTGGGATTAGAGCCTATCAAACCACCACTGAGATCATGCACAGTGTACATGTGTGCACGCTTTCTCAATCTTTCTCCTTTGGGGGCATCAATAATTTATGATAAAATTTTCAAATCACTGTGCACAACCTAAAATATTAATAAATGTTTAAACTTGTGATGAGAATCACTTTTTAACTTAATCATTATGAAATAACTGGCACCACTGATGTAGAAAAGTTACTTAAAAATTTGAACACATCTTCCCCTGGATGTACTGTAAATAAGGAAGAAGCTCCAGGCAGGCGCAGAGGAGAAACTCACTTTACCCACTGGGCAAAGCAGGCCACTCTGCTTCTCTGTCTCCGTCTGCCTCTCACACACACTCAGAATGATGCTGGCCTGCAGTGCCACTACTGTCAGAGAATGAGGAGATGGCTGAAAGCCTTTGCAAGTATAAATACAAATATGGAGAAGCTGAGAAGAAAAGCATGATTAATACACACCCTTCTCAAAACCATCCACGCCCTATTTATTGCCAACACTAACAATTCACTAACAGACTTAAGTGAACATGTTGAGGGGGGCTGCTAGATTCTTTTAAGGGCTTTTAAAATTGACAGAGTACAACTCATTAAAGGTACTTATCTTAAACAAGAAAAAAAAGTTGTAGTATTCTTTGGGGAAAGCTTTCCTTTTCTATAAGTAAATTTCTTTGGAATATGAGACATGACAACTTTGAGGCCAACAATTTTATTTCTCAAACAGCACTATGGTGCCGCCTATCACCTTCAGGTGCCCACTCTCCTGGTGCTGCCATTCAGACGACCTGCCTAGTGATCTTGTGGGTACAGTGCAACATGTGGATAAGCCTTTGCTGCTGTGGAACAAGCTCATCAGCACAGGCCTGCTCCGTCTGGAGCACCTCCACAACCAGCATCCAGCTGCTTTCCTACTAGTTACTGCATGTGTGACGTCGCCATGCCTCACCGAGTGCCTCTGTCTGTCCTCATTAGGAAAATGGGCACCACAAAAATTAACAGCCACTGAGAGGTTTTCAGGACTGAGAGAATACAAGAAAAGCACTGACTGGGTTACTTGTCAGAGAAAGTACCCAATAGTACTATTACTATTAATAGTAAGCATTATTAATAAAGCAAAAATTAGAAAACTTTAAAGAAATTCTTTACTTTCCAAAAAAAAAAATTCGAAAAAGAATTTTAAGATGCCTTCTATCCAACCCTCATAATTTCAGAGTAAAGGAAACCAAGGTCTGACACCTAGCTTGTACCCTGGCCGACAAGAAAACTTGTGTTGTCCCTGGCCAACCTGTGCACTGGTTGATGCTTCAAGGGGCAGGGTGAGGTAGAATGTGTATCATAATCTTCCAAGCTGTGTGAACACTTTGAAAATAAATGCTTTCTCCTCAAATTTTAATTTATTTTTGACTTCAGTTGTATTAGTATTTTACTAACTGATCGGCTGATTGACAGAGGTGCTGGGGATGCAACTTGCATCCATGCTAGGCAAGTACTCAACCAAGTTATATATCCCCAGCCCTTTCATTTATTTTTAAATAATACATTTTACTTATTTTGAATTTCAAATCACACTCAAGATAGGCATAAAATGTATTTAACAGAGCATAAGTTTTAAAAAGGCTGAAAACATTTCTTTGATTATTCAACTACTTATTGAATTAATTTGTTTGTTTCTTTTTGCAGTGTTGGGAACTGAACCCAGGGTCTCCAGGTTTCTGGGTACACACACTACCACTGTGCTACACCCCTAGCCCCTGAATTGTCATTTTCTGAAAACCACTGTAGTAGATACTAGCAATACAAGAGTAGATGACACCATTTCTGGCCTCAGAGAGCTTTCAGTCTAGAGAGAAACACGTAAATAAAATAAGAACTTCAATATTGTATGATAAACACTAACAAAGAAATTGGATAAGCACAAAAATGTCCAATCTGGATCACCAACTAGATGACAGGAACACAGCTTGAGCATCTGTAATCTCAAATCGACTCGAAAAGTCTGACTCTGGAGCATTCCAGATGACAGGTTTGTGGATCGGAGATGTTCAACCAGTGAAGTCTACACAAATATTCCAAAATCTCAAAAACTTTGAAACCAGAAAGACTTCTGGTCCCCAGAGTTTCAGATAAGGGACACTCAACCTGTGATAGAAAAGTGACCTTGAGTAATTGCCCTGCTCACATGACTAACACCTGAGCTACACACTTGCTGTAAAGCACCTTGGCTTTTAGTGCTCAGAATAATCATTGGTTCCACTTTACAGATAAAGCAAGTGAAGCCAAGAGGGGTTGATTAACAAGTCCAAAGCCAGACAGCTACCAGGTCAAGGCACCCAGACCCGATCCGGTCTATGTGACTTCAAAGTCTAAGCTCTATTTCAGTACCCTATACAGTTATCAAAGATACTTAAATAAGCCGGGCGCAGTGGCGCAAGCCTGTAATCCCGGCACATAGAGAGGCTGAGACAGGAGAATCCCGAGATCAAAGCCAGCCTCAGCAACGGCAAGGTGCTAAGCAACTCAGTGAGACCCTGTCTCTACATAAATCACAAAATAGGGCTGGGGATGTGGCTCAGTGTTCCAGTACCCCTGAGTTCAATCTCCACTACCAAAAAAAAAAAAAAGATATTTAAATAATTTTAACTATAAATTCATTCTCAGTTAAAAAGGAACCTTACAGATGACAGTTTAAAAAAAAAGTTGAGACCAAACAGAAGTAGGTAAAATAATCAATTATATTTACAGAGTGCAAACATATGTCTTCCAAAGGGAAGCTGTAAAAACCAGTAGCAGATGATTACCTTTAAGTCTGAAAAACAAAGTGCTAAAATGCAAATGAGAAAAATATTTCACTTCCCACTAGCTAATTTCAACTAGCAAGAGTAATCTTACACATGATACAGAGGCATCAACACCTCTCTACCCAAAGGAGGAGGACCAAATGGATTTCTCTTTTAAGAACAAAATTCAATTTAAAAAAAAATTCCGATTATCACATATAACTTGAAATACTAAGATCACATAGCTGGGCACGGTAGTGCATGCCTGCTATCCCAGCAACTCAGGAGGATAAGGCAGGAGGATGGAAAATTTGAGGCCAGCCTCAGCAACTCAGGAAGACCCTGTCTCAAAATAAAAAATAAAAAGGGCTTGGGATGAAGCTCAGTGGTAGAGAGCCCCTGGGTTCAATGCCCAGTACCAAAGAAAGAAAACAAAAAACTTGCAATTACCTGATATTAAAGTCAGGTATCATGCGCCACCATGTCATGAAGCATCCAAGAAGGCCTGCACACCAAGGGAGTGCTTCCTTGGTAAAGAAGAGTGAAGCAGAGAAACTCGCCCTCCCACCCAGCCCTACCTCCATGTCACAGGGTCCCAGAGTCCATCACCTACTGTTGCCACAGGCACAAAGTGAGTGAGTGGTGTGCCCTGGCCAGCCTCCTCCAACCCTCATGACAACATTCTATAAGGACACACTGAAAACCCAAGTTATTTAGGGGTAAACTGTACAGCCTAAAATATACTTCACTCTAAAAAATAAACTGGGATAAGAAGAAAGTGAGGATGGTAGGACTGTAATGGCTGAGCTGGGTAATGGGCCCCGAGAGTGTGTCTGTACTTCTGTGTTTATTTCATAATAAAATGGTTTTTAAATGTGTGTATATAAATAAACATAAATAAATATAAACACAATAATGTTTATATGTAACCCCATGACATGATTTACCAGAATTCTGAACAGAAACCTAAGAAAATTTTGATGATACAAACTTGATGTCATCAAGGAAGGACAAGATCATGTCTGGATCTGCTCAGGAGATCCAAACCTCATCCTGCAAACGTGCATGCCCGTGGCAGCACCTGACTCTTGGAAGGGCTGGCCACAGGGCAATGCAGGCAGGGACGAAATAAATTATTCTTCAGTGACTTTGCATGGGTTTCTAGGAAACATCTGCAATTGCCTGAGGCAAAAATTAGACTAAGAAATACCAACTTATTCCAGAATGCAACACATCATCCCGGAACAAACAGAAGTGTTATCAGCCTGCAGACGCCACGCCCCACAGGGGCACTTCCACCTCTGGACACTCTGCTCTAAAGCAGCCTGGCGTCCTCCTGGAGTGATGAGGGGTCAGCAAGTGACACGCAAGGTAAGTGTCCTAGGAAGGACACCAGAGGGAGGTGCCAGGCAGCCCTTCACCAAGAGTCCACTTGGCCAAGGTGCTCTCCCAGGCACACAGGAGGTGCTGCTTCTGGATGAAAACTCTCGGGTAGTCCATGGAGAGACGGGCCTCCATGAAGAATCACACATGCCCGCACAATGGGCACGAATAAAGCTTTCCATCACAAATAACTTTTCTTCACCAAGAACCACACAAATAAACAAGAAGCCTCTTTTTGCCAATGGTAGAACCCAAAAAATTGTAAGAGTTCTCTCAATGTGGGCTTTACCAGACTCTTGAAAGCCACTTGCACCCAAAAAAGAAAAAAAAAAGGAGCAAGCAAACCATCACCACCACCACCACCACAAACCCATTTAAAATGGTTTGTCTTGGCATAAAGATTTGCAAAATGCTGCAAAGAACTACCCAGCTGGATGAAAATGTCTTTTTTACTTCCTTTTATATCTGTTCTTTTTCACAAATCACAGACAGTAAATCCTCCTTTAAGACCAACCAAAGAGTGAGCCCATTCCCCACCCTTTGTTTTGCTATTAAAAATAAAAATTTTAAGTTGGTCTTGAGAGAAAACTTTATAAGCAAATAAAAGAACATAACCCTTGAACGTATCTTCAGCAGCTCAATTCTCAAATATATCCAAATAGTCTTCATTTAAACATGATCAAAATAATTACTTACCATCCAAAGCAAAAAAATGCAAGATAAAGGCCCAAAAGGGTAGCAACTACATGTCTTATAAAAGAGCTAGTTTTGCTTGCATGTAGATAAGTTCGAAACCAAATGGCTGATAACAAGGCAAAGAGTTGGCACACTACAAAGTTGACCTGTAAAGAAAAATCAAAATTTTGTATTAGCAACAGATTTGAATTTTTCATTTAATGGTACATTTAAATTCTCAGGACAAAAACACCATGGTTACATAAAATTAAGATCTTCCAGTTCAAAAGAAAAAAAAAACAGGGCCTGCCCAGGGATGGACCTCCAGCTCCGAGTGGCGGCCAAAGCTCACCGTGCACACTGCACCTGGCAGGGGTTGGGTGGGCCAGGTCGGGGTCTGGAAGGGCACCTAAAAGAACCTGGAGGCCCTGGAGGCAGTCGAGGAGGTAGAAAGCACAGGACCCCAGGAGTCAGAGAGCCGCTGAACGCCTGCGGAAACCCTCTCCT
>CM053411.1:76348938-76424444 GCA_028644305.1 Xerus rutilus | reverse complement strand
ATAAAGAAACTGTGGTACATATACACAATGGAATATTATTCAGCAATAAAAGAGAATAAAATTATGGCATTTACAGGCAAATGGATGGAATTGGAAAGCATTATGCTAAGTGAAGTAAGCCAATCCCAAAAAACCAAATGCCGAATGGTCTCTCTGATTAGTGGATGCTGATGAATAAGGGAGGTGGGAATGGGAAACACAAGAGAAATAGAGGAACACTGGACGCGACATGGGGGAGGCAGGGTGCAGGAAAGGGGAATGGGTATAGAAAAGATGGTTGATAAAAAAAAATATATATATATATATATATACTGTTCATTGAAAGTGCATATAAAGGTGTTTAATATGAAAAAAAAAAGACAATACCATTTCTTTTGCTCTTATTGGGCAAGGTTCAATAGAGAGAGCCAACTGGAGCTGTATTTGGCATCAGTTAGGGACTGTAATTCTCTAAAGGCTCGGTCACCATCCATCAAATGGTTAATGGTGGGAGGAAGTATCTCAAAGACATGGGTAACAAGACAGAATATGTCGTGACAGAATTCATCCAAAAGTTCCAACATCTAACAAATAAAGAGTTCCAGAAAGAAAACAACAAAGGAAGAAAATAATTCCAGTAAATTTCCCTGAGCTAAAGAGCATGAGTCTTTGCATTGCAAGAATCTACCCAGTATCCATACGGACAAGATAACATGGAGTGTAAGAATATCAGAGATGAACAGAAGATCTTAAGGAATCTTTGAGAACAATCAGATCAACTGCAAAGCCACGAGAACCAGACCGGTATCATACTCACCAGCAGCACTGTGAGCTGTTAAGTACTGGCCCAGCACCCAAGTTACACGGGGAGCTACTGACAACTTGCAGTTCCGTGACTGCACCTCCAAACACTTAAACTGAAACTGACTCAAGGCGTAATTTCTTAGGAAGTTATTTAGATATATGCTTCAGCAACACAGAAGTCTAACTCAAGAAGGGACGGCACAGGATTCACCAACAATGCATCTGGCCACGCAGAACAAGCACAGAACTGCAGAGTCTGCAGAAGGGGCAGCAGTCCAGAGGGGATGCAAGGACACCTCCGGAGGGAGTCGCCAAGGCGGGTCAAGCTCTGAGTACAGACAGAATCCCTAAGGGTCTGGATTCCAAATTTAAGTTAGCAATATACTTTCCCAACTTCTACAATGGATGGTACTGTTAATTCTGTAATAAAGAAACTTTATAAAGAAAAATTTAAAACAGCAAGTTTAAAGAACATAAAATTACATAGAAAAAGTTTTAAAATCTATTTGAGTCTGTGGAAATGAATTTCCTCCCAAAAAAGAAACAATGATCATTAAAATCCTATACTTCCCAGCCTAAACAAAGGCAGTAACTTTTCTATTTCCCTGCTTATATTATCAGTTTTTTTAAAAAGTTCCATTCTGAGCCAGGCGCACGCCTGTAATCCCAGCACTTAGGGAGGCTGAGACAGGAGGATGGCGAGTTCAAAGCCAGCCTCAGCAACGGCAAGGCCCTAAGCAACTCAGTGAGACCCTGTCTCTACATAAAACACAAAATAGCTGGGGATGTGGCTCAGTGGTCAAGTGCCCGAGTTCAATCTCCAGTACCAAAAAAAAAGTTCCATTCTGCATTCTGGAATAAGTAATTAATAAAGCCAACACATAATTCTTAAAATGGTGAATCTTTTATTAACATCTAACTCAGAAACCCACAAACTATACTTTTCATTGTATGCGTTTGCTCATTTCAAAAATAAGCACCTATCAGCACACATGCACACTGCAGGGAGAGCCTCACAGCACACGTGTCCTCGATCCCAGTTCTGGCCCAGGGCCTGCCACTCACCAGCTGCCCATGGGGCAGGTAGGCCATCACCGTCAAATCCATAATAAGAACTGCCTAGTGCTGTCTGGGGACTAATGGAGCAATCAGGACACAGCAGGCAGCCAACGCGTGCCGGCACAGTGCAGGCACGCAAGCAGAAGTCATTCCCCAAACACACCAAGCAGAAGTGATTTCCCATAATTTGCCCATATTCTAAAAGGATGATAAATAGTAACTGGCACTTATTAAGCAGTTATGATGGCCTCCATTAATCCAAGAATACTCTTGCTTTCCTGGTAAATATTGTTTTTTATATAAGAAAAATTTTCATTTTAAAAGGAAAGAAACAAAAGATCAGAAAACCAAGTACTTTTCCATAGCCACACAACAGCACAGGAGCCAGAATTTTAAGCTGAGGCCAAATACAACGGCTATGCGTATTAGCCCACTACTCTAATCCCTGATACATATCCAATTAATTTAAAAGTTTTAGGGGAAAATTATGGGGGGAAAACCTAGTATTTTCCAAAATACAAGCACTCTTTCTGGAATCAGAAGACTTAAGTGGCCTAGAACGGTTCACTGCTGGCAGAGTTGCCCAGAGGTCAGCAAAGCTGCCCGCAGGTGACCCATCCACACTGACAACCATCAATGAGCACCATCAGTCACCACCTGGCCTCTCACCAGGCACAGTGGGACACACAGGATGTGGGAGGACTGCTCAACCTGCCCAGCAAACTGCTGGGAGGACAAGGACACCCCTCGGAGGAGAAGGAAGAGCTGGCTACTGCCGGGCTGCCAGTGATCCGCACTGAACTGCGACTTGGCGTCTTCCACGTTGGGTGTGGAGGTAGGGCCAGTTTCCAAGAATCACTTGCTCTCTACATGCAGACCTCTCCAGCATGAGCATCACTGTATTCATTCAATATCAATTCCTCCTACCTTGTCATTGCTTTTTTAGTTAGAAAATGCCTTCTACTGTTAACATTTATAAATACCCCATCACCCGGCAGGAGCCTGACTTCTTCACCTATTAAGAATGGAAAAAGAAACACAGTAAAATATAGATCAAAGGAAACAATCAGGGTGCGTTATTTTGTGTAGCTTGGTTCTTGGATTAAGCAGAAACTATTTTAATTACTACTGTTAAAAACTTAAAGTATAGCCATATCAGTCCACATTCTTTTCTTGGTTCTTACTTTTTTGTATCCTCTCCTTTGTCTAGAAAGAATTTAAAGCAAATTTCTTTTTTCTGACTCCAAAATCCACTCCTTTCCACTCTTCCATTGTTCCCAAGCCACTATGTATCCACTAACAAGCCAGCACTGGCACCCATCTAGTGCTGGGGAGTCAGGAGACAATTCCTCGCTTCTCCCCAGGGAGCTTCTACTCTAGCCTCAAGAGTGGACTATGAAATAACACTGCTGTTCAGTGTGATGTACAGAGTGTCGACACCGAGTGACCAGCAGTCGCTCAGGACTTACATGCCCCTCCTTACACAGAGTGTATCAACCCCTCACCACAACGAGCACTCCGGCTCCCTGGACCCGGGTTTCTCCCCAGGCACTGTGGCTTTCTGTAGACCTGCCAGCCTGCAGGGGATGTTCCCTTCTGCCTTTGGGAAGCCCGGGGAAGGTGCGAACACCTCCTCCACTGCTGCCTGGGCAGGTGAGTCAAGCGACTCAGGAGTAGAGTCCTAGGAGTCCCCAGGGGGCAGCACGTCAAGCCACATCCTCCACCCAGCTTTCAGAGCAAGGCTGACGTTGATCACGTCTGACTGACTGAACTTTCTCTTATCCAGGTCCAAACCTAGCGTGAGTTTATTAGTGACCAGAACCCTACAGCATCTCCATTTTACATATGAAGGAACTGAGGCCTCTACACTCCAGTGGCCAGGACCTGCTCCCAGGCGACACTGTCACCGTGTGAACCCCCTGCTTCCCTACAAGAGAACATGAGCTCCCCAAGTGATAATGCATCAATACTGAGCTGAAGTTCCAAACAGAAAACGGAAGTTAAAGCTGAAACAAGTCACTTCTGATCAGCTGTACTGAGCTTTAAGCAACGCAACCCACATGGTCATCAGGCTCACAGCTCACCAACTCCACAGACAGATGCCGCTGGCACACTTTTCACTTTCTGCACATAAGCGAAAGCAGAAACAAAAAACAGAGGTCCTGCTCTCACGGAGATTACTTTTTGGTGAGGGAAGACAATAAATGGTTGAATATACACTAACAAAATATCTAACAATGTCAGTTCAATATTTTTAAAAATAAAAGTAAAAGAGCAAAATAACAGGAGGGTCTATGTTGAGAAAGTAACAGCCATGCTACAGGAGGGAGCCAGGAGCAAGCCAGTGCAAAGGCCCTGAGGTGGAAACACGCACAGCCTATCCAAGGGCAATGAGGAGGTCAGTGTTGATGAGAGGAAATAGCCACAGAAAACAAGGCTAAAGAGGCAGCCAGGGACAAACCGCAGCCAGAATGGGATTTCCCTGGAAGGCTCCAAGCAAGGAAATGACATGTTAGGATTTGCAATAAATGTTTATCTTTACCTCTTTATGATATAGTTCCTTAAGTAACATACTAATTCCTTGTTTTTTCTTCATGCAGTTCAGAAATCAAGAAAAAGAATTTTTCCCGTCACTCTCAGGAACATAAGGAAGGGCTTGCTAAACGGGAGTATCTCTGCAGCTCCCCCCGGCACTGCGTCACCCGTGGCTTAGGACAACGCAGGCAGACAGCACCCACCTGGGGGTGCGAACTACAGATGGCATCCTCTGGACCTCTCCACAGCACCACCCAGCCCACAGTGCTGCAGGTCCATGTCATATTATGTCTACGTCTCTCCACTCTCAACAAAGAATCAGAAACAAGCCCAGAACAACATATAAACACCTGAATACCTTCAGTGTAACAGTGAAATTCTAGAAGTGCTTTTAAGTAACTGCATGATTATTTTTTTAAGTTGATCATTTTTGAAAAATATTTTTTTAGCTGCAGATGGACACAATATCTTTATTTTATTGACTTATTTGTATGTGGTGCTGAGGACGGAACCCAGGGTCTCACACATGCCAGGCAAGCGCTCACCACTGAGCCACAAGCCCAGCCCCCTGCATGATTGTTTTTAAAACTACTAGAATTCCAAATAGTTTGGAGGCTTAAAAATTAAGTTAACATCATTTTGCCAAATTTAAAATATTATCACCTACTTAGATTGGATGCAAACATCTGCCAAATGCCCACAGAGCCAGGCACTCCAGATGAAAGGACAAGAAAAACCCAGTATCTGCCCCCAGAGCTCTGTACAGTGGGGGACACTCCAGCCAACCAGCGCTTACACAGAAGGTGCACGGAAGGCCCCCTCACCCCACGAGGCCAGCAGGAGGACAGAGGTGGCTCCTCAGCCCTGGAAAGGCAGGGCCACAGTCCTCCCAGCCAGGCCACAACGCCGTGGGAGTGCGGAGCCGCCCTCTGGACCTGGGCGGGCAGTTCTGGCCATGCTCCTGCACACAGCACTCAGGTGCTGCAGGACAAGACAACTTCCAAAGGGCGGGAGTACGAGAAGACTAAGAGAAGCAAAAACAGACAAGAACATTAAAGGAGAAAACAACTGCAGCAACTGCAGGGAAAGTCAGAGTTCCGCTGATTGTTTTAACCAACGGTTTTCCATGCTATTTCAGACTCAAGAAACTTTACTTCCTAAGGAAATAAACAGCTACACACAAAGGTGTGCTTAAGAAATTTACTACAGCAGGTGCAGTGGCACACGCCTATCATCCTAGGGCTTGGGAAGCTGAGGCAGGAGGATCACAGGTTCAAAGCCAGGCTCAGCAACTTAGTGAGGCCCTAAGCAATTCAGCGAGATCCTGTCTCTAAATAAAAGATAAAAAGGGGTTGGGGATGTGGCCCGAGGTTAAGTGCCCTCGGGTTTAATTCCTGGTACAAAAAAAGAAAACAAAGAAATTTACTACAAAGCTATAATAGCAGAAAATTACAATGAGAAATAAACTGTGATACATTCAAATAATGGAATACTAAGTAAGTTTTAGAAAGCAATTTAATAAAACTATATATGACTCAAAATATTGTTAAAAACAAGTTCACAAAAATTGTATGTTCAATGAATCCAATTTTACTTAAATATACACATACTCTAAAAAATATGTCAATAAAAGTTGTCTCTGGATTGAAGGACTGGGAGATTTTTAAATTTTCATGTTTATATGCTTTTGTATTTTATAAATTTCATACAATAAAGCTGTATTACTTTCTATATCAGATCAAAAAATACACGAGCCCACCACATCTACCCAAGCGGTATTTGGGGCATGCTGCATCAGTTCTCTTTGTCTCAACAGGATTATTTGAGAATATATTTATTACTAAATGAACATCTATTCTGTTTAGTACACTATAGTAAGTTAACAGGCTAAGAGCGGTCAATCTTCAAACAGCACACCAACACTGCAGAACCCCAAGGACAACATCTGGACGCGGATCCCTGGGATGCAGGGCGACCCCACCTGTGAGGGCTGGAAGCCTTCGCTTACGCCTGTGGGTTCCGCACTAGAGGGTCAGGACACTGAAACCCGCTGCGCCATGTGCCCCTGCTCATCAGCCATCCACAGAGAACAGAATGAGACGGCGCCCACTCCCCAGAAGGTGACTTCCTGGGACCACTGCTGGACTGCTCCAGAAAGCCTGCAAGCACCGAGACGAGGGGATTTCCACAACTACAACCTCCAGGACCAGAACGAGCTTCCCTCGCACAGGAAGCAGGTTCTACATCCGAGTGTTCAAGTAGAAGCCGGAGGACCAACAGCCAGACTGCCTACAGCAAGCTCCATTTCCCAGGAGCAGTGCACACAAGAGCTACCAGGGTGGCCACAGGGACGCCTGCCAGGTGCTCCCCAGCACAAGGCCCTGTGCAGGAGAAGCCAGGACCCCTGCCTCACACAGCTGGCAGCGTGGCAATGGGAATGTAGGCTGACTCCTGAACCCTGGTCTCAGCTCAGTCCTGATCTCAGAATCTTAACACAGGAAGCATGTTTGGTCGACTTCTGCCCACTCTACCCTCTCCGAAATTCAAAGCCTCCCATAAAGCCAGGCAACCCACCCATCTTCACTGAAGGAGTAAGCCTGCGCTTTCTCTACTTTGCAACCCTCTCCTAATCTAGCATGGAGCCAGCCCTGAGCTGGGCACAGTGGCACACATCCCTATTCCCAGAGGATTGGGAGGCTGAAGTAGGAGGATCTTGTTTGAGGCCAGCCTGGGTAACTTAAGACTGTCTCAAAATGAAAAATAAAAAGGGCTGGGGATGTAGCTCAGTGGTAGAGAGCCCCTGGGTTCAATCCCTGGGGGGCGGGGAGGGAGGGGCTATATACACTTTTGCTTGAGGATACCAAGAAAATTGATTCTTCAAGATTCTAGCTCAAACATCACCTTGCCCCGAGTCCAACCCTAAGTTCCAGTTATTCTTCCCCAGATGATTCCAGAGTGTGGTGGGGCCTGCCCTGGTCTTCCTTTGTAACAGAATCACAGCTGGCATGGCTCCCAGCCACTGGCGCCCCCTACCCAACCCATCTCCTTGCAGTGACCTGTAGCCATGTGACAAAGCTCTTGCAAAAGAAACGTGAGGGAAGTGATAGGTATGTGTGCTGACGGAAGCCTGACACTCTCCAGGTCCTCCAGCACGCCCACCGCCTGTGCACTTGAGAGTGATTTGAAAATTAAGATGCCAACCCAGACGTACTAAGTCAAACTCTGATGGTAGAGCCCAGACTTTTCATTTTTACTTCATATTTTTAGCTGATACATAGAAACATAAAAAATTATACATATCCATGGGGTACTATGTGATGTTTCAATACATGCACACATTTCATGATGCTTAAATCAGGTTAAATATATCTATCTCATTTACCATTTCTTTACAGTGAAAACATTCAAAATCCTTTCTTCTAGCCTCTTGAAATATACAGATCATTATCATTATCTACAGTCACTCCACGGTGCACTAGCACACTAGACTCCCGCAGGGATCTACTACAAATTAGCATCCACTGATCAACCTCTGCCCGCCACTCTCTCCTACCTACCCTCCTCAGTCTCTGATAACCACCATTCTACTCTCAACTTCTAGGTCAATACTTTTAGATTCCACACGGTTGAGATAAGTAAGTGGTGCACATGTCTTTCCACGTCCAGCTTCTCTCAAGTAACAACATCCTCCAGTCCTACTCATGTGATTGCAAATAACAAAACTTGATTCCATTTTACGGATGAACAGTATTCTCTCATAGATATGTACGTTTTCTTTATCCATTCACCAGCTGGCAGATGCCTGGTTGCTGCCATTTCTTGGCTATTGTGCTGAGTGCGGCAATACTCGTGGTGTTGCAGAGGCTCTTCAACATTCCCTCTGGGTGCCCAGTGGTGGTACTGCTGGATCACATGGCAGTTCTCAACATCAGAAATCATGAGGGCAATGCAAATCAAAATGCAAAAGGCCCACTGCCCTAAGTGAGCAAGCCTCAACCAGGCTGCTAGGGATGAGACCTCAAGTTACACAGCCACAGGCTGGGAGGTAACAGGTCTCCGGTGGTATGGCCAGGTGGAGCGGAGCTACTCACCAAGGGACTGTTTACATCAAAACTATTATTGAGAGCGGGAAACAAAACTTCTATCATCTTTAAGTGGCTGAATTAATGTTGAGACCCTGTTGCAGCAGTCTTATCCAAACTCATCCCAACATGCCTGTCTTCTGACACTCACTGACACACTATAAGTATCTGTCAGTCTTTCTGTCCCACTAGACTAGGAGCTAAAGGGCCAGAGAGCACTTGCTCATCTTTTCCCTCTCTCCAGGACCTACTACAACCCCTTGGTAATTCTCAACATCTGAAATAATACCAAAAATAAATAATACTAAACTCATCACTTTTCTTTTAACAAAAATGTTCTAATATCGAAAATGTTCTAATATCAACATTCATTATCAACAAAACTCTCCAAATCCACAAGTCCCAGAATAATGCCAACTTATCAAATTTTTTCCTCTGTACTACACAGGCTGCATGATTTCAAATTTCAGAGAAGGTCTTGATTTTTATCATAGCCTGTCTTTTCCAATATGTTAACTGACAGTAAAACACGAAACAGCTGGCTGTCCTCTTCCGCACCTTGCCCTGCACACACTGATTACAGGTGGCATTAAAACAGTGAACCGGCTAACCTGTGTGACCAGCCCAGTCAGGGCACACTGACCTGCACTGCCTTTCTCGGTCACTCTGCATCCACCAAATCTGCAGTCAGGGACAAAATGAAGTCACCTAATATTTTCACTATTTTCTAGAGGTTCCTACTTGCAATAAAACACAAAAAGAAAAACAATATAAGATCAGCAGAAGGCTGTTTAATCTGTCTTTGTTTAAATGTTCCCAACATCCTTTTATTTTTAATATTTCAAGTAGGATTTTTTAATCTACTCAAGTATTTCCTACCCACTGCCATATTCCTTAAAAAAATAAATTATAGATCATTTTACAGTCCTATAAAGTAAAACTCTTGAGTCTATGCCAAAAACGTTCTTGGAACTTCATATTTCTCATTCAATTTACATTTCCTATACCTTAGAAAGAAACAGACTTTATAAATGAATCTCCCTAATCCTTATCAAAAATTTCAACTAACACACAATTCAACAATACTCAAAACCCCACTCTTCAATTATGATTAGTGTATCAGAATCTCCACTCAGATCTAATGGAAGGCTTAAGCTCAATGTTTTGATGCCAAGTTATTATGTAGCTTTACAACATTTTCCAAAAACAAAAGGAAAAGATTTATGCAGCCTGATCCCACAGGAAATGCACAGGGACTACAATTATGGCACCCAGGATTTTAATTTTCTCCAGGCTCCCTTGACTCCCTTTAGGATCCTACTAAGTGCTAGCTAGGGTGCCTCCCAACCCATCCTCTGCCCTCATCCTCTTGGCTCTATTCATGAACCAAAAATCTTTGTCACTTCTATTCTTGGGCTGTAGCTAATATGAACAGCTGTGCAGTCCTAGTGTTAGAAAAGGCAAAGGCAGGCTAACAGTCATAGTGAAGCAGACTGCAGATTAAACTTAAACCCCAAAGCTGAGTAGCTATCACATGACGGAACATTCTGGCCAAAAATCAATACACACAAGAAAAACTGAAAAAAAACTGATGGGCTTTATAAGATAATCAATCTTTTTAAATTTTTCTTTTCTTTTTTGAGACAGGTATCACTATGTTGCCCAGGCTGGCCTCAAACTCTCGACTATTCTGCCTCAGTCTCCTGGGTAGCTGGGACCACAGGTATGCACCCCACTCCATGCTGCAAGAGAATCCAGACCTTTCCAAGTTATCACATTATTCCCCACTAATCAGACTTGCTTTTTTAAAAATGTAACACTGCATAAAACAGCCGTGACAACGTAGACCAGTTAACACTTTTAATACTGAATCTTCAAAAAGAATAACAGTGGTGTAAAATTCCAGCCTTCTACTGTAATGAGGTATTAACCTTCAAGATTATGCCAAAGACATGACCCTCTCCAAATGAAAAGCGGCAGATAAAATGTATTTGAACTTTTTGGCCAATTGAACAATCAAATGACTACATGATGAAATAAAAGAATTTCATCGTCAGCTACTGCTTGACATAGCTTCTGAACCTTCTTTGGTCCTGCCTGCCCTGCTCTGATTATAATCCAGTTTGTCAATGTTCCTAAGTTTCAGAACAGAACAGTGTACTTCAGAGTGGACTGACCATCATCAACTCTAATAGAACCTGCTTTCAAACTTTTGGGAGATCTGCCTAGATGTGGGATCAGAAAGAGAAAGCTTGAAGTTTTATCTAAAATTTTAAAAATCGTATTTCCTTCCATTAAAAAATCCAGATTTGAGCTTCCTTTGAAACATCCACTTTGGCAGCAGCAAGCCAACATCCCTTCATGGCACTCATTAGAAAAACGAGCAGGGGCCTTCCAGATGGCCATGCTGTGCACACCTCAGAAAATGAGGCATCGATATTAACATTCATTTATGTACCTTGTCTGGTACCCTCTAGGTGTCCCAACCGGGAAGAAACTAGCATTAGCTACTTCATCTAACCCCATGACCTGTTCAACTAAGCTACACCTTAAAATAAACAGACTCCCAAGGTTTATTCTTAAGGTTTATTGCTTGTTCCAGGCAATTTTCTATCTATAGTTAATATCTAGAACTTAATTGCATGTATAAACATTTATCTTGAAATTTAATATGATTAAATGGGATGCATTCTAGTCAATCACCATCTACTGAATACCCAGTAGACAGGTGTTTTGAAACTAATGTTTTTGCAAACGGTGGAGTCCCTCTCTCCACTCAGTATCAACAAGGAAGTATCATTTGGATGTCTTTCATGTATGTATTATATTCTACCTACAATTCAGTTTCAAAAAGAAAATTAAAGGAGTCAGAATCTTTTGTTTACATAAGCAAGGAGCTATTTTAACATACATGTAATTGAACAACTTAAATATACCTAAGCTATGTTTATATTTATATTATTTATGACTCTAACCTTCCACAAACATCTATCAGGCCCAAAAGGACTCCCCAAAACTAAAAAAGTTTCTATAGGATTACAGATTACAACAGGAGGTATGTTACATCTTTATCCAATGTCTCGACAGAGCAAGGCAAGCTGATCAGAAGAGGATGGTCTATCTGGTTGGCAGCTGGCCAGTCTCCCGGCTGGACGAGCTTTCCTCACTCAAAAACACCAGTTTACCTGCCTCTGAGCTGGCCTGGGAGGATCCACTGATGACCCACTCACCTGATGGGGGCCAACAGTCAGGCTTGCCCTGGACTAGATGGGAGACCTGGGGATGTGGAGGGCATGGAGGATCTGGGGGTGGGGAAGATATCCCAAAGGAGCCCTTTTAGAGCGGCAGTCTTTTGTTCTTTACAGATAAGACAACTGTGTAATCAGAGGGCTTCTTTTGTCTGAATCTCTTGATTAAAATGCTGATAAAGCTTCTCTTTCCAACCACTGTGATCATTTAGCTATGACTACTGATTTATGCCGAGAGTTATCTTCATTTCTTTTTGAACAATCAGTCACACACCCCAAAATTTCTCAATGTTTGCATCTCTTATGCCTCCCAGTAAACTATGAGAAGAAAATCAAATCAGCCAACAGGTTTACATCATTGGCTTCTCCCTCACAGAGATCTGCTGTGTGTCTGTCCCTCAGGAAGTCTGGCCAACTGAGGCATTTGAACTCTGGGTGTACAAAGCCAGTAAGAGGTACACACCAAGAGTCCCAGGGCCACTTGATCAGCACAGTGGCTCCTGGCCAGGGAAGTGGGGCTCCTTGTTCCCAGTCCCAACCTGCTTTTCAGCCCAGAAGAGTGTGGGGGCCAAGGAAAGGCAGGGAAAGCCCTGGACACAGCAGACATGTCCCCGGCCTCTCTGGCTCCCTGAGCAGGACTCCCCTTTCCGTCTAACCAACTCCTTCACGGAGCTGCAGTGTTCTGATCTGACAGTCACCACATGGAACCACCCTCCTCAGTGCCCCGTGTCTAGCACGCTGCCCAGCACACACCAGCCAAGAGACTCCAGTGGACTCTCAGGACCAGGCTGAGGTCAGACACAATTTCGTGGCCTCCAGCCCCGGGAAAAGAATGACAATGGCCAACAACACCCAATCCCACACTCCGGCCTCCACTTCATTAGCTCTGCAACACTAACACGACCCCGCAAGGCGGGCCCTCCTACACGCCCCACATTACACGCCAGGAGACTGCAGCTAACAAAGGACCAGCGACTTGCCAAAGCACAGAGCTAACAAGCAACAATCAGAATTGGAGCCAATCTCTGCCTTCATTGCACTAGTGCCACATCCCCCAGACACACCCTGAGCCAAGGAGAGTCCTGAGCAGAAGGCAGCGAAGGGTCCTGTTCTTTTTTTTTTTATTTTTTTTTGGCACCGGGGATTGAACTCAGGGGCACTCAACCACTGAGCCACATCCCCAGCCCTATTTTGTGTTTTATGTAGACACAGGGTCTCACTGAGTTGCTTAGCACCTCGCCATTGCTAAGGCTGGCTTTGAACTCGTGATTCTCCTGTCCAAGCCTCCCAAAGTGCTGAGATTACAAGCGTGAGCCACCACACCCAGCTCAAGGGTCCTGTTCTTAAGAAATGTATAGCTTGAGCCGGGCGCAGTGACGCAAGCCTGTAATCCCAGCACTTCGGGAGGCTGAGACAGGAGAATCGCGAGTTCAAAGCCAGCCTCAGCCATGGCGAGGTGCTAAGCAACTCAGTGAGACCCTGTCTCTACATAAAACACAAAATAGGGCTGGGATGTGGCTCAGTGGTCGAGTGCCCCTGAGTTCCATCCCCAGTATGAAAGCAAGAAAGAAAGGAATGTATATCTTGGTAAGGAGACTTGTGAAGAGTACACAAAATAGCACATGTTGCTGGCACAGTGGTGAGCGCCTATGATCCCGGCTACTCAGGAGGCTGAGACATGAGGACCCCAAGGTCGAGGGCAGCCTCAGCAACTTAGTAAGGCCCTGTCTCAAACTAAAAAGGACTAGGGATGTAGTTCAGTGGTAGACCATCCCTGGGTTCAATCCCAAGTACCACAAGAATGAATATATTTTTTTTTAATTCTTTAAAGGACTGGAGATCTAGCTCAGTGGTAGAACACTCCTAGGTTCAATCCTCAGTATTGGAGAAAAAAATAATTAAATGCTACAGATGTCATTAGAGCAGACTAAGATGGGAAAGGGACACGTGGCCACTGCTCTGAAGGCCCTGACCAAAAAGGGAAGGCGAGAGCCCTGGCAAGGTAAGGAGAACCCTTGAACACTGCTTCCTAGAGTCAGAAGGAAACTCACATTTGACTAGGAGCTTTGGAAAGGGGCAAGGAGCCCACAGAAGATTCCCCAAAACTCCTTGCCAGGACAGGCAGCTCTGGATGGCCCTGGGCCTTTGGCTGGCAGAAACCAGAAGGGCCGAGAATCCGCAGCTAAGGAGGGGCAGGACTGCAGCTGAGCTCCTCTCGGCTCCCCTCACAGCGCTGCTCTCCTTGCAGCAAGACACAGCTCTCTACAAGGGTCCGAGGTCCTAGCCCACCAGGGACGCTCACAGCCCGAGCGTCCCAGAGTACACGTGTTGCACACCCAGACATCACACACACAAGAAGCCCAAAATGGGAGGCCAGTGGTTAGAAAAGAGAAGACACATCTTAAAAGCTTCATTAGGAAGGCAGTCTAGCTGAATACTGGAAAGATCTGCCAGGTCAAAATGGGTGAAGGGACCTCACAGAGAGTCACAAGAAAGAGAACCACTGAGGGAGCTTCACATGCTGATCTGCAAGAGCAGCCTGGAGCAGCGGGCTAGGGATCAACTCCAGCTCACAGGTGGCCTGGGCACCTCGCACTTGGCCGGTCTGCAGAGAGCGGGGGCACGAGGGCAGAGTTGAGCAGTCACCTCCAGAGGCTCTCAGCCCCTGTGGGCCGCTCTTCTCAAAAGCCAGGCCGGAGTGAGGAAGGGCAGAGCGGGCCTCCCTCAGGCAGGCCGGCCTCACTGCACAGGCCTCACGTTCAGCAAGGTCCCGAGCCTGGGCTTCCCATGGCGTGGAGGGGTGAAGCGGTAGAGGAAGTCACACAAGATACGGTGACGGGACTGAAAGACACACATTATTAAACAAACACCTTGCCCCAATTCAGGGCCACCCTGCTTAGAGAAGAGTACACTATGAATTTCACCTTGTGATGACACTGTCCACCACACCATTACACTGTGTTGTACCTAGGGAATTACATGCAGACATTCTAAAAAACACATTGGGAGGGCAGCACTAGGGGTCACCCCAGGCCTCACCCATGCTAGGCCAGTGCTCTAGCCCTGAGCTACAACCCGAACCCCACATCATATTTGTATGACTTTTTTTTTTTGGTACCAGGGATTGAACTCAGGGGCACTCAACCACTGAGCCCCATCCCCAGCCCTATTTTGTGTTTTATGTAGAGACAGGGTCTCACTGAGCTGCTTAGAGCCTCGCCATTGCTGAGGCTGGCTTTGAACTAGCGATTCTCCTGTCTCAGCCTCCCAAAGTGCTAGGATTACAGACATGTGCCACCGAGCCCAGGTTTTATAACTTTAATAATGTAAAGAGCCTAAAATATTTGGCCCTAGCCTCTGATGGTGGTGGGGAGTGGAAAGGAGGTAAGGATTCCTTGGCCCTCACTTGGTCAACCTGGGTAGAGCCTAGGAATGTATGTTCTTAACTACAATACCAAATGGAGTTTTTTAAAAAATATTTTTGTAGTTGTAGATGGACACAATACCTCTATTTTATTTATTGATTTTATGTGGTGCCGAGGATTGAACCTAGTGCCTCACACATTCAAGATGAGTGCTCTACCACTGAGCCACAACTCCAGCCCCCAAACGGATTTCGATGCGGAGTCGCCCCAGACGCTCTGAGCAAGAAGTGAGGGGGGGGGGGGGCTGGGATTATGGCTCAGCGGTAGAGCACTTGCCTCGCATGCATGAGGCCCTGGGTTCGATCCTCAGCACCACAAACAAAGCAATAAAATAAAGACATTGTGTCCATCTACAACTAAAAAAATATTTAAAAAAAAAAAAGTGACTGGGGAGGGCTGCGTCTCTCAATGTCTGTCACTGGCTCTGGCTATCAGTGTTGGGGACAGAAGCCAGATAGGAACGGTTTTCAGACAGAATGGAAATTAGGAAAATGAAAATGGCGAGAGTCAACAACTCTTTCAAAGAACGTGACTGCAGAAAGGGAACAAGGAGGTGCATGAAAGAGCATGGTATTGGGATTTTCACTTGCATTTATCAAGGGGAGAAATGAGTAACACCAGAGCAACACAGTTCTCAGTCGTATATACTTTCCCCTCCAGGTCCAATCTCCCCCAAAGCATTGCCTCATCCTCCTCGGAAGGAGACACCAACAGGAGACCAGAGGTTGGGAGGAGAGAAAGATATGCCACTGTCCCTTGGGCTCACCGAAGGTCCCTCGCTGGAGGCCTCCACTGCCTCTCGGGCTGTGATCCTTCCTTCCCCTTACCCCCAGCACAGTGCAGCTGGTTTGGGAACTACTGTTTCTGGGTGAGTTCCCCAAACCTGCCCACATCTCTGTGAAGAGTTCTTTAAGTCTCTCCAGTTCCCTGGTTCAATCTGTCTCCCACCAGAAGCCTGACTGATACATACAACATTCAGCAGAAAGCAAACGTCAGAACAGTGCCAGATCCAAAATTCTCGGGGCTCAAGTAAAGAAGCAGTCACATCAGATGAGACTCACAAAAAGGTCTGTGTGCAAGGGGCACTGGATACAGGCCTGGAAGGTTGGTTAGGATTGTGACAAGCCACAGAAGGGACCCGTCACGAGTGCCTGGGAGAGGTGCCTCCTCGGTCCTGGTTCTACCCCTCCATACATCAGCTGCCTCTCCTCCTGTTCCATACCCTACTTCCTGGCTAAAGCAGGACTTCCATCTGCACTCACGTTAGTCATGAAGTCATTAAATGACCACTCCGCTGAGAGTCATATTTATGGCTTGTTTTATTTTAAGGAAATCTCATGTTTTACCCTGGTAGAAGACCACCTATAAAACTGACTGCAGGCCAAAGCTGCATGCAAGTTGTTTTGAGGATTTCCCTGGAAAGTCAGCCCAGACAGACCCAATAAACAGGGACTAGGGCTATTTGCACCTACGAGGGGCAGTAACATCCAAAGCAGCAGTTTTAAGCTGGAGATAAAGAATTTGCTAAGCAGTAAGGAAGCAGAAAACTACTTTTATCACCAAATTCAAAATTAAATTTTAATCCTACTTTAATCACTATGTGGGCATGTAACTGAACCTGAGTCTTGTACTTCCCTTCCTAAAAACAGGGTCCTAAGGATTAAAAATGCAATATGTAAACAGATATTAATTTCCCAAAATAAAAATATAAATAAATTATAAATATTTTGTGATTTGTAGAGGAGGAGGAACTGTGCAACATCTACTAGGAGCCAAGCATTTTACATAGATTTTTGTTCAAATCTTCACAAAAACCTGCAAGCACCTAATACTATTATCCTTATTTTCAGATGAGGAAACTGGGGCTTAAAGAGAAACAGTCATCTGCTAGAGGGCACAAGGCTGGCAGAGTGTCACTCCAAACGCAACAGGAATGCAGGGACTGAACACATTAACGCCGCGGCCCGGCAGGCGGCTTGTGTCGGGCTGCTCCGGGGTACACAGTCAGCCAGCTTCAACTCTTCACTGCCGAAAGCTCCTTCAAGAGTATCAGTCCACTCTCCTCCCCTGTTTGTTTACATTCCCTCTACCGTGGGGCAGCTTTATCAGTTAATAAACACAAAAATCATGGAATTTTAAAAATAAGCCCTATGTGCGTTTTATACAAGAAGAAATGTTTATGTAAAGTGGTGTTTCTAACATCGTTAACTGACAAGGCGATTCTCAGCCCACAGGCCTTTCTGATTGAAAGGAATCTTCCACAACAGACTGATGGAGACTGATTCTCACTACAAGGGTAAATGCAGGAGACGCAGATGAGTTAAACACTCCGTCCTCACCCCAGAGCCAAGCGCAGAGCCGTCAACTGGCAACCTCCAAAGAAAACAAACGCTGATGTGCCTGTTCCACGACACCTTTTCTCTCCTCAAAGTTACATTCTTTAAAAGGATCCACACTGAGGACTTCACTTACTTCCTCATCTATACAATGGGATTCATCACAGTTCAGACCTGTACGGGAATTAAGGGAATTTAAAAAGATGAAGTTGTAAACTACTCTTCGCTGATCTGTGTGATTTCATTTCACTGGTTGTCAACACAGCACAGCGATGGGGGGCTTACAGAAAAGGGCCATCAGCAAACTGACCACAGAGGAACAAGGATTTTATAGGTGTCCACACTTCTTTCTCTTACATAGACATTCCCTATTCTAATGATGAGGGCCAGTGTATGAGTATCTGGGGAGTTGAAAAGTTCGTGCTCTCATCTTCCCCTCCAAAAAAGACACCCAACGGCACAGATCTAAAATGATGGTATAACAAAAGTATTCACATTTTGAAACTGTAAACTGAAACTGAGCTTTTATGCAAATGCTTAATACCATATCATGCCGGGCACACCCGAAGCTAAATCCTTTAGTCTTTGACTCTTACCTACCAACTGAGGATTCAGTTAAATAACGTAATATATGTGAAAGAGCTTTGAAAACTGTCAAGTGTTAGACATTATAATTACTGACTTTGCAGGATTCCTAACTGGGTTCTTCCCTCTGCCCTCATTCATCTTCTTCTCTCCTCTTGCCCCTCTCCCTGACCCCCTCTAAATATCCTGAGTCCCCCTCTTGCCCCTCTCCCTGACCCAAGAGTCCAGCACATTATCTCTAAAACAATGACACCTGTCCCAAAACAGGACTGTCCAATGACTCATCCCTAACTGGCCTTATGCCAGGCATGCTATCCTGGATATCACATCATCAGGGATATTTACTCCATCTTTAGTAGTAATTACAGCATCATGGGAAATAAGGAAAGAAAGCAGATGGATGGATGGATGGATGGATGTGTGAAAGGAAGGCAGTCAGGCTAGGGAAGGATGAAGAGGGGAAAGGCCTGTGGCAACCTCATCTAGTAACTCAGTACTAGCAAGCCACAACAGAAGACACAGTAAGTGGAAAGAGAACACTCTAAAAAATAGGTTAATTTGGAACATTTGATGTTACTATTCACTTTGGTATCTTAAAAAGGCACTGTGTAGCAGCAACACACTAAGGACACAATTCCATCCAAAGGTATCTGACATCTGCTAGGTGACATGTCTGCTCTTTTTCTCTGGCATAGCTCAATCCCTTCCTCAAAACCTACTCGCAATATATTCCCTCAATCACATCCACCTGCAAAGTATTATTCTAGAAACAAAGTTGCCTGGCTATCTTTAAGCACCATAAAACCTCAACTTGATACTAGCTAGATTTTACATTTTTATTTAAATTTAAGGCCTACTGAAAAATACCAGGGCTACCTCAAGGTCACTCTGGAATTCTCAGTGAAGATTAAATAATCCAGGAGTCCAGAGCAAAATCTCTTGATGCTTCTCCCTCCCTGGCCTGGGTCTCCTTTCTCTGCTGCTTCACCCTGAAAGGTGTATTCCTCTGTTCCACGAACACCAATGATTGCTATCATCTCAACAACTCCACACTATCGTAAAAAAGTTAACTATTTTATTACCCTAAAGTCCCTTTCTTCCTGACATCAAGCAACTGCTTTTATAATTCTCTAAATTTTCAAAACACTGTTAATTAGCACATACAAAATTAACATGCTGACAAGTTATATACTATTTTTTTTTTGGTACTGGGGATTGAACTCAGGGGCACTCGACCACTGAGCCACATCCCAGCCCTATTTTGTGTTTTATGTAGAGACAGGGTCTCACTGAGTTGCTTAGCGCCTCGCCGTTGCTGAGGCTGGCTTTGAACTAGCGACTCTCCTGTCTCAGCCTCCCTAAGTGCTAAGTTATATACTATTACACTTTCCGGACTTTGTCTTCTTCCTGTTGAGTCACACTATTTGACTACAACCCATTCTTCAGTTTTCTCTCAACTTGGACTCAATCATTTACATTATTAAAATTTTATTTTGCTTAAATTTAAACTAATGGCTAAATAACTATTCATTTAATTTTACAATATGAATTTTCAGTTACTGCAAGAGCTTCATCAATTAAAAGTTCAACTATTTGATCCTTCAAAGAAATAATTTATTCTCACTATAAAAAGTTGCATGACAGGGTCTGGGGTTGTAGCTCAGTGGTAGAGCACTTGCCTAGCATGTGAGCACTGGGTTCGATTCTCAGCACTGCATATAGATAAATAAAATAAAGGTCCATTGACAACTAAAAAATATCTTTAAAAAAAAAAAAGTTGTGTAACAGGTGGGGTGGCACATGCCTGTAATCCCAGTACTTTGGGAGGCTAAGGCAAGAGAATCACGAGTTCAGAGCTAGCCTCAGCAACCATGAGGCGCTAAGTCAGTGAGACCCTGTCTCTACATAAAACACAAAATACGGCTGGAGATTGGGCTCAGTGGTAGAGCACCCCTGAATTCAATCCCCAGTACCAAAAATAAAAAAAAAGTTGTGTGGTATTAACTCAATATTCTTCAGGCCAGCTTAGAGTACATAACTCAAAACACTATACAAATAGCCACAAAAACTCAGGGCTATACACGGCTACACAAATTTAAAATAGTCCCATGAAAATGAAGGCTGTTTAAGATACTAAATCAGGACGTGTGGCTAGTCAAGAAGCACATCTAAAAGAGATGTAAGCCCTGCCACCTTCCCTTGACTCTCCTGCTTGCTTCAATACAGAAAAGAACTTCCTCCAGCCTTACTGAGGGTTAAATAAGTTCATTAATATTATATCACTTGAAAAGTTGTAAAGCACTACATACATCTGAAGGCATTAGCACAGTAAAGAAAATATTTCACCATGGTAAAGAGGACTCCCACAGGGAGGGAAGGGAGAGGGAGATGTCCTTGTCTCCCTAAAAGAAATGAAAAGGTAGAATAAGCCTGTATCTCCCTTGCTTCTCGTCAGCAAGAAGATTTTCCGACAGATCCCGGCCTGCAGACACCGGCAGCAGCCTGGCTAGGTCAGAAGTGCAGTACTCTAAAGACCACACACGGCATTCCAGTTTGGAACACAGGGAGAGTCCTCCACAGGACTGAGAAGACCCAAAACCTCAAGTCCTGATTAATTTATTAATAAACAGAGAAGACTATCTTCAAAAAATACACAATTTCACTAGTGGTACTTTATTATTACAATAAACCTCACAAGTGCTGTTCAAGATATGTGGGGGATAGGTACTTCACTATTAACCAGAAGGTACGAGTGAAATACAAGTAAGAAATTAGACATAAACAGAAGGCAGAATTTTTTTAATACTCCTTCCGCATACCTCAGACTTTTATTTAAAACAGTAAAGCACAGAGAAGTCATTTCCAGTTCGCTGCTGGGAGCAGCAGTCTGGACCCGGAGGAATCTTGTATTATAAACCAAATCCCTGAAGATGCCCAAAACACCAAGAGTCGAACTAAGGACAGTGAACCAGCATCCCTTGTAAGATGCAAACACTTCCAGATCAAAAACACTGGAAATTATGAAAAGCAAAATTTCCAAAGCCAATTACCTTCGGCCTGGGGCCGGAGCAATTAACTAGACTCTACCAACGACCAGCCTAAAACGCACTGTCAGGACAAAATACTTCCAAACTTTCTTTTCTGAATAAAAATGGCGCTGCTTTTCCCATCACAATACTGTTTATTTCTCAGGAATCCTGAGGCCCTTCAAACAATCAAACTCGGTTGGCCTCATTTAAATGCCAGTCTTAACCAGCCGGTGTCAAATGTTTTTTTCAGGGCAGGGTGAGGGGATGGGGTGGCCGCTCCTATCTACAAGGTTGCAACTTTCTCGGCTGGAGATCCTGGGGAATGAACTCGCTGTGACTTTTTTCCATAACCTCTGCCCCCCCAAACTGTTGCCTCTCGGTGTCCCTTCAGCCACGCTTGGGCGCGACCTGTCCCGGAGCGCAGGACCGCTGAGCCCCGGCCAGAGTCTCGGCGCGCCGGGCACCCAGCCCCGTGCGCAGCCTCCGGGCAGGCGGGGGCCGCGGCGGGTCCGGGCCCGGGCGCGGAGCAGGGACGGCAGGCACGCGCGCACGTCTGTCCCCAGCCCTCCCCAGCGGGCTGTCGCCGGCGACGCCGCGCGCCCACCCCCGCGGGGACCGCCATGGGGGGCTGGGTGGGCACGCCGGGCCGGGGGAGGCGGGAGGCGGCCGGCGCCCGCGGGCCAGGCGACAACGCCAGGGTGGGCGACCCTCCTCGCCAGACGGCGGGAGGCGCGACACCCGGTGACACCCAGCCCCCACCCCTCCAGACCGGGGGACTCGGGCGCGGCCGGGCGCGCTGCCCCGGCACGCCGGGTACCTGGTCGATGGGCAGCTGCACGGCGTTGCTGAGGGGCTGCAGCAGGGTGGAGCCCGTGGTGCTGGTGGGGGCCATGGCCGGGCCTCGGCGCCCGCCCGCTCCGGCCCGCACGCCGCTCGCCCGCTCGCGCTGCGCCGGGCGACGCCGAGGATGGGGATGCAGTGGCGCGCCCGCCCCTGGGCCGCCCGCGGTCGGAGAGAGGCGCGGGGAGGGCCGGGGAGGGGCCGGGGGCGGCGCCCGGCTCGCCCCTCCCCGCGCCCGCGCCCGCCCGCACCCGCTCGCCCCTCCCGCGCCGCCCTCCGCCCGCCGCATCCCCCGCCCCCCAACTTCCAGCAGCTTCCAGCGCCCCCTCCCCACCTCGCACGCGCCCGCGCCAGACAGCCCCGCGGCCCAATCGTGGCGCGGCGCCCCGGCGCCCGCAGCCAATCAGAGGGCGCCATCCGCGCCGCGCCCCTCCCCGTGACGAGGACCCGGGCAAGGGGCCGAGGCGCGGCCGAGGGCGTCGCGCGAGGACTGTGCGGGCGAGTGGCGGCGCCCTCCCGCCTCGCCTGGCTAACTCTGCGCCCTGGAGTCGGCTGCGCCCCGCGCTTCCCCGGCAGGGCCTACGGACTACACAGGGGCGCGCAGTGGCGGACAGACAAAGGGGAGCACGTGTTGATGCAGCTCAGCCAACCCAGGGACAAGTTGGGGACAAAGCTGGGGCCAGGAGCAGGAGGGCGACAAACCAAAAAGTGGCGTAGCAAAGAAGTCCTTTTGTGCCCACGACTGTTGTGTAAAAGTCAAGACTGGAGAACAGTTCCAGTGGTCCGGCCTTCGGCCACCTGCAACCCCACCTGGGCCTTTCCCCGGGCCTCAGACCAGCGGGCAACAAGTAACAGGTCTCGCCATGTCGGTGTTAAAGTTGGAGTCCTTGGTCGCCAGCATTGCATTAAAGGTCCCACCTCAGAATGGTGGTTTCGGAGCATCTCTGAACCCTTGAGCATTCTCCCCAGACTCTGGAACCATGTCCACCGTCAACCTAGAGAGGTTGTGTGTCATACGAGTATGTGTAATCTATTTGCCCAAAACTTAATAAAAGTAAACCATTTGAGCTCCTTGAAAATGCCAGCATCAGCTTCTGGGAAAACTCAAGAGAAGTGCCATAGGAAACTATCAGGACAGCTCAAAATTAAATAATTTGAATTTGGGGGTAGAAATGACACATTTAGTGAGAGTTTAACCTCATACTTTAATGCTGTGAACACTGCTTTAGATATTTTGAAGATAACTCATTTAGCCTCCACAATAACTATGCAAGCTAGGTACTGTAACCACCTTCAATCTAACAAAGAAATTGAGTTACAGAAAAATTACCTAACTTGACCAAGAGCTAAATAGCAGGGTATTGGAGGCTAAGTAATCTCCAAATCTGACCACTTAAACACTAGGCTGCCTTCCTCCCTTTTACACGCAGTCCACAAATTCCCATAGGTTGCTACATTTAGTTGATGACCACTCTAGGGTCTAGGATAAGACAGTACAGATAGGAACACAAACATGCTTCAGTGTATCAGTCTGAGGACTTCAGTCTCTGAAAAGGAGGTACTTACTACTCATTACAGCCCCTGATATTCTTAGATTGGTCTTCTTAACCCTAGTTTGATAGTTTCCTCAATCATGAATAGAGGATGTAAGGAAAAATAAAGAACCAAGACCTTCCTTCTCTCTGGGGTAATGTTCCAATGGGAGTTATAACCCATTAGAAGGCAAGCCTGTTCAATAAAGTGCTCATTAAGATGTATTATCCCAGTAATCTGGACCTTTCTATTAATATAATCTTAGAATAAACCTTTTTTTTCCCTTTTCTCCACTTCAGTAAAGTGTAGAGGAAGTGTACAGGTGGCTGAGCATACAAACTGAAGGAAAAAATTAAAATACCATTTTAAAAACTTAAAAGGTGGGTGTGGAAACATATTGCAACCTAAAGTAGGCAGCATAAAGATACAGCTCCTAAGCTAGAACGCATAATGTCTGCAAAAAAAAAAATTTCCTTGGGCTGAAAAAAAAATTTGAGGGAGGGGTAGAAAACATTGTCTCTATTAGGGGTGACTACTTGAAATTATTTACCTTAATTTCTAGAATGGGAAGGACTTCAGCCATCTGGGAAATTGATTTGTGTCAGTTGTAAAGTTTGGGGCAAAATGCTGTGTATTAAGTAATAGATTTTGGATACAGACCTAGGTTTTTGGCTGTCTCCACCACTAATTTATTAGCTAGAAAATCTTGGGCAAGTTACCGAACTTGCCCAAGTTTCTCAGCCAGCCTCAGTTTCCATGTAAAATGAGCATAATATTGGCCCCAGTTCCATGGGTGATAAAAGCATACCTCAGTAAAGAGCTCAGAACTCTGGTTGATACAAAGTAAAATGTAAGAAATACATTAGTCAGTGTTCTCCAGAGACATGGAACCAATGGGATATACAGAGATGCATAGGAAGAGATGTATTAGGAGGAATTCACTTGAAATTATGGAGGCTGAGAGGCCTTAGATCTGCTCTCAGTAGGCTAGTGGCCCAGGAAAGCGGATGGTGTAGTTCTAGTTTAAGCCCAAAGGCCTCAGAACCAGAGGAGCCAATCGTGTGATTCAGTCTGAACAGGAAAGCCAGGAGCACCAATGCCCAGTGACTCCATAAACCGTCCTTCTGACATCCCAACTCAAGCAGAGAAAACAAGTTCTCTTCCTCCATCTTTTGGTTCCTTTGGGGCCTTCGGTGGATCAGATGATGGCCACCCACACTGAGAAGGGCAGTTTTGCTCAGTCCACTAATTCAAATGCTGATCTCTTCCAGAAATACCCTTTTCTAGACACACCCAGAAATAATGGTTTACCCATTGTCTGCGTCACAGGTAGCCAATCCAATCGCATTGACACATAAAATAACCATCCAAGTAGTTTAAGGCCAGGGGTGTAGCTCAGTGGTAGAGCACTTTCCTAGCAGGTGTGAGGCATTGGGTTGATCTCCTGCGCTGCATGAATAAGAAAATAAATAAAGGACACATATTTGTCCATCTACAACTAAATTTTTTTTTAAATCACTCTAATTCTGAAAATAGAAGCTCTTTCTCTTTTATTTTTTAATTTTTTTTCATTTTTTTTTTAGTTGTAGATGGGCACAATATCTTTATTTATTTTTATGTGGTGCTGAGGATCGAACCCAATGCCTCACGCATACAAGGCAAGCGCTCTACCACTGAGCCACAATCCCAGACCAGAAGCTCTTTTTCTCAAATTAAAAATATATATGAGCCACGTACAGTGGCGCACGCCTGTAATCCCAGCACCTGGGGAGGCTGAGGCAGGAGGATCACAAGTTCAAAACCAGCCTCAGCAACAGCGAGGCACTAAGCAACCCAGTGAGACCTTGTCTCTAAATAAAATACAAAATAGGGCTGGGGATGTGGCTCAGTGGTAGCGTGCCCCTGAGTTCAATCCCGGGTACAAAAAAATAAAATAAAATATACACACACACACACAGGCATGGTGGCACTCACCTGTGATCCCATTTACTCTGAAGGCTGAAGCAGGAGGATCACAAATTTGGGGCCAGTGTCAGCAACTTAGGGAGACCCTGTTTCAAAATGAAAATTAAAAAGGACTAGGGATTGGGGCTGGTGATATAGCTCTACAGTAGAACATTTGCCTGGCATTTGTGAGGCCCTGGGTTCAAACCTAGTGGGATTGGGGCGGGGGGCGGGGGGGGGGTGGTATAGCTCAAGGGTAAAGCTATCAGGGAACAGCTGAGGAGGGTGAGAACAGGAATATATAGATAATTCTATAAAATGGCCCACATGCTTTCTTTTCCAAGAAGCAATTTACCTGCAGCCCTGCCTGGCCTAAATGGACAGGATTAGTCACATTCCTCAGCAAACTACCAGTTAACTAAAGGAGAAATGCAGGCCCGAGATAATGTCAGTGGGAGGAACCCAGGAGACTTTTGTGACCAGATGATCCTGAAACTCTAGGAGATAAGGGGAGTTCCTCCTAACTTTAAAATTTGTAAGAATGTATGGTTACAAATCCAATTAGAACCAGTCAGCATGGGCCAAGTTGCCATGACAATGGGGACTTGAAAATCTGATTACGCCCTGCTGTCAGTCAAAAGTCAAGAGGTGGACCTGGGTGGGACTCTCTGGAAACTTCTCAGGGATTCCCATTAAAACTGGAGTGCAGGAGAGACACCTTGTCCCTCTCCTCTCTGAGAGGACCCACTCTGTCCCTTGAGAGTGTCCCCCTTCCGTTTTCCTAGCCTTCAGTAAACTCATTCCTGTCACTCTGAGTGACATGTCTGACATCTTTCTGACTTGATCACAAGAATTGGGGTTTGAAGAGGGGCGTCTTAGTGCTGCCTCAGTTTCTTGGAAGGCCCCAGCCCTGTAACAGAGCAGTCCTGAGTTCAATCCCCATTATGGAAATATATATGGATTTAGCCATTTCTTAATGTATACATATATCAAAACATCACCTGACACACACTGTGAAAATATACACTATATTTGTCGAGTATACCTTTATTTTTTTAAAACCTTAGTTTCATGTTTCTAATGAGCAAACTGAGTCCACATTTTATATATATTTTTTTAAATATTTGTTTTAGTTGTAGATGGTTACAAATTATTTTTATGTGGTGCTGAGGATCGAACCCAGTGCCTCACGCATGCAAGGCAAGCGCTCTACCGCTGAGCCACAATCCCAGCCCCCACATTTTATATTAATGACTCAGTGATAAGAGCATAAGTTGGATGCGGGCCTTCTGACCAGTGTCTGCTAATTAGACCAGAAAGTATTAAACAGGGATGAAAGGGGAAGAATAGAACTAATTATATATAATGTTTCACCATCCTACCTCAGATAACACCCTCCTATAAAAGAAATTCCCATGTTTATAACTCTTAAAAATATTTATTGAGTACGTACTATGTTCAAGGAACGGTGTGGGATGCTGTAAAAAATAAATGATGCACCTGGTTTGGTGACACTCACCTGTAATCCCAGCGATCCAGGAGGCTCAGACAGGAGGATAGGGAGTTTGAGGCCATTCTATTCAATTTATTGAGATCCTGTCTCAAAATAAAACTTTGAAAGGGGCTGAGGGTGTAGCTCCATGGTAGAGTGCTTGCCTGGCGTGTGTAAGGTGCTGGGTTTGATCCCCGCTACTTCAAAAATAAGTGCCTGTAAATGATTGAGTGAATGTTTTTCTTGTTGCCGTGCCGTCACACGTCAATACTGCTCAGTGCTCTTAAGCCTCAGTTGGAGTAACTCTTTTTTTTGGTACTGGGGATTGAACTCAGGGGCACTCGACCACTGAGCCACATCCCCAGCCCTATTTTGTGTTTTATGTAGAGACAGGATCTCACTGAGTTGTTGTTCTTACTGGAGATTGAACCCAGGGGCACTTAACTGCTGAGCCACATCCCCAGCCCTTTTTATATATTTTATTTGGAGGCAGGGTCTCACTGAGTTGCTCAGGGTCTTGCTAAGTTGCTGAGGCTGGCTTTGAACCCATGACCCTCCTTCCTGCCTCAGCTTCCCAAACTGTTGGGATTACAGGCCCATGCCAGGCTCGTGTGTACAATTAAAAAAAGTAGCAACCCTACAGCAAGTAAGGTGTTACAAGAAAACTACCAAGTAAGGTCAATATTTTAAGGCTGAAAGAAAATGCTAGAGAAGAAATGTGGTTGGAAACCAAATACCTAAAGCTTAATTCTGACTTTTGCACCAAATAGATGTGAGTTCTAGAAATGGGTTTAACACCTCTGTGCCTTAAGTTTCCCAAGGGTAACTGTCCTTGCTCATAGGAGTGCTGATGATGAGCAAGAAATTAATAAGAGACTAGGTTATTTTAAAAGATACTAGAAATACTAGTCTAGAACTAATAACATGCAGTAAAGGAGGTTAAAACATCAGCACACTGGTTTTTTTGTTTGTTTTGTTTGCACTACTAGGGATTCAACTCAGAGGCTCATATTTCTTTTAAAGAATTTAACCTTTATTTTATGGGGTTTTTGTTTTTGTTTTTTAATGTGCTGAGGATCAAACCCAGTGCCTCACCCATGCTAGGCAAGTGCTCTACCACTGAGCTACAACCCAGCCCCACATTGCAGTATTTTGAGACAGGATCTCACTAAGGTTCCAGGCTGGCCTCAAACTTGCAATCTTCCTGCCTTAGCCTCCCAAGTACCTGGGGTGATAGGTGTGCACACCGTACCTGATCTGGCAACCACACTGTTAATTAAGAGTCAGTACAGCCAGGTGCAGTGCTGCACGCCTGTAATCCCAGCACTCTGGGAGGCTAAGGCAGGAGAATCGCAAGTTCAAAGCCAGCCTCAGCAATGGCGAGGCGCTAAGCAACTCAGTGAGACCCTGTCTCTACATAATACACAAAATAGGGCTGGGGATGTGGCTCAGTGGTCGAGTACCCAAGTACCCCTGAGTTCAATTCCCAGTACAAAAAAAAAAAAGAATTACTCCAACCAAGGCATAAGAGCACTGAGCCATATTGACGTGTGACTGCTCGACGGGGTAGCAGTGTGCTATTGCCCTCACCTCTGAAAATGTTTATGATAATTAAAGATTGCTACAATGAAATGTTCCTCTCTCAACTTATTTTTAACTTTGAATAAGCCACTCAGAAGAAATGAATGATCTGCCAAGTTGCTTTTGTTTTGTAAAATTGGTATGTGTCATGAAATTAGAGCTGTTGGGGCAATTATTTTGCCTATTTGATGCCCTCTATGTGCTGGAATAATCTAGATGATGAAGTACCTTGAATTATACACATAATAACAAGTGCAGTTAACTGGTTAGCATTTTTCAGCACTTGCGAAGTAACCCCAATGTAGACCAAACCCTGGAATTGAGAAAGGCCTTCTTCAGGACCTGGTGTTCCTCAGGAAATCACAAGGGAGACTGAACAGGAGGGGACAAGTGTGTGCAAATCTGAGTTTGGGCTCCACCGCTTCATGACTGCTGCTGAGGTCTACACCAGACAGCATCCTTGTGTCAAGAGATGGAAACACAATGATTTCAGTGATCCCTCTTCCTCTAAATCTCTGTGATTCCCAAGAATCTCTGCAACTGTCTCTGTCTTCTTGAGCCTCTATTCAAAGTAGGTTTACTTGGCTAAAAGATGCAAGCAAAATCAATCTTTATTCACTAACGTGGGAAACAGCATTGCTGCCCAGCCGTCCCTCAGGTTTCAGAACTGCCTCTAATTCATTATAACTCTGATCAACCTTTGTACTTAAAAGATGTCAATTATTTCCCAATCACTGGCGAAGATTTCTGTTTTATATCTTTGAATCTGGGAAAACCTTCCATTTTCCTTATAAATGTATTTGCCTTTTCACTTCTCTGAGAATGAGCCTAATCTCAACATAGAGATTTGTGCTTATTTGCTGTAAGTATGCAGTCTGTAACCTCTGACTTTTAGGTAGAGAAAAACAAAATACACACTCTTTTCATGCCTCCACACGTTTACATAGCAGTATTTGTGTCCAAATTATGAGACATCTTAAATATAAACCATTACAACCACCCAGGTTTATCATAGTTATCACTGCCACCCTCAGTGGCTATTGCATCTGCTTGGGGCACCGTACTCAGTGTCTGAGTTCCGCCTAATATTTCAGGTTGTTTCCATCTATCATTTTTGGAGGAGTGCCCTTCCTGTAATATGCTCATGTGTCACTGCTCCTCTGAATGCTCCAGCAGGGCTACTGGGGACGGAGCTACGGTCACTCTGTTCCAAGACCAGCTCTGTAATACTAGGAAGCCTGCCACAGGCCGCCCTTTTGTAGGTGAGTGTGTCAAATAGCACATTTTGTTGTAGATATCTTCTGCTTAAACCCTTCCTCCATCACTGTCATATTTTTTAGATGCTGGGTGTTGGTCTACAGTTTACAATGCCAACACCACAGGAACAAGAACCATCTCTACTGATGATTACCACATCTAACCCAGTTCTGTTGCCAGAGGACTTGCTCTCCAGGACTGATGACTCTTGCTGAACTTGAGGCACCTGCTAAGGAATGTCCTTAAAATCAGATAAGGCTTGGTTTCGATTTCATCAAATTATCTTTTAATTTATTTTCTATTTGAAAGCAGATAGTTATTCCCTCTTATTTGGGTTTTTGTATGTAAATTCTGATCTAGGCCTGAAGTATTGTATACCACAAGATAGTTGTTATTAAAACCACAAAACAGCTGGGCATGGTGGCACAAGCCTGTAATCCCAGCACTTAGGGAGGCCGAGACAGGAGGATCTCGAGTTCAAAGCCAGCCTCAGCAATGGTGAGGCGCTAAGCAACTCAGTGAGACCCTGTCTCTACATAAAACACAAAACAGGGCTGGGGATGTGGCCCAGTGGTTGAATGCCCCTGAGTTCAATCTCCAGTGCCAAAAACAAAAACAAAAACAAAAAAAACCACAAAACATTAAAGTTAAAGGGAAATATGTCATGAAATAGATAACAAATATTCCCAAGGAAGCTTAAACCAACTATGTTATTAAACGTATAGGTAGGTAATAGGTTGCCACTTTCACAATGAGGATATAGATCGAGTGGAAATAACCACCAAAGAAGGACCTTTCTATTAGGTTCCTCATCTGACATATTGCCCCTAACTTGGTTGAGGCATTGGTGGGTAGGATTATAGGTGGCACTAGGTAGGGAAGTCGGGCACTGAAGCAGATTGCCAGGTAGAAGTGTAGATTAACCAGTTGTTGCTATAGTAGCTTATCCCTCTGAATTGATAGGAAAAAAACAACCCCAAAACACCCATGGTATTTGAAGTACAAAGAGAAGACATTAAATGATTCAATACAGTCCTGGTCAGCCTCCCTGAAACCATGAACGTAATTTCACATTTACAGAAATAAGTAGGACAACACTAGTTTTGAATTTTTTTCTTCTTAAATGCTGGAATACACTGTGGTAAATTTGATTATTTTGTTTTTAGCTGTCAGTATCTATTCTGAGTCTTTACAACCTACAGTAGGAAAAGGATTTTAAAAAGACAAACAGTAATTTATATAAGGATTTCATAGATAGGAACTAGGAAAATGAATGTAGAATTTGTAAATTGGAGCCTTACGTGGTGTCATATTTAAAACTATTACTCCAGTTAATGATTCTGAAAATTCCAGGCACCATTAGACATCATCCTTCAGTACATTATTTCTCTAAATACCATTTCTGAATCCACAAATATTTATCTCTTTTTGATTCACATCCAGCTGGTAGCCAATGAAATGATCCTACATTATTCTAGGACAGGAGCCAGGAACTTAGTCTTATTGCATAAAGCTACTCTTCCTCCTTATGTAAAATATATTTAGCTACTGGTCTCTAGATACTTCTTTGAGAGAGCACTTACAATTGCTCCCTTTGGAATTGCTTGCATGTCATTGAAAAATAAATTGAGACAAAATCAACTCAAGTATGTCTGATGTAGTATAGTAGGTCTGGGGTAGTGTGTCTCAGTAGGGCCCCAGGACCATCTTTGTTAGAATCATCTAGTATGCTTGTTTAAAACTCAGATAGCAGGACAATAATCAAAGCATGAAGAATCAGAATTTCAGGCTAAGGTTGTGGCTCAGTGGCAGAGCGCTTGCCTTGTATGTGTGAGGCACTGGGTTCGAACCTCAGCACCACATTAAAAAAATAATAAACAAAATAAAAGTATTGTGTCCATCTATAACTAAAAAATATTTTAAAAAAAGAATCAGAATTTCTAGGGCAAAGGCACTGGAATCTGCATTTTACCAGTGTTATGGGTCATTCCTAAGCACACACTGATATTTAAGAACCATTGCCCTAGGCCTCTAATAGCTTTTAGTTTGTTAAAAACAAACAAACAAAACCTTCATTATAATTAAGCAAATACAGAAATAATTCACAGATGCTGTTTCTTGTACCAGAACAAGCAATTCAACTAGGTTTTTTTTTAAATTATTTTTAGTTGTTGATGGATCTCTATTTCATTCATTTGTTATTTATATGTGGTGCTAAGGATCAAACCCAGTGCCTAACGCATGCTAGGCAAGCACTCTACCACTGAGCTACATCCTCAGGCCCTCAGCTAGGTTTTGTTAAGTGTCTTTCCAGTTTACAATAACAAATCCATAACCCCTTTCCTATGTTAAAATGTTAAATTCACTAATATTAAGTTAGTAGTAGTAACTATGACAACTAACATTACTAGATCCATTTTATTTAGGTAAATTAAAAATCAAGTGCTCAGAGTTAATTCTTTTTAAATATTTTCTTAGATGTTGCTGGACATTTATTTTATTTATTTATTTATATGTAATACTGAGAATTGAACCCAGTGCCTCACACATGCTGGACAAGAGCTCCACCACTGAGCCACAACCCCAGCTCCAAGAGTTAATTCTTTTTTAAAAAAATATTTATTTTTTAGTTGTAGGTGGACAAAATATCTTTATTTTATTTTTATGTGGTGCTGAGGATCGAACCCAGTGCCTCACGTGTGCTAGGTGAGCACGCCACCACTGAGCCACAACTCCAGCCCCAAGAGTTAATTCTTATTGATTGTATATCATAAGAAAAATAAAGATACATTCTTTTATACTTCAGAACAACTATGGTTTCTTACAAATGTCATAAATCTGACAACTTTGAGAAGTGTCTGAGAACCAGCGTTGCCTAGACAGACTATCCAAGTGACAGTGGGACCCGGAAGAGAATTTGGAAAGCAAAGGGATCCCTCAGCACAGAGTTCAGGTAACACGCTCTCCAGATGGACACCCCTAGGAATGCTCACATCTGAAGTCTTTGCCCAAGAATGGCACATCTGAGATCTCCTAGGAGGAAAAGGTGTTCACAGACAAAAATCAATACCATTGTTCAGGAAGAAAATGAAAAAAAGAAGCACTGAAAAGGGCTTAAGGCATTTCTTTTATCTTGCTTTTGTTTTTTGAATTTCATTTCATTTGTTTTTATGAAAGTGATACGTATACAATTTTTAAAAACGAATAGTCCTGTAAGATCCTAACAATAATCCCTGCCCTACCTCTTCCCATCCCTCATTTATGCTTCCCATAGTCAGCACTTTCAACTCATAATTTTTTCTGTTGGTTTATTAGTATGTTTTCCATTGCTGTAACAAATGCCCAATGCTGGGTAATTTGTGGAGAAAATAGGTTTATTTAGCTCTCAGTTCTGGAAGAGCATGGCACTGGCTTCTTCTTGAGTCTGGTTTGGGCCTCATGGTAGATGGCATGAGACAAGGAGTATATTCCAAAGAGATCACCTGGTAAGAAAGGAAGCCAGGAGCTGGGATGGGACAGCCTTGTGTTTTTATAACAACCCACTCTTATTGGAACCAAAGTAGGTCCGGGAGAACTACTTTAATTTCTTCCTAAGTGTTCTGGACCCCGGCGTCCCCCTGCTCTGTTCTGTACTGGCTGTTCTCAGGCCCCAAGCAAACCTTTAGCCTAGATTTTCCTTGGGTGTCCCGGAGGAATTCCTGTCATGCCTCTCCTGTATTGTAACACCTGGATACAACACCCAGCCCCACCCCAGGACTGTTCTAATAGTCATCCCACAGCCACTGCCACCCTCTGTGTGGTACTTAACAATTCTAGGGAACAGATTAGTACATGCTTTATCAGCAGCAGTGAAAACTGGTTCTGGTGATTGGAGAGCTAAGAAAACCTACTCTTTAAAAGGATAAAGCACAAATGTCCAAAGGACATGAACAGATAAACAGTATATCTGTGATATTAAAAGTTCATGGTTGGGTATAGTTATGGAAAAATATGTCTAAAAATACCCAAAGAGGGGCATTAGTGAAAAGAAAAAAGGTGAGACACTGACATAGTAAGACACTTGCCATAGATGCCCAGGGTATGGACCCCTCCCCGCCCCGCCCAGCACTTGCTGTCTCCCTATCTCTGCCTTCCAAGTTGGGGAGTTTGCTGGGTCGGCCCTTGGGGCCATGCAGCACTGCTGCTGCAAGGAAGGCCGGGAGGCCAGGTTTTCCGTTCTGGTATCTAGTTAGAGCACAGCAGTTAGAGGGAGAAGGGGCTGTGGGCTCCGAGTGCCCCCCCCCCATAACAGCTGCTGCAGCTGGGTCTGGAATTTTAAACAAACACTTTTCTCTTAGAATTTTGAAAGCATTGCTCCTTTCTCTTATGAGTTCCAATGGTGCTATTAAGAAACGCCGCTTTAGAGCTAGGGGTATAGCTCTGGTAAAGTGCTTACCTAGCATGTGAAAGGCCTTAGGTACCATCCTCAACACTGCAAAAACAAAAATTTAAAAATAAAAAATAATGAGACCTGACACTTCAATTTCTTATCCTTTAGAAACCTGTTGGTCTGTTTGCTCATTTTTCTTCTTCCCTGTCTGGAATATTTTGGTTGTTCTTTTTTTCACTGATGTTTTGAAATTTTAGTGATGTGTTTGGGGTGGGTCTTTTCTTCTAGTGAGGAGCGGTTTTTTAAAAAATATTTTTAGATGTTGATGGACCTTTATTTTATTCATTTATTTATATGCAGTGCTGAGAATTGAACCCAGTGCCTCACACATGCTAGGCAAGTGCTGTAGCACTGAGCCACAACCCCAGTCCCCGAGGAGTGTTTTCTATGGGTCTCCTCAGTCTAGAAACATGTAACTTTCAGTCCAGGGAATGTAACTTTCAGTCTCATTACTGGATAATTTTTTCTTCTTCGTCTTCTCTATTCTCTCTCTTTGTGGGATTCTTTTTTTTTGGTACCAGGGATTGAACTCAGGGGCACTCGACCACTAAGCCCCATCCCCAGCCCTATTTTGTGTTTTACGTAGAGACAGGGTCTCACTGAGTTGCTTAGTGCCTCGCCGTTGCTGAGGCTGGCTTTGAACTCGCGATCCTCCTGTCAGCCTCCCAAAGTGCTAGGATTATAAGCTTGCACCACCACGCCCGGCTTTTGTGGGATTCTTAATTGTAGGATATTGGACTGTCCAGATTCATCCTCTTATTTAATGTTTGTCTCTCTTTTCCAGCTCTTTTTGCCTTCAAAAATTACTTTCTCAACTTTATTTTCCAACTCTCTTCCCCCGCGCCTCTTTTTTTTGCAGTACTGGTGATTGAACCCCAGGGGTGCTCTACCACTGAGCTCTATCCTCAGCTCTTTTTAAAAAAAAAAATCTTTTTTTAGATATATGTGTATATTTAGTTTTTGATGGATCTTTATTTTATTTATTTAGTTGTATGCAGTGCTGAGAATCAAATGAGGTGCCTCACACATGCTAGGCAAGCACTCTACCACTGAGCCACAGCCCCAACCCCCTAGCCCTTTCAAAATTTTTTCTGGAGACAGGGTCTTGCTGAAAAGATCCTTGAACTTTCAAGCTGGCCTTGAACTTTCAATTCTGCTGCTTCAGCCTCCAGAGTTTCTTGGATTACAGACATGTGCTACCATGTCAAGCCCAGCCTTGACTATTTTTTCCATCAAATATTTTTCATTTACTTATTTACAAAATATATATACATTTCCTTCATTAAAAATTCTTTTAGGGGCTGGGATTGTAGCTCAGCGGTAGAGCGCTTGCCTCGCATGCGTGAGGCCCTGGGTTTGATCCTCAGCACCACATACAAAGCAATAAAATAAAGACATTGTGTCCATCTACAACTAAAAAATAAAATATTTAAAAAAAAATTCTTGTAAAGAAAAAATGTAACAAAATAGCAATGAATTATATTTCACAACCTAAAAATGTTCCTGTTATGAGAAAGAGAATTTGTGTGATAAAATAAAATAGCAAACAAATGTGAACACTCAGAACACACCAGATCTATACACAAGGGCCACACCCATTGGCTAGCTCATTATGTGCCACTGTTTACACAATTCCTGGATAAACCACTTATGAATTGCAAGTGAGAGCTTTAAGAAATATGAGATCCACTCATGCTTCTGATTTTCACAGTATTAGTGCCAACTTCATAATAGCATTTTTGTTGACTCTAAATATTAAATGTTTCTAAAGGAAAAGAAACAAACAAGAAACAATTCTGATAGCTTGCTGAGCAGGTTTTGCTGAAATAGTGATTTTCACTATAATTATAAGGAGAATCTGTCACAACTTATATTAAAATAGCATATGTAACAAGGAACTCCAAATAAATAGCACCATGAGTAATGTCTACATATATGGAAGTATTCATTAAACCATGTTTTAATGAAGTAAAATGCCCATTAAACAACTTTTTACATCATAAGATATAAATCTGTCAAAGAATATTGAATTAATCTATCAGAAGTTTTCAAGTATCCCCAAACTTATAGTTTTATACTTTTTAAGAATTACTATTTAAGCCAGGCATGGTGGTACATGCTTTTAGTCCTAGCTACCCTGAAGGCCAAGGGAGAAACAGTGCTCAAGCCCAGAAGGTCAAGACCAGCCTGGGCAATAGCAAGATCCATCAGAAAATCAAAATAAAATAAACTTTTATTTTTTAGCAAAGATTACTTTATTTTTTAATTTTAAATTTGTTTTAATTAGCTATACATTACAATAGAATGTATTTATGCACTTTGATATATCAAAAATAAACATTTTTTAAAATTGCAGTTCAGTTATAAAAGAAGACCAGAAACAAATGTGACTTTTTTTTTTTGGTACCGGGGCTTGAACCTCGAGGTGTTTAACCACTGAGTTTATCCACAGCCCTTTATTTTTCATTTTGAGTCAGAATCTAAGTTGTTCAGGGCCTTGCTAAGTTGCTGAGGCTGGTCTCAGGAACTTGCAATCCTCCTTGCCTCAACCTCCCAAGTTGCTGGGATTACAGGCATGAGCCACCAGGCCTGGCCTCACATGTCTTCTTAATTTAAAATATTTCGTATTACACATGAGCAATGTTCAGATTTAATTTCTGAACTAAGTTTACAATTTCCAGAGTTATAATTATGTCAAGACTCATAATTACAACTTGAATAAACTTATGATAGTGTTTCCAATGCCTGGTTTCTTTCTATTGAGATATGAAAACAAACAAAACTATTCTGAATAAAGATATTTGTCAAGGTTTGGAGTATAAATATTTTTTCAGGCAAACAAATTAGTAAAAAAAATGACTTTCACTTAAAAAATGGGTACAATTCATAAATCTATGGTTTTCCAAGTTGAAATACACTGAGATTTCTACAGAAGACATATGCTTTATTTAGAAAAGTAACCAGCATATTGAAAGTACCATTCATTTAGAAAAGTCAGCACTGCTTCTAAAGATGTGAACAGTGGATTTTTTTTTTTTTTAGTACCAGGGATTGAACTCAGGGGTACTCAACCACTGAGCCCCATCCCCAGCCCTATTTTTTTGTGTTTTATGTAGAGACAGGGTCTCACTGAGTTGCTTAGCACCTCGCCTTTGCTGAGGCTGGCTTTGAACTCGCAATTCTCCTGTCTCAGCCTCCCAAAGTGCTGGCATTACAAGCATGAGCCATCGTGCCCAGCTGTGGACAGTGGATTATAATGTGGACTTGAACTTCACAAATTATTGCTCCTACAAATTAACAGTATTTCTTTAGAAAATTAAATACATCGTTGCCTTGGGCAATGGTCTCATTTTCTCCCCAAGGTATCCTATTCACAAAGCTCCAAGTCAGAGATCCATTTAGGAAAGTAACAGCAGCAGAGCCAAATAAGCCATCACCCCTAGTTGGTGGGGGAAAAATTCTGAACAAGGATCTCACCATGGGTAGTTTGATAATGCTAAGAGCTTTAATATAAGCTATGGTTTTCATAGTAATGAGAACAAGAAGGTTAGCCATGGAAAGTTTCCCACTCTTCCCAGGACAAGTTCAATCAACCAGTGTAAAGTACAGGCTCAGTGGCACAGTCAAAGAAGACGAGGGCTCAAAGGTGAGCCAGAATTATGGAGAAGAATATTCTTTCTGGGGTCTTGACTCTTCTAATTTACTACTCATGTCTCCACATAGAGAATTAAGCAAGTCTGAAACAACATGAATGGATATGCAGAGTAAGCTTTAATTAGCATTAGAAATTTTAGGAATAGGGCTGGGATTGTAGCTCACAGCGGTAGAGCGCTTGCCTCGCATGCGTGAGGCACTGGGTTCCATCCTCAGCACCACATAAAAAAACAAATAAATAAAGATATTGTGTCCATCTACAACTAAAAAAAATTTAAAAAAAAAGAAATTTTAGGAATACCACTTTTGCCTTTAAAAAATCCACAGATAACAAAATCAAGATGAAATCAACTGACCAGTATAATTGGGTGGCTCACTAAGTTGTTTGAGAATATATGTTTTAAATTTTTTAAAACTTATTTTATTTATTTATTTAAAATATTTTTTTAGTTGTAGATGGACACAATATCTTTATTTTATTGCTTTGTATGTGGTGCTGAGGATCGAACCCAGGGCCTCACGCATGCAAGGCAAGCACTCCACCACTGAGCTACAATCCCAGCCCCTATTTCATTTTTTGAGAATATTTTCAAATGCATATATAATTCATGAAATCAAGATTTCTCTAAGTATGAGTTATTGTTCACTGATTCATTTATTCACAAAATATTTTTTGAGTTCCTACAGGTGTCAGGTACTGGGCAGACCACTGGGAATAGCAGAATGAACAAGACAATATTCTTGTCTCTCTAAGAGAGAAGGATATCCATATGCTCACTGGACAGACCTTAGCAGCACATCCAAGAGCATTCCTGTAAACTTGAGTAGTGTCTGACCTCAGGCACGTACCTTGTATTCTAGTACATACGGGAATCTGGGTAATTGGGAAGCAGGGCACTCGGCTGAGCATTCTCCTTTATCATCTGAATCTTGTTTCTACCTCTCACACACAGAGTTGAAGGTGTGTTTCTTCACTACACCAATGGACCAAATGTTTCAAAAACACCTGATGCTTTTAAGATTTTAAACATGATAGTGGATTATACAGTATGAAATAGACAAAGATCAAATTAAAAGATAACTAATTATAATCAGTGAAAGAGGGCTTCCTTCACATCCATTATTATAATTTTTCAGTAACAGCATATGTATTTGAGCCATACTTTTTACAGCCTCAATCTGAAAACTGATAATTTTGACTGCTCTCTCATTATAGTCTAGCAATTTTTAACCCCAAGAAAGAGGAAGGGAAAAAAATCTAGTGGTAAAGATAAGGTAAGAAATAAAGAAGTATTAGGTGTACATCATACTGCTAGATCCTGCAGACGCATTTCATCTTCCTAACCAAATGTATTGCAAATGACTTTCACAGTCACAAGGACAACCAGTGGAGTATGGATCAAGTAGTATGAAACCAGGTTAGCTGCTGAAAAACACAGTTTGTGCGTGTGGCCAAGGGGATCAGCTTTCTCAGTGCCTCAGTTCAAATTCATTATCAGGGTATTCATGGTAAAGGAAAGGTGTCACCATAATGAAAAAGTAAGTGATCTAAGAATGGCTCAATAAATTTGCTCAAAACATCATCAAAATTGTTCAAGTGGGGCTGGGGTTGTGGCACAGTGGTAGCATGCTCACCTAGCACGTGTGGGGTGCTGGGTTCGATCTTCAGCACCACATAAAAATAAAATAAAAGATATTATGTCCACTAAAAAATAAATATTTTTAAAAAATTGTTGAGGCTGGGGCTGTGGCTCAGTGGTAGAGTGCTTGCCTAGCATGCATGAGGCACTGGGTTCGATCCTCAGCACCACATACAAATAATAAATGAATAAAATAAAGATCCACCAACAACTAAAAAAAAAATTAAAAAAAAATTGCTGAAGTGTTTTTAATAGTGCAGGCTGATGTGCTGTTAACCATAAACACACGCATATCCTAACTCCAAAATTTTTTACATGATACATCTAGGATATAAAACTGCTTTGATATAATCAAATATTGAACTATTTGTTTCAGAACAGGAAAAGCCACCTACTGGCCTCCAACTTGACAAATAGTAAACTAAGGTACAGAGATGTATGTTAGCTTGCCAAGTTCAAAGAACAACTGAGTGGCAAAACAGAGACTTAAGATCAAGTCTTTATGTCCAGAGCTTTCCAGCCCCTATGCAAGGTGTCTATCCTGTGCCAATACTCTACCAGGGATGTGAGAATACAACAGAGGACCCACTATGCAGCCCAGATTTCCATGCCCAAAACAATCTTAACAACTCAGTAGCAGCACAAGATATTCTTTCCAATCTCTTCCAAAAATACACTCACAGACACACTCAGAAATGCTTTACCAGCTGTCTGGGCACCCCTTAGCCTAATCACACCACCTTTATATCAGCTTACTGTAGCTTTATTACAAGATACCCAAAACATGTTGGCTTAAAACAACCTGGAGGGGCTGGGCTTGTGGCTCAGCGGTAGAGTACTTGCCTACCGTGGGTGAGGCACTGGGTTTGGCACTGGGTTCGATCCTCAGCATCACATACAAATTAATAGATAAAAATAGTTATGATAAAAAAGTCAACCTTTAAAAAAGAAAACAACCTGGAAAGGAAGAAACAGGTTCATATAGCTGAATGAGGAAGACTTTGGTGAATTTTATTTGACCTCTAATAAAAAAATGCCCTTGGCTATCAAATTTTGGTTCAATACATTAAATGAAAACTTTGAACATAAAAGATAAGAATAATATTCACATTTTTTGGAAAAATTGCATAGGTATGATAAAATAAAAATTTTAAATTCCAGCCTAAAAGTTGAGAGTTTGAAAAAGATCCAAAGTAGATACATAGTTATGATTTTTTTTAAGTTACCATAATGAAAAATTAGAAATCAAAAGTTGGGGGCAGAAAGATAGGTAGCTGGTGTGGGGATTTGATGATTTTTTTTTATTGTTTTAAACACTGTTTCTCTTTTTCAGAAAGGGCAGAATAACAACAGCAGCAACAAAAAAACAAGATATGCAATAAATAGCGTCTTGATTAAAGAGGAAATTGAGCCAGCCATGGTGGCATATGCCTGTAATCCCAGCTACTTGGAAGGCTGATGCAGGAGGATTCCAAGTTTGAGGCCAGCCTGGGCAATTTGCTGAGACTCTCTCAAACTAAAAAAGAGTTGGGGATGTTGAGAAAAATATCTTTCCTGAAAATACATTTTATTTTTTAAACTTAGTTCCCATAAAATACTGTGCTATGGACCAGTTATTGGAAGGTAAAATAAGACAGAGCCCCTTCCCCTCAGGACTGCACAGTAGGAGAGACAGAGACGCTAGCCGCTCATTAGAACACCCAGTGCAGAACGGAGACCTGAGAGGCTTAGGAATGCCAGAGACAACCTGTCTGGTAATACTCACTGCTGCTGGAGCAAGGATGTAGGCGCATAGCTTTAAATAAGGATCATAGACTTAAAATTTTTTTTTGGCAACAGAATGTAAGTGTAGAACCACGGAACTACACACCTGCATACATGTGATGTGTAAGTTTGATTTTTATTTTTCACCTTTTTAGTTTGGAAAATTTCAAACAGACAAAAACAGAGACATTAGTATAATTGATAGCTTTGTATCTGTCACTTGGCTTTAACAACTATCACCATGGATCAGATCTTCTTTCCTCTATGCATCCTACTCCCTGTCCCCAGTCGGATAAAGTCACATCCCAGCCACAAATATATAGTAATTCTTTCCTCTTTTCTTTTTTCTTTCCTTCCTTCCTCTCTTTCTATTTTTCTTGCTTTCTCTTTCTTCTTACTTCTCCTGTCTTGTTTTTCAGGAAGCCGAGTCATTGATTTTGTGTTTGGTTGCAACCCTGCATTGGAGAACATGCTTCCAACATATGAAGTTTGGCCGGCATTCCAAATCTAAACTGTAACACTCATCAGCCCTTGAATTAATGGTTTAACAGCTGTGATTTTTCTTTGTTTTGTTTTTTTCTTGGGTTGGGGTCGAACCCAGAGCCTCATGCATGCTTAGTATGCACTTGACCACTGAGCTACATGCCCAGCCCCAGCTGAGATTTATTTTTAAAGTTATGTTTTGATAATTTGGTGATGTAAGATCTGCAGCTCCTTTCATATTCCCTAACCAAAAGCTAAATTCTGCCCACAAATATGCACAGTCATGTGCTGCACAAGGACGTTTCATTAATGGACCACATATCCAGCAGAGGTCTTGTAAGATTATAATGCAACCAGAACAAAGAAGAGGTTAGGGAAAAAAACACAGCAGAAGAAAAAGAAGAATCCTCAAGAACAATTCACAATGAAGGGAGTAGCAGGAGCTTTTGCAGACCTCAACATGCTCCTTAAAATGTCTGAGAACATGGTCTCCAACACCGAGAGGTTTTCATTAACAGAGAGGAATGTCCACAGTGCACTCTTGGCTTATAGCAAACTACCATGCACACGGTGCTAAAAAAGCAACACCTGCTCCAGAGGTGGCCAGGCGCTCCTCCAGGAGGAGCTCCTGAAGAAGACTTTGCTGCCCTAGGAGGTGCCAGCTCCAGGCCTGCTACTGCCCCTGAAATCCTCCCAGTAGGACAAATGTGGCAGTGGAGGACAGTGATCCTGATAATCCCGAGCTTGCATTGGCTAAGGATCACTTGTGTGTTTGTGTCTTAGTGTTTCATGGAAAAGTTTAAAGAGAAAAAAATTTAATTAATTAATTAATTAATTTATTGTTGGTACTGGAGACTGAACTCAGGGGCACTCGACCCCTGAGCCACATCCCCAGCCCTATTTTGTGTTTTATGTAGAGACAGGGTCTCACTGAGTTGCTTAGCGCCTCACCATTGCTGAGGCTGGCTTTGAACTCGCGATCCTCCTGTCTCAGCCTCCCTAAGTTAATTAATTTATTTGGTAAATTGATTACCAATTGGTTGAACCCACTGAGCCAAGTCTCCAGCTCTTTTTATTTTTTATTTTGAGATAGGGTCTCACTAAGTTGCTCAAGGCCTTGCTAAATTGCTCAAGCTGCTCTTGAAGTTGTGATTCTCCTGCTTCAACATCCAGAGCCACTGGGATTACAGGTATGCACCTTAGTACCCAGCTTTAAAAACTGTAATTTAAAAAGCTTTATGGAATAAAGATACAAAGAAAGAAAATACTTTTGTACAGTTGTACAATGTGTTTTAGTTTAAACTGCTATCATAATAGAATCAAAAAGTTTAAAAAAAATAAGAAACTTGCAGAGTAAAAAAGTTACAATAAGCTAAGGTTAATTTATTATTGAAGAAAGAAAAAATTTTAATACATTTAGTGTACACCAAGTGCACAGTGTTTGTCAATCCACAGCAGTGTCCAGTGAGGCCCCTTCTGGTTTGCTCCCCAGTCACCCCCTGACTCTCACAGAGCCACCCCCAGCCCTGCAAGCTTCATGCATGGCAAGTGCCCTGTAGGGCGGCCCATCTTTTATCTTTGATAGGGTGTTTTGGCTGTAGGTTTCTGTGTCTGGATATTTTAGAGACTGAAATACTTTATCCCTGTAAAGTATTGTAAGTTGTAAGTGCTTACGGCGTGCAGTGAGTGAGCGTGGTACCGGGTGAGCCAGGGGCAGTGGGCCATGCCACACGGCCTCGGTGCGCTGGGGTGGTGCCTGCAGGTGTGCGCCAGCACACACCGTGAGGACTGCCTGGCAGAGGCGCCCGTGCCTTGCTCAGAACACATCCTCGTAGTGAAGCAACGCGTGACTGTGGGTGCTTGGTCCAGCGGAAGAAACAGAGGGTCCTCATCTGTTTACCAGTGTGGAGCTGACTCACCCCCAGTAAGTCCCCCTGAGGTCTCACCTCCCTCATCTAGAAGAGGAGAGCGCTGCAGGACATCTCTATGTCACCTTCTAACCCTGAAGTTGTGTGGCCGACAGTCACAGGAATGGCGGTGGCTGCACACCCAATGCCTGGCCTTTGCTCTGTGCACACAGGATCCACCCATTTCCCTGTCTAAATAGCTTCAAGGGTAAGAAACCTGGGGTGAAATTCTTCATTGTTCCCGTTGACCCATGAAGAAAGTTCTGAACTCTAGCTACTGAGCTAGAGTAATAGTCTTGTAAGTTCTGAACAGAAAAACCAGCAGCACTGCTACTGGCCAGGCAGAAGGAGAAATAACTGCAGCTAATGAACTGGCTGTTTTGTTGAATGGTATTTGACATTCGGGTCAGTTAAGTCTTGTAGAAACTTTTTTTTTTATTCCTTCTTTTTTTGTGGGGTGTTACTGAGGTTTAGACCTAAAGGCAATTTACCACTGAGCTGCATCTCCAGCCCTTCTTGTTTTTTAATTCTGAGACAGGATCTCATTAAGTTGCTGAGGTTGGCCTCAAACTTGCAATCCTTCTGCCTCAGCCTCCGGATTAGGTGGGATTATAAAAATGAGCCACCCCCCACAGTTGTGGAAATTTTTTTTTTAATATTTTTTTTAGTTGCAGATGGACACAATATCTTTCTTTATTTTTATGTGGTGCTGAGGATCAAACCCAGTACCTCCCACATGTGAGGCAAGCACTCTACCACTGAGCCACAACCCCAGCCCAGTTGTGGAAATTTTTAAAAGAAAACAATCTTAAGTATACTTGTTCAGTGAGAAATTTATTAGCTAATTCTAATCTCTTATGTGACAGTGTCTACATTGTTATTACTATTTTTTTAACTCTTTTTTAGTGACAGTCACTTTACTTCAAAGTCTATAGCTCTATGGTCTTTATTTCCTAAAATATAAAAAAGCAATTCATTTCATTTACCTCATATGTAATATGGTTTAAATATAAACATGCTTGCAATATTTATCAGCTAACTAACGCTAACTTAACATGCATACAACCAAGAGAAGGTGTAAACCACAGCTGTCAGTGGGTCAGTGGGTCAGAAGGGTAGGCAAGTGTGCAAAGACAGCAGAGTTCTCACACCCAAGGAATGTCTAGGTTTCAAAAAGTGCCCATCTCTGTCCCCAGAGATTTGCCTGCATTGACCAAATTAACCTTCTGCCCATGAACCAGGTTGTCCTTTAGTGTCTGGAAAAAGCACCCCAGTGAGAACTGGCGACATAGCCCTTGGTTCATTTGCTAATCTGGATTTGAACTTTAAAACTCTTTAGTTGAGGACTTCTTATCTTCTTATCTAGAAGGCAGATTATATTTCATGATAAATTCTGATCATCATAAGCAGAATGAGAAGAATTTTAAAACAGAGAAATAAGGCTCAGGGGAAAACATCTGAATTCATTCATGAACTAATTCGGACTTAAAACAGGCATTGGAGAAAGCTTTTCTGCTTTATTATATAAACTAGACTTTTGAAATGTTTACAATTAACATAAATAAAGTAAAACAGCCTTAAGTTGAAGTTTATCTTCCACTTAATCTAGCAGAGTATGCCTGCAGCAAGCATGCAGCCTTAGTTTTTTGAACTTTGCTTGCGAGGAAGATGACTCGATGAGAACACCACTCAGGGTTAGGGCTTTTGGTGTGAAGAGGATTTAGTTGGTAATGCGGAGACACAGAGTCTACCTCTTGAATGACAGGGTTCCACTGCTGTTTCCTGAAGTGGAGCATCTTGTCTCTACTCGACAGAAATTATTCTTGACCAAGTTTGCTCTTGGAGTTCTTTGCGTCCCACAGTGACATTAAATGCAGGACAAAAGTGTCAGCAGCTTGGGGGTGCACTTTGGAGAAGGTGTTAGGGCAGGTCTTAAATACTCAACTGGGATTTCAGTGTTGAACCCAAAGTTTCAGCATAACTCCTCTAAGACAGTATCCTGATTATTTTAAGGTAGAAAGGAAAGAAAATGAATTTATATATGTGAATTTATATTTACAGTCTGACTTCTTCCAGAGTAGATTTTGATGCATAGCATCATAAACCTCTGATATAACATAAAAATAAAATGACCACTATTAGTAAGGGAAGATAAGGAGAAAATATAAATTGGAAATTTAGGACTGAGAACCTCTAAACTGCCAATATGCACATAACCAGCTTTCAGTTTCGTGCAGATGGAGACCATCTGGGAAACACGATTGGTTACATGTATTCCATTATCTTAGAAAATGACACATCACAGCTCATCTGGAAACTTCCCCCAGTTGTGGTGTCTGAGAAGGACCTGCCACAGGGGCGGCAGGAAGGAGCTGAGTGCTGGACAATGTGCTCGCAGGTGGTGCAAAGGAACGTGGAAGTTCTATTCATGTTGCTTCTCAGTGGCCTTTGCAAAGCTGAGGCCCACTCTGAAGCTCCTCTTCCACGACCAAGGTGCCTCAGGGACACAAGCTGAGTCCACATTCCTAGAAATTTGACTCGATACTGGGGTAAGACTTGGAGAATCTTGAAGAACGAGGCCCTCAGCAAATATCAGTTGTCTCAGCTGGACTTTCCATAGAACAGTGTTCAGACCATTCTCAATGCCTATTTCCAGTAAGTGGTTGAAGGCTCTAGACTAAAGGGGACCCAGATGCTGTAGTCCCAGACCGGGCATGGCAGAGCACGTTCTGTGAACATGGAGCAGGCTGTGTTGTGTTCTTTACTGGAAAGTTCTCCCTGCTACCCTGGATGTAGACTATGGGACACAAGCAGATACTTACATATATAAGCAGGTACTTATATGTTTTTTAATATTGCAGATCTGAATTTTTCTACTGGAACATTTGCAAGTCGATTTTGCATCAGTCTGATCTAAATTGAATATCCCTGGAGGTTATTTCCAATTTTTCTATCATTACGGAAAGTGTATTTTTCCAGACCTTCCTTTCAATCTGTTTGATATTTGCCTTTCCACTAAGTGGCTTCATTTACTATACTTTAATAGTTCTTTTCTCCATAATATGATGAAAATCACCTCTTTTCTTGTTTTAAAAACTGTGCAGATGGTACATTAGAAGCTCACTTTCCCTGGAGAGAGACGGGTAGCGCAGGTGGTTCTGTGCATCCCGGGGTCACTCTGGCTGCATCTCATTCACTTGACTGCTGAAGACCCTCTGTCCCTCTCCTGGATACAGGCATAGGGATCACTCAGATTGCTGCTGTGAAAATGTGTCCTGGGTGCCCACCCTAAGTGTGAGCTGGAAGCAAGGTGACCCGAGGACCAGGGTGACTGTCGCTGCCTGAAGCACCGCCATCCCTGCCGTGCCTGGGAACGCTGCCCAGAGTACGGGGACCCAGACCGGCCTTTGAGTCAACGCAAACAGTTGAAGAAGCAGCACCGTCCACGTCCTTCTGCCTCCCCTTTTCTTCTCATGGTGCGGAAGGTGAGACGTGTGCATGGCGAGCACAGAGATCGCCCTGCCTGCTGCCACCCAAGGCCGCCTCGTGCCTGTTTCCCCTCAATCAATCCTTGATTCCCTGTGGACTCCATCTGACCGCCTTTCTCGCCCCAAGCCTCCCTGAGCTCGTGGAGGGGCGTCTGTCCTGGAGGGAGCTTCCCCAGCGCAGTGCCTCCCAGTACAATGGCCATTGCTCCCATGTAGGTATTTGCATTTAAATTAATTAAAACTCAAAATCCTGAGCTGGGCTCGGTGCTGCATGCCTGTAACTCCAGCAGCTTGGGAGGATCACAAGCTCAAAGCCAGCCTCAGCAACTTAGTGAGACCCTATCTTTAAATAAAATACAAAACAGGGCTGGGGATGTGACTCAGTGGCTAAGCACCCCTGGGTTCAATCCCCAGTGCCAAACAAAAACAAAAACAAAATCCCATTCTACTAAAATTGTTATTCTGTGTTATACTAGCCACTTTTAAAGTGCTGAATATCTACCTATGGCAAAAAAAAAAAAAAGCACCACACTAAGAAAATAATGACCTATTAGTATAAGAAATAATGTCTGTAAAGTCATAGTTAAGTAGAATAATGGAATTGGTGACAATTAGAATGTACCTGAAATCTGAACAGAAAGCATTTTTGTCTAATAGGAAAGCAAAATATGGTTCCGACAGAAGTTCGTTTGGGGCAAGAGGTGGAAGTGATGTGTACTGATTACCAGGATTGTATCCATCGAGATCAAAGCTCAGGAGGACAACCACCTCACCAAAATGGAGTGGTAACTAAGAATAGCCAGCTCTTCCGAAAGGGAACTTCCTTTTTGCTTCTATTTTTCTTTTCATCTTAACAGTCAAAGCTGCCTGGAACTGGTGAAAGTGGGTGTCAATGGCCCAATGGCTTAACTGACAGCCGTCAAACTCTTCCCTCATGTCTTGCCTCTGAGCTGCAGTTGCTGCCACACCAAAGGACAGCCAAGCAGCCCTGGCAGGTTTACTGGCATGGCAGCCCAGAAAGTTAGCAGAAGCAGCCAGGAGACCCTGTGCTTGTGTGGCCCTGTCCTTTGCTGGCCACGTGAGCAGCACTCCTTTCATTTTTCTCAGGCCACCTTGGGACCTCCGTCCTGTGGGCTGTCCTCGTGTGCTTCAGCACAGGCCCCAGTAAAGGCTCTTGTGGATGGCTTTATCTTCTACTCATGATTTCTGTCTTGTTGCAGTAAGAGCTGGTGACAAGGGCTGCTAGCCTTGAGAATGCCTAGCAGCCAGGAGCAGCTAAAGAGCTCTTGAGAGTTGCAGAGAGCTGAAAGCTGAGAACTGTGGAGAGCTCTAACCTGCAGAAGAGCTTCAGAGAAGCTGGTAGGAGCTGCTAAGGAAATGCCAAGAGCAGCTGGGAGAGCTGTTAACACCAGATGCTAGAAGATGCTATGACCCACAGGCCATAGGGTAACACAAACAGCTGGGAGCAGCTAGCACTCAAAGCTCAGAGGTGTAACACTAAGAGGTGAGAGCTGCCCGAGCTGAGAGTTCAGAGCCACCAACACTAAGGGAGCTGTAGTTTTTCTACTTTCTACCCAAATTGAGCAAAAGAACCCTCACTGGTTACTAACAGAGAAGCATTAGTGGAAATTCTTATTGTGTGTGCGTGTGCGCGCGCACACACACAAATGATTTGTGGCTCACATATTCAGGCAAGCCTGGGTAAAATCAAGTTGGAAGAGTTCTTTCTTTTCAGGTCTCTTCTGAGTCTTTAGTATCTTAGTATTCCTAAGATTTATCCATTATTTTTCAATTTTATTGAATTGGGGGCATTTTTTAAAAAGAATCCTGTTCTCTGGCTTAGTGCGTTGCTGAGGACAGCTCCTCGTTTCCTCTTCCCTCACACCACGCTGTCTTGCTACTGCCTGCTCATGCCCGGATAGCTTTGTGACCTGAATGACTTAGCACAGGCCCCTGGGCACTCATCAGGCAATGGCATTTCCTTCATTTGAAGGGTGTCAGTTGTTTGTTTATCACGCTGTCAGGATCTCTTCTTCTGCCAACATTTCGTGTTCTGGTGAACACATTTGCCTGTCATTGGTGCCCTGTACAAATGACAGCATTGCAGATATCGCCAAAGTGTCGTAGGCATTGTTTGGGACTGGATGTCAAAGATCAAGTTTTATAATAAAGAGGTTAAAAAAAATGGTGGAGAGAACAGAAGTTAATGGCGAGTGGGCGACTAGGGTCCTGTGGACATCATGCAGTATCTTGGAGGGTGACATAACGTAGCCTGGAAGGTAAACCAGATCCCTAAATGGTGGCTGGCAGTGCCCAGGGCCTGAGCATGCAGTGACCTCTAAGGGTTTGAAGAGAACAAAAGTGCAGTTGCCAAAATGCAACAATCAGAGTTCATCTTCTCAGGGAGCATGTAGTACTGACCCAGCCCTTTGGATGCTGATTTGCTTACAGGAACTCATCCCCGGGGTTACATATGGTCAAATAGAACTCATCATCTATTTGTTCCCATTTTTTTGTAGTTATAGATGACATGGCTTTATCATATTTATTTTTTTTATGCAGTTCTAAGAATTGAACCCATTGCCTCACATGTGCTAGGCAGACGCTCCGCCACTGAGCCATTATTATATACTGGGAACTAGGTTAAGCAATTCCATGGACTCTTTCATTTAACCCTCATGTCAATGCTGCAGGGATTTTTTTTTTTTTTTAAAGACAGGGTCTTGCTAAGTTATTTAGAGTGTTGCTAAATTGCTGAGGGTGGATTTGAACTTGTGAACCTCCTGTCTTAGCCCCCCAAGCTTCTGGGATTGCAAGTATGTACCACCACAACTTGCTGTGGGATTTTTTATTATACTCATTTTATAGAGAAGAAAACAGGTTTAATGAGAGCAGTTTGTCCATGGTTGAACCTCTGGAAATTGTAGAGCTAGACTCAAACAAACCTTACTTTCAGACTCAACTGTTAACATCATATTCCAGTATTCAGTGTGCAATTTCAATGTTTTAGAGTTGTACCCTCTATCTACTTCTATGTGGAGGTGCATTTTTTTGTAGTTGTAGATGGCATGTCTTTATTATATATTTTTCTTTTATGCAGTTCTAAGGATTGAACCCAGTGCCTCACATGTCCTAGGCAGATGCTCCGCCACTGAGCCACAACCCCAGCCCCTGTGGAGGTGCATTTTAACAAACGGTTTGAGCTAGATCTTGGTGGCCCTGGCGAGAAGGAAAGGATTCCTGGGAAAGCAAAGACATTGAATATTTGACTTGGTTTATCTTTCTTCTGAACTTGTGGACTGGCTGGTGGCAGCATGGCCCTGAGGAGAAAGAGATGGGGAAACTGTGCCTATTTTATTTATATCCCGATGTGCTGCCATTGAAATGTCTCACTGATACCTGAGCTATACCACTTCAAGCATCACCTCATCATCTCCCCTTCAGGGAGGGTCAGGAGGCCCGGCTCAGCTCAGGGGTGGAGCTTGTGCTTGGCCTTCAGTTCAATCAGCAGCAGCAAAATCCAAATCCAGACAGTGACAGGAAACTACATTCTCCAGCTTTACACTCTTTTTTTGAGGCGGGGTGCCAGGGATTGAACTCAGGGGCACTAGACCACTGAGCCACATCCCCAGCCCTATTTTGTATTTTATTTAGAGACAGGGTCTCACTGAGTTGTTTAGCACCTCGCCTTTGCTGAGGCTGGCTTTGAACTCACAATCCTCCTGGCTCAGCCTCCCAAGCTGCTAGGATTACAGGGCCTGTGCCACCCAGCCCAGCTTTACACTCTTTGAGAAATATTTTTATATCAATAAACTTTTGAGGACACCTTCCAAATCCCTTTACTATTTTATTGGTCAATTTTCTGTTTTGTTTTGTTTTCTGGTACTGGGACATTCTTCTACTGAGCTACACCTTAGCCCTTTTTACTTTTTAATTTTGAGACAGGGCCTAAGTTACTCAAGTTGACCTCAAACTTGTGATCCTCCTGCTTCAGCCTCCTGAGTGTGTGGGATTACAGATGTGTACCACCATACCAACTTGTCACTTATTTTATCACTAATATCACTTAAAAGATATTTCTTCTTTCCCCTTCACCAACTTAGTCCAGGTCTGATTGGAGGTATATCAGTCTGATAAAACAGGAAGATGTGTCAATAGATATGTAATCACTTTGCGTGTTAATAGCAGAACTTCTGTGTCAGGACCAGCCTTTGGGACCGGAGTACTGGGGATTGAACTCTGGGGTACTAGACCACTGAGCCACATCCCCAGTTCTATTTTGTATTTTATTTAGAGACAGGGTCTCACGGAGTTGCTTAGCACCTTGCTTTTGCTGAGGCTGGCTTTGAACTCACAATCCTCCTAACTCAGCCTCCTGAGCCACTGGGATTACAGGCATGGGTCACCTTGCTTTTAGAAACCACTTATTCTTTTGATTCCTCCCTAAAAGAACAACTTATTGTCAATTTACTCAAAGTCAAAACTATCTCTTTAGCATTCTGATAGATAATGCCAAATAATTCTATTTTTGAGGGGGGGATATTCTGTATTAAACTAGAAATTGGTGTTTGATCATCAATTTATTTCCCTCAAATCTCCTAGGTCTTCCCTGCTTTCCTGCTTTAGAGAAAGAAACTTGGACTTCAATCTAGTGATAGTTTGAACATTGAACATTGGAGAAGATTCAGAAGAGCAGCAATTCTTAAGAGTATGCTTATTGGGTATTTATTGTTTTAGGCACTTGAGATTCATCAGTAAGTAAAAATAAATTCCCTGTTCTCATTTCAGGGGGAAACTGAAAATAACTATTTGGAAAGGCACATTTAAAGTAATAAAGCTAAAGAGAGAAAAAACTGCAGGGATTTTATGTCCACTGATGTATTTGTAAATATTTAACAAGTGACTCTGGAAAGAGGGAGACTTGGTGCTTGTGGATTTCTGTGGTGAAATGCTCACACATGGCCGATTTTAGCTAATAACAAGAAGTCATTGAATGTAGAGGTAAAGATAGAAGTGCAGCCACAGCCCTGGGAACTGGCGTCAGTCAACTCTGGTGTCTCATTGGCTGTGAAGCAGCTTGGTTAAAATTTAGATTTTTCAGACAGCTAAATGGAGAAAGCTAGGTTTAAAGAAAATGAAATTGGTAAAACAAACAAACTAAAAACTCAAATACACATCAAATAATGTATAGAACAGAAAAATCTCTGGCCTTCATTCTTTTAACATCTGATATAACAAAGAATAATAAAATCCAAGCAATAAGTAATAAGTTTACCAGGAAAAAAAGAAAACTATAAATATTCTATCAGTTTATAGTTTAAACCTTTAAAACTAAGAAAAACTTTTTCAAATAATTCATTTCATTCTGAAATCATTTATACTTCTTTCTTTCTGTCTTGTCTTTTTATTTCCTGAAGTGCTGGGGATCGAACCCAGGGCCTTGCAAATGCTGGGCAAATGCAGAACCACTGAGCCCTGAGCCACACCCAAGCCTCAGACTTATTATTGTCTATCTCATGCAGTTAACAATCAGTGATTTTAAAGATATATTTTTATTAATAACAATGACCATTTATTAAATCCCTAATATGTGGCAACTATTTTACGCATGTGTACAATAAGTCTGTAAAAATAGCCATTATCCCATTATATGGGTTTTTTTTTTTTCATTTTTATTTGTATTTTTGTGGTGCTGGGGATGAACCAGGGGCTTGCTCATGCTAGCTGAGTGCCCTACCACTGAGCTACCTCCCAAGGTTTTTTTTTTTTTTTTTTTTTTTGGTACTGGGGATTGAACTCAGGGGCACTTGACCACTGAGCCACATCCCAGCCCTATTTTGTGTTTTATGTAGAGACAGGGTCTCACTGAGTTGCTTAGCGCCTCGCCCTTGCTGAGGCTGGCTTTGAACTGGCGATTCTCCTGTCTCAGCCTCCCTAAGTGCTGGGATTACAGGCTTGAGCCACCACGCCCGGCTCCAAGGTTTCATTATCCCATTCTAGAGATGAAAAAGCCAAGACTCGGAGAGATCAAACCATTTACCCATAGTACACTCTCAAAATAGGATTTAGATCAATAAAGTCTGGGTCAAAACCAATATTTTTTTTTTAAATATTTTTTTAGTTGTAGATTGACACAATGTCTTTATTTTATCAAAACCAACATTTTTTAAATGTTGAATGCTGCAGGTTTATGTACAGATTCAAAATAAATCTAATTTTCAGAAATACTTGATTGAGTTCATTCATCATTTCCCTGGAGATTTGGGGTCTCGGCTTCTCCCCTACAGCAGGAGACAATCAGGTTCCCTGGTCCAGGTTTGTAACCCGGTGGCCCTCAGGACAAGACAGCAGTGCTCACCTCTCGAGGCCTGCAGTGGGACCCATGGTACTTCCCAACCTCATGGTGGCTCCTAGGGTGCTCCACTCGAGTTGGTGGCACCTCACTGTGTAGGGCCAACTCTGGTCAGCAAGACAGAAATACCTCCCCTTAACCCTGCATTAGAGTAGCGTGATACTTTTTTTTTTGTACTGGGGATTGAACCTGCGGTGCTCAACCACTGAGCCACATCCCCAGCTCTGTTTATTTTTTATTTTGAGACAGGGTCTCACTAAGTTGCTTAGGGCCTTGCTAAGGTGCTGAGGCTGGCCTCAAGAATTTGCAGTCCTCCTGCCTCATCCTCCTGAGTCACTGAGATTACAGGCTTGTACCACCATACCCAGCAGATCAATACTTCTTGGATGATAAAAGTTGCTGCCCTTCTTCTGATACGTGGCTAAAAGACTAGGAATCCTTCTAAGAAAACTTCGAAAGCAATTGAAGCCAGCCTTGGTGGTGTATACCTGTAGTCCCAGCTACTGGAGGCTGAGATGAGTTTGAGGCCAGTCTGGAAACTTAATGAGACCCTGTCCCCAAATAAAAATTTTAAAAAGATTTGGGGACATAGTTCAGTAGTAGAACACTTGTCTAGCATGCATGAGGCCCTGGGTTCAATCCTCAGCAGTATGGGGGAAAAATTGATACTATAGGCAAATGTAAAATAATAGAATTTCATAATTTAATAGGACTCTGAAGATCACCTAGTTTAACTTCTCATATTCAGGACAAAGAAATCAGGGCTTAGCAAACCCTGAAAGTTATGCAAGTAGTTACAACACCAAGCTTGGGTGCAGTCTGAGCTCTCCAGGCCCAGGTCTGGCACTGTTTCCACAGCCACAGGGAATGGGGACATAACCAGTATGGTGCCAGTCCCCAAGGACCATGCCTTCCAGAGTCTGTTACCGTGTGTTCAGCAGACAGAATAGTATAAAAACCTCTCTCGAGGGGCTGGGGTTGTAGCTCAGTGGTAGAGCGCCTGCATCGCGTGCGTGAGGCACTGGGTTCGATCCTCAGCACCTCATAAAATAAATAAAATACAGATATTGTGTCCATCTACAACTAAAAAAAATATTTAAAAAAAAAAAACCTCTCTGGATTCCCAAACTTTGACACATAACTAGTAAAGAGCACAATAAGAATATTTGTATAAGATGTTTACAAAATGGTAAGATTTGGACAAAATTTACAATTTTTAATTTTTAAAAAATTCCTTTACATTTACTGTGTAAATTTTATAGTTTGTGGAATACTCTTCCACTTATCATATCATGATTATTAAACTTATTAAGTACCCAGAGATTATTATCCACATTTTATAGATGAGGAAACTGAAATTCAAAGAGGTTTAAGTGCCACATACTCAAGGACAGGGACAGGGCTTGGACCTGAAATTCTGACTCCTGATCCAGTGCTCTCTCTCCAGGACATCTAGTAAGAGACATGAGACTTGGATAAATTCACATCAAAGAAAACTGAGGCACAGAACTTTAACGGACATATTTTATCCAAGATTATACCATGGTTTCCCTGTATACGAGCATACATTCTAGGACCCCAGTGGATGCCTGAAACCTCAGTACTGGACCCTATATATAATATTTTTTCCTATATACTTGTGGTAAAGTTTAATTTATAAATTAGGCACAGTAAGATTTTTTTTTTTTTTTTGGTACTGGAGATTGAACCCAGGGGCACTTGACCACTGAGCCACATCCCCAGCCCTATTTTGTGTTGTATGTAGAGACAGGGTCTCACTGAGTTGCTTAGCGCCGCGCCTCACCGTTGCTGAGGCTGGCTTTGAACTCGCGATTCTCCTGTCTCAGCCTCCCTAAGTGCTGGGATTACAGACTTGTGCCACCGTGCCCGGCTACAGCAAGATATTAATAACAACTAATAATAAAATAAAACATGATAAAAATGCACTATAATAAAAGTTTTTTAAAACCTATGGATTATTTATTTCTGGAATTTTCCATTTAATATTTTTAGACTACAGATGACTGTGGGTAACTGAAACCATGAAAAGCAAAGCCACCAATGAGGGGCAGGGGCTGTTTATACAATTTATAGCAGCTGGTCTAAGACCAAAATATTTTGCAAGATAGTCTTCCTACTGCAACATAAGACTTTCCTATGTGGACAGAATAGTATTTGTATATACCAAAAACATACTGGGCTCTCCAGATCTGGCAAAGCTTACTGAGCTGGGCAACACAACTGGAAAATCTAATATCTCAAAGGCATTTGTGCTCCTACCAAACTCACATCATATGTGTTTTATTTTTCTACCCTTTGTGTGATGAGCTTGAGTCTGCCAGGAAGGTGCATCTGCACAAGTAGAGGTAACAGAGCTTCTTGCTCTCAGGAGCCTCTGGATGAAAAAGCACTTGAGAGTTAATAGTGAAATCTCTGCTAATTTGGACTTGCGTCAAAAAACAGCTGGAGAAAATTCCAAGGTGAGAGTTTGACCCTCAAAATGAGATCTGGATTTTAAAAGACTACATTTAAAAGGGGAACACTTGGGGCTGGGGTTATGGCGCAGTGGTAGCGTGCTCGCCTCGCACGCGGGAGGCACTGGGTTCGCTCCTCAGCACCACATAAAGATAAAATAAAGATATTCTGTCCACCTACAACTAAAAAAATAAATAAATATTTTTAAAAAAAGGGGAACATTCTATTTTTTTGTGAGAGTAGGGCAGAATCTCAGTCTTCTGGTGAGCATGCTGCTGTGTCTTCTGCTGTAAGCCTCTGGGAAGAGCAAATGTTGAGTATTTACCTTTAAGAGATTACAAAACTGAGGGTGAAATAGTCTAGCTTGAATGTCAGAACTCTTTGTTCATATTTCATTCGATTATTATATTTGGTTTTTCTGTGTATCAGAAATATTTATTATTATAAATTCTCACAAGTTTATTTCTATCTTTTATACTATAAAGCGTTCGTAGAATTCATTATTCTCAAAGCAACTATTTTTAAAAAATTTTTTTTAGTTGTTGATGGACCTTTATTTTATTTATTTATATGTGATGCTGAGAATTGAACCCAGTGCCTCATGCATGCTAGGCAAGGGCTCTACTACCAAGCCACAAACACAGCTCTCAAAGCAACTATTAGAGAAGTAGGCAGGAATTAAATAATATATGGAAATACAGAAAGACATAAAAAAGAAAAACATCATCAAAAAACATCTCACATGATTTTTTAATATACTTTTTTAGTTGTAGATGGACACAATACCTTTATTTATTTATTTATATGTGGTGCTGAGAATTGAACCCAGTGCCTCACACATGTGAGACAAGTGCTCTACCACTGAGCCACAACCCCAGCCCCTCACGTGTTTTTTTTTTTTTTTTTTTAGTTGTAGATGAACACAATGTCTTTATTATTTTATTGCTTTGTATGTGGTGCTGAGGATCGAACTCAGGGCCTCACGCATGCGAGGCAAGCGCTCTACCGCTGAGCTACAATCCCAGCCCCTGCTCACGTGTTTTAATGATGGGATTAAAATAACTGGATAAATGATCTTTCTCTGTGATGTACATGCTTTTTGGAGATACCATTTTCTCTGGGCCAGCTACATCATGGAAATAATTTCAATCTTTCAAATCCAAATTGTATGGCATCTGCCACCTAGTCTCTCAAGGTGTCTCAGCACCCTGGCTACAGAGCAGGGAAAGTGCTTATCTCATGGCTCAAGTTATTTTAATGGCCTTCCTATGAAAAACTTAGTTTTTAGATTATGCTTTTTTTTTTTGATCCTTTTGCCATATACAGCCTGTGTTGTAGAGAGATGGCTCGAATTACTTAGGAAGGGACACCATGGATCTATTCTGCTGGGGACAAAGCTGTATTCATCACTATTACTGGTTAGAGTCTAAAAATTGAAGCATTTTTAGTTAGGGATAAAGCCCTGTAAACTGGCAAGGGAATCACAAGATTTGCCAAGGACACAAGATTATTCCTATGAAGTCTACAAGTATCAAATATGACATAAACACATGAGGTGAGCCAACTGTTAAAATAAATAAGTAATTATAATCCATAGTTTTAACTCCACAATGTTTGGAGACACTTTATGCCACTTCCCGGAATACTTTGAGAACTCCAACTATTATGTCGAGTGAAATAATTTCAAAGCTTGTATAGAAAGCTGGGATTTGAGTTAATTGTGCACGCCAAAAGCAATAAAGCAGATCCGCATGTCAAAATGCCCCGTTCTCCTTGCCAATTTGCATCTTTGCCAAGTTTTATTGATTACTTGGGGAAGTCATCAATAAACTCTAGCTTTTAAGGATTCGCTGTCCATCATAGAAACCTGACTTTCTAAGAACTTCTTTGTTCTGTGTTTCAGATGGCACCAGGTTTTAGGAGTCTGAGACTGAAAAGATCTAGAAAAAGAAGCCTCTTCTTGCTATGATATGGAACTCTGTCCAAGACAACCGAAAACACTGTGCTATTTCCACCCGCAGTAAAGAGCAGTTTATGACTCAAGGAAGATTCGGAAACGTACTAGCCTGCTCACCCAGAGGACGGAATCCTATGCTTACGCTCTGTACTGGCCTTGTGATGTCACTTATGCTAGTGTGGGGTAGAGGGAGTGTCCTGGACCCTCCTGAGGCTCTTGGTTTGAAATAAAACGGACAAAGATAGACTAGTGAGAAAAGCATGAAGATTTATTTAATTAAAGTTTTAAGTGGCACAGGAGCCTTCAGAATTAAAGACCCAGTGACACAGGGAAAAGTGTCTGTTTTTATTCTTAGATTTGATGAAGAGTAGACAACATATAGAAACATGGGTGGGAAAAATGTTTACTGTACGGTAAGAGACCCTGAGGGGAACGCTGGAACCGTCTGCGCAGATTCTTCTTGGTCCATCGGTGCCGGATTCTTCCTCCGGGGTGTGAGGCAGGACCGGGATGGAACGAGTGTTACGACCTACCATTAGACAAGGAAGGTCGGAGAATTCCTTTATGGCCAGCTCCTACACAGAGAGGCAGGGAAGTTTTGAGTGATATGCTTAGGCTTTCTGGCTTATTTGCGGGAACAGGGATTCTAGTTTCCATGACCTGCCTTGAGGAAGAGGATTCTGGCTTCTATGACTCACTTCTGAGTAGAATGAGAGATGCGAGAGGGGAAGGCGGGAGAAGAGACGTTGGTTCTGGGGCCGCTTCTGAGACCTTCCGATGACTTTGGTTCAAAATTCCTAGCATGCCAGAAACCCATTCTTTGAGGGCATGGCTTTCTGAGCCCCAACACTAACACAGGCTTGAAAATAAACACCAGAAAACTCACAGCTTCTTGGGTCTTAAACATAACACCAAAGCAAAAGCGGCAATTTAAAAAATACGTAAGTTGTACCACGTCAAAGGATGCCATCAAGAAAGCAGAATTCACACCCACTCAGGTGACTGATAAAAAGCCAGTGTTGGCAAGGATGTGGAGAAGTCAGAGCCTTTGTACACTACCAGTGGAATGTAAAGTGATGCGGACACTTTCGAGGAGAGTTTGACGGCTCCTCAAAAAGCTAAACATAGTTGACATATGACCCAGAAATTCCACTCATGAACATTTCAGTGCCCAGAAGAACTGAAATATTCACGCAAAAACTGGTACACATGTAATATCCATTAAAACTCTTAAGCATTCTTAAGAGGTGGGCAAGATGGTGCAACCTGGCAAGACCCTGTCTTATAATAAAACTGCAAATCGGACTGGGGTTATGGCTCAGTGGTAGAGTGCTTGTCTCTCACGCATGAGGCACTGGGTTTGATCCTCAGCATCACATAAAAATAAAGGTATTGTGTCCATCTACAACTATTTATCTATCTATCTATCTATCTATATATACACACACATACATACACATACATACACATAAAAATGGCAAATCAAGGGCTGGAGATGTAACTCCATATCTCTGTGCAGTGGTAGAGCCCTTGTGAGGCACATGTGAGACTCTGGTCTTGATTCCCTGCACTACAGAAGAAAGAAAAGGAAAGACAGAGGAAGGAAGGAAAGGAATAAGAAGAATTATGTATAATTATAATTAATCTGTACCAATTATAAATAGCCTACCCAATACAAGAGAGAAGGTAAAGATCTACTAATGTAATTAATAAATTCAGAGAGAATGGTAGACTTGGAAAATGGTCATTTTATAATAATGATATGGGTAGTTGATTTAGCTGAGAATCACCAATGAATGATGAAACTACATGTGGGTATCTCACCACAAATTGTAACTTTTGAGAGTGCTCTTACTGTGAGCTAGGCAATTAGTGCTTGATCATCTGAACCTGCTAAGGTGGCTAGGATTGTGGCTACCCCCACTCTACAGTTTAGGAAATGGATTTTGTGTGTCTACGTGTGTGTGTGCATGTGTGTCCATGTGTATTTGCGTGTGTCTCCATGTGGGTGTGTGCATGTGTTGCTGGGGATCAGGACCAGGGCCTCACATGCTAGGCAAGCACCACCAGAAACTGAAATTAAGATCTGACGTAATGGGCAACACCGAGGCAGGACTTGAGTCCGGTTGGCCACAGCAGAGCTGACCCTTGTCCTCCCATGCCTCCACCTCCTGTCTGGGCTGGGGATCCTGGGCAGACTGTTTAGCATCCCAAGTTCTTCTGGTAAGAGATGTGGGTCGAAGTGAAGCTCCAGCCCGCATGGAGGACACATCACAGCTTTAGGAACCCTCATCACAATAGCAGGTAGGCAGAGGCACGTGTGAGGTGCCATCAGTCACAACTGCACACGCAGCAGATAACTCAGTTGTCTTTAGGCCTCGTCCAGTTCCTCTGAAGCAGGAGGGAGGGAGGATGATGTTACCTGAATCAGCCAGATCCTCATCTTGCGCCTTCATTATTTTGGCCCACGTAAACAGACCCAAAGTACTCCAGTCAGCGGAAATCTTGAGTATCTCTTCCCAAGTGGCCCAGGTCTGGGCTGTGCACATCAGGGCCTGTTTACAGAGGGCCTCAGCATCAGCCCTGCAAGTTCCTCTGACTAGGTTCTATAAATAGCACCAGAGACACCTGGCAGGAGGAAAGTTCTCACCATGCGCTTCCATTGTTAAAGGCCGGCAGAGTATACCATTAATTCCTGTAATCCCGTTCTGCAAATTATTATAATTATTTCATTTATTTACTTTCAGTACATCAGGAAGCTCAAAAAAAATGGAAGACACGTTGGCCTGGTTCTCTGGATAGTCCTGATTTTCCACTTTAGAGTGCAATTTCTCTGAAGTTACATGAAGTCACATGATAGTCAATAGAAGGTATTGAATCAAATAAAAATCTTAGGCTATTAATCTTTCAAACAACAGATCACCAGTTTTAAAACACCATATTAAATCTAGGTAAATAAAGAGCATGAAAGGCAAGAAATGAAAGAAAGATGATTTCAAAACCAGAAAAAAAATGACATTCTAGCGAAATAATGATCGTTTGCTGAATGCCAGCCAGCCATCTCAACTGTTTATAGCTAGAATCTCCATTTGCAGTATTCCTGTAATGGAGTTCTTTTTCCTATTGTTGGTGATACTATTCCACTTGGCTTAATAGTGGTTTTGTATTTTTCTGTTGAAATAAAAATTATAAGGAAGCTGGGGCGTGGTGGCACACACCTGTCATCCCAGCTTCTGGGGAGGCTGATGCAGGAGGACCATAAGTTTGAGATCACCATGGGCAATTTAGTGAAACCCTGTCTCTAAATTAAGTAAGTAAGTAGGCCCGGGGACGTAGCTTAGTGGTAGAGTGCCCCCGGGTTCAACCCCCAGTAGTGCAAAGCAAACAAAAACAAAAACAGCATCGCATGTGTGTGTGTGCGCATACGTGTGTTTTTCTCAGAATTGAACTGTGATACTGAGGATCTATGTTACACTGGGCTGTGAAGTCTGCAAGACCAGGTCCCTGGGTGTGTCCACTTCCCAAGTACTTGGCACATAGAATGTGCTCAATAAAAGTGAGCTCCTCTGAGGGTTGTGGTCATCTTCTTAGGTGAAGAGAAACTTCCTATCCGGAGGTGAGTTTGGGGAATGGCCTGGCATCGGCAGCAAATCACCAAGTGTTCATTTCATCTCCTCCTTCAGAACACAAATAAGTAAAAGATGTGGCTCCTGAGCACACAAACCTTACAGTTTTATTCATGCACACGGAAAAGTTAATAATCATTCCTGAGTGTCTAGGATGAAAGCCAAAGGAGTACACAGATAGGACGTGCTATAGATGACCCAAAGAAGGCTTGGGATTGGGTTTTGGAAGATGTCTGGAGCTTCAAGAGAGCAAGCACAGAGGAGACAAGGCAGCAATGAGCAGATGCCTGGTTGGTGGGCAGTGACTGGGACGGGCTTAGAGACACAGAGAAGGTGATGAATTAGGAACCAATAAGAAGTAGGATTCAAAAGGCGGATGAAGGTCAACGAACATGGAGCTTTGATGTTCTTAGCAGCTTGGACTTTGTTTTACAAGAAATGAGCTTGTGTGTGAGAATCACATTGGCTGTACGTGACATAATAAACTAAAGGGGTGAAGGAACTTTTTAGGGAATCTGGATATGGTGCATGTGGTGATTAACTGGTGAATAGCTGTCACACAGGATGGAAGTGTTTGAATGCACTTCCTTAGATGGAGGGGGAAATGAAGAGAAGAACAAAAGACAGGATGAGGGGACAAAGTGGGGCGCAAGGACAGCCTCTAGATAACCTCAGTGAGGTCATTCTAATTCTGTAACGTTTAGCCTCACTCCTCCTCCATCCCAAGAGGGCCCTCATTCCCGAAAGGCATGTTGAAAACTAGAGAAAGAACTGGCTCTTCCTGGCTGTTTTCTGTCTGCACCTCTGCAGCCAGAGAGTAAGAGTTTCCTATCAAAGGAAAATATTTTCATAGGAGGAGCCCTCTGCTGCCTTCCCCACACCCTCTGCACATCGATTCCTCTGTTGCGTCTCACCTGCACAAGGCAGGACGGAGTCAGGCAGTGGTTTTACTTTTGAAGACCAGGTGCACATCTGTACACTGTATGATCGATAAGCATAACAGTTGTAGTGAATTTTCCTTAATTGTACATCTTCATCTTTTTATTTTGAGAATTAGTTCAGAGGGCAAACTCCACTCAGCCTGTTAATATTAGAATCAGCAGCTGTAAAAGCATGAATTGTTTGAAAAGCTGTGGGTGTAGGTCAGACAAAACCAACATTACTTCATTTGTTCAAAGAAGAAACAAATAAAACAAATTAAAAGGAACATTGAGATCAGAGAAGGAAGTAGTTTGGGAAATGTGAATGAGCAAATTTTCTCATATCTTTTTTTTCCTTTTAAAAAACAGTTGTGAGCTTTGTAATACTTTATAGGGAGGAAATTTTAATGTAACATTGAATGCAATGATTATTCCAATTTAATTTATATTATCTCAATTTTATTTCCAATCCTTTCATGTGTATCTGCAAACTCTACATGGTTATACATAAGGCACGTGTAAGATGTGGGTTCTGAGTTTTCTTTTTCCTTCATTTTAAAATTTTACATAAGTGCCTTCATGTGTTGATGTTTAGGACATCTGCAGTTTAACATCATTATAGCATCCTATCATGTTGACGTAACCCTATATATTTGGGAGCTGCAGAGTGAGTTATTATTTATTAGCTCCAAATACAACATTTAACATTCCACTCTTTGATGCTAGAGCTGAGACTCTGTAAACTACATTTCTGGTTTTCCAGCAGCTGTTTGGCTTTGTCATTAGTGGGGCAAGGAGAACTCTGGAAGTCTAGAAGGAAGAAAGGATTTGCTTTTTAAATAATTGCTTCCTATCACTTCCTATTTCCTGTGTGACTTCCTGTCTGCTTGCTGTTCCTGTGCATGATACCCAGCATCACTTCCTCACCTTGGCAGCTGTAGTTCCTTCCTGAAGTATCTGAACCCAGTTTGCAATTTCCCTAACTCTTGCAGAACCAACTCCATGCCCCCCCCACCTCATCTCAAGCACAGAGTTCCCAGTTGAGCACTCTTCCTCCTTAGTGTCTGGGTCTCTGTCATTTTTCTTTGCTTCATTTTTTTTTTCCTTCTTACTTGCCTTATGTTGAAAAAATAGCTTTTTTTTTCAGTAGCCACTTATCTTCTGCTCTACTGGTATTGATGTTGTAAATTGCATTTCTATCCTTTTAGTGATGAATTTTTGACACAATTTTTAAATTTAACCATTAACTTTTCTATTAAAGTTATTTAGAATTTATCTCTCCCCTAAAAATGTGATAAGGACTTCAGCATACTTGCCTAGTAAAACTCTGTACTCATTTTATATTGTTTTTCTATTCAAAAATTTTTCTGACTTAACTAAATTTATCAAAAATGTATTACTTTTTTTTACTCACCTTTGTTTCTTGAAGTTCATGCCTTCTCTCAGAGCTTGTGTTTCTACTATATTATGCCTTCCTGTATTACTTATAAACTTATATCACTTATTAACACATTTTTTTCTTTTTGATCACTTTCTGGTATATTTTCTTCAATTTTTTGTTAAAATTATAGTATCTTAAAAAATTATAGTCTTTCCTTTTTCTGTGTTTATAGCTCCTATTAATTTTTCTTCTTGAATAGCTATATCTAGCATTTCTAATACTGTATCAGACAGGGTCTAATCAGGAAAATAGAAGCTATAGAAAGAATTTAATGTAAGTTTTGCCTAAATCGGTTGTCACTGAAAGATGGGAAGTGTAAAAAGGGAACACTGGGATAATACAGAGATGACAACTGCAGGAAGAAACTGGGAGAATTAAGGAAATTGGAATGATTAGCACCTATGAACTTGGTAAAGAAAACCTGCACAGTTGGTCCTAGGCCTCTGACAAGGGTATGATCACCTATTGTTGGTACCTCAAGAGCTTGGAGATGGGTATTTTAGAGCTGGGGACAGGCATAGGCTGATGGTTCTGCATGTGTTGGGAAGAAAGCTCAAGACTGGAATCCCCACTGGGGCCAAAAACCACTGCAGGAGCAAACCAACAGGGAGAGCAGGCAAAACAGAAGGGACAACTTCCTTTTCTCCATTCCTACCTTTCAGCCCCTGAGGTGCTCCTATTGATAGAACCTAACATGGAATCATCTGGCAAAAGAGAGACATTTCTGTAGATTCTTAGCCCCATCATCAAAGAGCAGCATGTAGAAAAGTGGGTTTAAAGCCTAAGACCTGGCACAAGCATTTACTAAAGAGGGAGGTGAAAGGCCATACCTTGGCCTTGATCCTATATTTGAAAGAGGAGTGGTGCTAGTATTTTCCATTAGATATAATGCTGAGTTGGTTTTAAACATGAATTCTTTTTCACGTAAAGGAATGAATTACTCAATTCCTATTGTGTTTAGATATTTATTATTAATCAAAATGAGATCAGTTCTTGAAATCTGTCAAAATAATCATGTTTTATGTCAGTGTTATTAGTCTTGCAGTTGATGTTATAAGTGCTATTTTATCCATATCTCAGAAGTAAACTGTTTTGATTGTCCTGTAGTAACAAGATGGAATGTCCCTATGCAAAATTTGGTTTGAATGTCAAAGCTGATGGCTTGACATTTTATTAAATTTCATTAAGATGAATCAAACCAGACATACTTGAGCATCTTAAAATCACATTTTGTTTTGAACATTAGTGTAACCTCTGACTTTTTGGGTTCCACTGTGGAACAGCACCATACATTAGCCCTTGGTCTGGGCCAGAAAATTCCCTCAGCATCAGCTCGTTAAGCCTCTTTTCCCTGGCAGTTCTTGGCCACTGGTAAGATTTGCTTTTCCTATTTTGCCTAAGTACCACACTGCAGAGGAGCATCATAAACTAAAGAAGTAGCCATTGGCTGAGGCGGGGAGTGGAGGAGGGAGGGAGAGAGAGAGTGTGCACCTCTTCTTGGCGATCTCTTTCATTTACTGTCCTCATTCTCTGGAACTGGGCTGAGAGATGGCTGACGATGCTGAATCCTCTGCTGAAATGGCCTGGATCTCTTATCACCAGGATCAGATCAATTTTCTAGAGAAGCAGCTCCTGGAGAACCAGAGTAGACTTGGGTCTGTTTCTCTTGGAGGAGACTCTGCCATAAGCAGCGTCAGTGATTGGATCATGTGGATTTGAGAGTCTCATGTTCACAGGCTGAGGAATCGCTGGCGTGTGAGGATGAAGAGAGAAGGCTCTGAAATCAGCTTGGCCTGTCTGGGAATCTTGGCTCTTCCTAGTTACGTGATCTTGTGCAAATTTCAGCTCCATGAACCTACTATCACCTCTGGAACAAGAGGGCTCACATGGGGCCAGTCATAAATAGAGCACGCACAAGACGCAGGCATGGCTCAGGCCAAACCAAAAGCAGCAACAAAACCCCCAGCTGAACAAGCTGCCTCTGAGGCTTTTGTGATGTGGGCTTCTTGAAAACAGCATCAAGGCCCTGGTTTTCCTCTCCTCTCACTAGCTGCGGCCTTGGCCTGGGGTCAGTCGGGAACATTCTCCTCTCCATGATGCTGGGCTACGGACTCAGAGGAGGATGGCGAGTCATGCCGACATAGGACTTAGCCCTGCACGCCAGCTGCAGCTGGGCAGGTCTCGGTGGGCTTGGGGCGTCAGGGCTCCGTACTTCACCGTATCTCCACAGGTAGCAACAGGCCGTCTGCCAGAAAACATGCTCTTTTCTAACGGGGGCGTGGACTGCAGACAGGAAACTCACGGGTGGAATTCTAAAAGGTGTGAGTTAATCTCTCCATCTGGCCCTCTGTCCTCAGAACAAGCTCTGCCTCCCTCTGTCTGTTAGAACGACACCTCCAATATACACATATAAGCTGTCCCCGTGTCCAGAATGTCTTCTTCAGCAGTTTTCTTAATTGCAGATTCTGGCTTCTGGGTGCAGTGCTCCTGCTGCATGGTCTCACCTGGTTCCTTGGACCAGTGCGCCCCTGTGCTCAGTTCTGCTGTCTCTGGAGCCTTCTCTGCTGGCGTGTGGTCAGCCCCTGAGGCTTCTGTTAGGGTTCTGCTCTGGAGGGCTCCCTCTGCCGCCTGGCCTTCTCTAGGGGCACAACCTCTCAGGGGCGCAGGGCACTCCTGTTTATCACTTTTCCTTTTTTCTTTTTTCTCTGGCCATTAAGCAATTCTGTGGTTTCTGCCATTGTGGGTGTCTTGTTGGGGTTATTTCCCTTGTTTTGAGTATTTTGTTCATATTTTCTTTACTATGTTCAGCTTGGAGTGATGTGACTCTCCTCTTTCTGGCAAATGCTTTCTCGCTTATTACAGTTAACGGAATATATTGATATTACATATCTATCTCATTATGCTATGCTATGCTGGGGTTGATCTTGACTTCTGTGGTTAGGCCTATTTAACCAACACACACCTGATTTCCTTACCCAGGCAGCAAAATGCTAATTTTATTATAAGTTTATTTTGTCTAATTTGATAATTAACTTGGCAAGATGTCCTAAGTATTTTACTTGCTCAATTTCTTAGTAACATTAGAAAAGTAATTGAAGACTGTTATTAGCAACATTGAATGAGGGCAAAAATTACTATTATTCAGAATTCTTTGCTTCCAAAGAACTCTGAAAGCGATCTAGAAGCGAAGAGTCAGTGACAGAAGAGACGAGGTATTGAAAATTCCTGTTTCCAATGGATGTCACCCATGTAGGGTGGTGCTTGTGGTGTGGCTGTGTCTCTTCAAGTTTATGTGTTGGAAACTTAGTCCCCAATTTCATATGTTAGTAGTCTTCGAAGGTGAGGCCTTTGGAAAGTAATTAGCATTAGACGAGGTCATAAGTGTGGGGCCCCCACAGTGGTATTAGTGGCTTCATAAGATAAGGAGAAGAGACCCCAGAGGGCTCCCTTGTTCTCACCTTGTGAGGCCCCCTGCCAAGTCCTGATTCCAAGGAGGCCTTTGCCAGTCACCAGCACCTTGATACTGGACTTCTCAGCCTCAGAACATAACAAGTGTCTGTTCTTTGTAAGTTACTTAGTCTTTCCTATTTTGTCATAGCAGCATAAAGCTAAGACAGGTGTCCTCCAACACAAGATTCTGTGTCCTCCAGGGCACACGGACACTCTGGGCCCCTGTGCAGTGCTGGAGCAGTGACACCAGCTACTGCTTCTCCACCACTACCCTGGTGCTACTTCTCAGCAAACACCTGAGAGGCAGCAGCATTGTCAGATGAGCAAACACCAGCTATTGATTGTGGCATTTTAAGATCAAAGCAGGGGGCTGGGGTTGTGGCTCAGTGGCAGAGCACTTGCCTAGCATGTGTGAGGCACTGGGTTGGATTCTTAGCACCACATATAAATAAAATAAAGGTCTATCAACAACTATAAAAAATATTAAAAAAAAAAAAAAAAGATCAAAGCAGAAGCCGGGCGCAGGTGGGCCCAGCTGGGCGCAAGCCTGTAATCCCAGCACTTAGGGAGGCTGAGACAGGAGAATCACGAGTTCAAAGCCAGCCTCAGCAACGGCGAGGCGCTAAGCAACTCAGTGAGACCCTGTCTCTACAGAAAACCCAAAATAGGGCTGGGGATGTGGCTCGGTGGTCGAGTGCCCCTGAGTTCAATCTCCAGTACCAAAAAAAAAAAAAAAAAGATCAAAGCAGAACCTGCCCCAAGGTCCGTACTGCTTTAAAAACAAACAAGGGTACATGTCCGGGGTACTTCTTTTTCTCCACTTCACTGTTCACCGTCTCCAACACCAGGCCAGGGAGGCGGAGGAACAGTCCAGGCCGCAATGCTGCTCCAGAAATGTTCAGAGTCAAATTGGTAGGAAAACAGGCTTTATTCAAAGCCAGCTTTGAAGGAGGTGGAAACTTAACTGTCTCAAAAGTTCCACTTTCAGAATCCCTGAAGATGAGCAGAACTTTTAAAGGTGAAGAGGCAGGAAGTGAGACCAAAGGCTGGACATGAGCGTACACAAACTCGGTCAGCCTGTGCTGGACAGGCCAGGGCAGGGTGACCCAGCTTCTCTGGGACCTGCCAGGGTCAGGGGTTGCAGCCCTTCATCATTTGCTCTCAGTGGGAGGAAGTTCCTTTTGGTTCAGTAAAGGGGCTCCCGTGGAACCCTGTCCCTTCCTGCAGTGGCCAGCTCTGCAGGGTTTGACCAGACAGGGTTTCGTACCTGACAGGGCCTTGCCTAGGGACCGCACGCCTGGCCTTTTACTTCCTGCCTTCTCTGCTGGTGGAGGAGAGCTGTGAGACCATTGCAGTCAGCCATGTCCAACCCATACACGTGGGGCAGAGGAGCCAATAAATACCTGCCTCTCCCTCGAGCCCTGTGCAGAGTTCTAAATACACCTCCTCGGGGCTGGGATTGTAGCTCAATGGTAGAGCACTTGCCTTGCACGCATGAGGCCCTGGGTTCTATCCTCAGCACCACATACAAAGCAATAAAATAAAGACATTGTGTCCATCTACAACTAAAAAATATTAAAAAAGAAAGAAAGAAATTGCCAACAGCAAGGAGCTCACTGCTTTACTAGCCAAGCAGAGATGACCCATCATGTACATGTTTTCAAGATAAATAATAAATAGTTCTCAAATGAGAGGACTCGACAGCACCCTTCATCCTATAGTGCATCCTGGCTTTGCTTAGCAATGGGATTGACCAGCTGTGCCAGCTTTTTGGGTATATCCAGTGAAAGAACAAACTTCTCACAGCTTTATGGCAAGAGGCAAGTTCTACCAGGAGCCCTCCAAAATGAGGCTCCTAGGATCCCACAGGGATTGGGAGATGTGGGAGCTCTTCTGATGTTTCAAAAAGATGTTTACATTTTAGAGAGATGATTCCCATGTTCTGGAGAAAGACATTCTTGATTCATAGAGCTAGAAGGAAGGGCCAGCTCAGGAAAAGCCCATATAATCTTCTAGAAGATACATCTCACGGAGGAGGCGCTAACGACCTTACCACAGCAAATTATACAGACAAATGATCTAAAAAAGAGAGAGGAAGGAAACTCCTTTCCCCATTTTCAACAGGGAGAATTTATCCTGTTTGTTCATCCACAGCCCATGCAGTGAGGGTCCTTGTGCTGGCTTTCTCCTGTTTCCTGACCACCACCCCTTCTTCACCTGTGCTCCTAGCAATGGAGTCTACAGCAAAGGTGCTCTAAAAAAATCATACTCAAAACTAAAAGGCAAAGCGATGGAGCAAAACATTGATTACAAGTGTGGGACAAAGTATTAAAATCCTAAAGTAATAAAAAGAATGTGAAGATGAATAAGAAAAATAAGTGCTAAACCCCAAAAGAAAATTGCAATTTTACATTACAAACCTTTTTTCCATCAGTTATCAAACATTTTAAATTCTCTTTTTTCTTTTTTGATGGTACTGGGAATTGAACCCTGGGCCTTGTGCATGCTAGGCAACTGCTCTACCACTGAGCTACATCCCCAGCCCTACTAAACATTTTAAAAGACAGTGTTGTATTTAATCAAGTCTGAGATGCACTAATAAGATGTACTGCAAGAACAAAAGGAAATAATGATATGTACTAAATAATAACCAATAACCCATTTTTTCACTTGATGTGTTTTTCATTTCAAATTCTTAGGCTTCAGAATTTCTGCATAGTTCTTTTTTGTGATTTTCATCTGTTTATCGACCTTCTTGTTTTGTTTATGTACTATTTTTCTAGTTTTGTTGAGTTGTCTATGCCACCTTGTAGCTTACTGAGCTTTCCTAAAACAATTATTTTGAACTCTTTATCTGGCAATTTGGAAATCTCCATGTTTGGGTTGGTTGTTAGAACACCATGGGGTCCTTCGCTGGTGTCACGGTCCCCTGAGGTTTTGTTCTTGGAGTCGTTCTCGCTGCCTTCCCTCTGAAGAAGCAGCCGCCTCCACTTGTTTTTGCTGACTGGCTTCAGGAGAGGAGGGCCTTCACCAGTCGGCCTGGCTGGGGTTATACGGCTTTCTCAGGCCTTTTCTGTGGATGTGCCTGCCCCAAACCTCTGGTTTCCTGGGTGTGCTGGGAAGGGGGCTACCCAGGTCAGATGCCTTCTTTCCATCCGCAACCCCAGCCTGCTGCTGCGAGCCTCTCATTCACGTCCCCTGGGGCAGAGCTCTGACCTGTTCTTTTGTTTGCTCCTCAGAACCCCAGAGCTGAGCTCGTGGTCTGCAGGAGGCTCACACTGCCATGTGCAGGGAGCGCTGAGGGAGCCAGCCTGGGGTAAGGGTGAGGTATGTGGAGTGTTGGGGCCTGGGGGCTATTGGGGCTTCACAAATGAGGCATCCCAAGCAGATGGTGGGCAGGTTTCCTGATGCAGTCCATGGAACAGCTTCATGAAGGAGTCCAGGGACCACCACCTCTTGTCCTTGCTCCCAGCATCTCTCAACTACTCAGCAGGGCTGATCATGTCAGTGCTCTGGGCAAGGCCTCAGGCGGTTCTTGGGCAGCATCCTACACCCCTGGGCACACAGGCATTTCACTTTCCCATTTCCCTGCAGGAGAAATCACTGATCAGGAGGTCTCGCATGGGCTCCTGCTCACCTCTGCATAGCTTGACAAAGCGTTCCTTGCGTCGCTGGGTACTATTCCACCATGGGGATGCTCTGCGGTGTTGAAGGACGAGGGTTGCTTCCAGTTTTGGGGATGCAGCTGCTGTCACCCTTCACATATAAGTTTTTGTATGGACACGAGCTTCAGATCAATTGGGTAAATAAATACCTAAGAGTTCAATTAGTGGATCCAAAGCCAAGATAAATGTTTAGCTCTGTAAGAAACTGCCACACTGGCTTGCAAAGGAGCTGTAAACTTTGCATCCCCATCAGTAGTGGGTGAGATTTACTATTTATCCACACGTCCTTTTTGGCATAATGCAATTGCTACTGAAGCTGAACATGGCTTTATTACAGGTTGATGGAAAACCCAGAGAACTCATCTCTGGGGACCCCCTTCTGGACTCCATGGCTCGCTGCTTGGTACAATGAACACTCAGATCAGAGAAGCTGCTCTGGCAAAACCTGACAGCCAACCACTCAGCACAAGGGCCGCATGCCGGCACTCCTCGTGTGGCCCTTGAAATCCATATGCAGCCGCCACCACCCCTGCCAGGAATCCACTGTGGCGCTGTGACACAGAGCCCACAGCTGAGTGTCACCTGGTACAGCTGAGTCTATGTCCCAGGCTTGCAACTGTAGCCCAAGGAAGCCTGAGAACAAATCTTCTGCTTGTGCCTCACAGCGGCACAGCTCGGAAAGTGTGAAACCGCCAGCGTGTTGAGGGTAGGCGCGGTTTCGGAGAAGGTCCACAGCCAGACACGCGTGGCACTTGTCTACGACAGACGGTCACTGCAATGTAGAGTAGCAAGGGCCCTGGGAGACAACCTGAGTGCCAGTGAGAACACAACAACCAAGTGACATGTGAACTAGCCACAAGAAAAAACCACGCAGCCATTAAAGTGGCGTTTCTCAAGAACTTCTAAGGCTCTTAGAATAATTTAGACTCATACTATGAAGCTCCAAGGAAAGAAGCCAGATACAATTCTGTGTATACAGATAATCCAACTTCAAAAGGAAAATTCTATGAATGTAGATTGGAGCCTAGAAAAGCAGACCACAAAATATTGACTATGGTTTCTCCTGAGTTGATTTTACTTTTCTTCTTAATCATTTTAATTTTCTAGCATTCTATGATATACAAAAGTTTCTTTAAAGTACAAAGTGTCCTCTTCCAAGATGAGTTTCATACTGAAGGAAATTTCCTCCCTCATTGAAATAAAATCTACTTAAAGGTGCTCATTGGTCTACAAATAAAACCAGTTTTAACAGGCTTTTTAAGGAGAAAGCAGCTTTCGCATTCTTTATCAGCATATGTAGTAGACCTGAGTTTCTCCGTGACATAAAGTTTGACCCAAGCTCTCAGTTGCTGGATACACAATGTGGGCAGAACCTAAACTGCCAGAATGAAAAGATTCTGAAAAGTTCAAGTGTCCTCTTTCTCAGAGACAGGCATGCAGGGCCGGCGAGGCGGCTCTGCTCCAGAGGCCCTGTGTGACCAGCTTCCCTTCCTCTGGCCTCTGCCACCTCCCAGGGTGCTGTCCTGATTGCTCAGTAGCAGCTGCCTCCTCTCCTTGGCGTCACTGTCTGGCCCACAGGGAGGAGGCCAGGGAGGCTCTGGGTCTCGCTGTCTCACCTCCAAGTTGACGCAAAGCCATTCAGTCCCTCCTGTTCACGTCCTGTGGCTCAGGCTTAGTCACTTGGCCACACCTGGCTTCCAGGAGGCTGGGAACCGTGGGCTCTGGCTGCCAGGGTTTTAGGAGAGGGAAGTGAGGGGCGAGGGCCAACTGCGCAAGGTGGGCAGGATGTCTGATGTCAACCCCCGGCCGGGGGCTCCCGTGGCTACAGCTCTCGGTGGCCATTCTTCAGGCAGACGTGCCAGTGTCTCCACCCAGGTCTCCTTCCTCACAGACCTGCTTCTGTCCTGCTCTTTCCAGCCCCAAAGACTCCGCGCGCCCCTCACACAGCAACAAAACCACTTCTCTATCCCCAACCGCTGCGAGCGTCTCTCTCTTGAATAATACAACTCATTCCCTTTGGGGCGCAGAACTTCCAGAGCCAAAAGTCTGGGATGGATCTCTTTCAGGATGCCCCACTCAGTCCTGGAATATGCTTTTCTATCCTTTCAAATGGCAAAAACAAACAAACAAAAAACAAACAAGAGAAAGGAGAGCTCCTCTTTCCAGAGGATGGGAGACATTGTACTTTAAATTCTTGAAGATAGACCTATTGCAACAAAAACAAATTGTAGGCAAATATCAATAGGCTTGCATTCTACATTAAATTATAAATAAATCTCTATGCTATACGTGTTAGGGGATGAATTGTGTCTCCCCCACCAAAACACACACACACACACACACAAAGTCCTAACTCCTGGTACCTCAAGAACGTGACCATATTTGAAGATAGGGTCTTTATGAGATGGTTACAGAAAGATCAGGTCATTAGAGTGGACTCATCCAATATGACTGGTATCCTTATAAGAAGAGATTGGGACACAGACACGAGCAGAAATGAGACCAAGGGAGGACATAGGAAGACAGGCTATCTGTAAGTCAAGGAGAGAGGCTCAGGAGGATCCGACTGGCCAACTTGGCCTAAGGACTTCCAGACTCCAGAACTGTGAGAAAATACATTTCTGTTGTTTTAGCCTTCTGGCCTGTGGTCCTTTGTTACAGGCAGCCCTGGCAAACTAATAGAATGCAATTTCCAAGCACAATGCAGGTATTACAATAGAACATATATAAATATTTGCTGATTTAAATGTACTGATTAGTAGGAGAGGGCGTTAGCTCTGGGAGTGTGGACTTCTAAATTATGAATCCATGTTGAGCCCTCACCATTTAACATGCTCTTGGGAGCTTGGATAGATGGTTTATGTAACAAAAGGATTTGAGGAGATCATCCCCAAGCCCTGTTTCAGTCCATGCTGAATTTATAAAAATGAAACCATTAGAAACCGCAGCCAAGGAGCTACCCAGCTTCCACAGAGTGCTCTGTGCAACCCCCTCAAAGAGGCCAGGTAAATTGAGGACACTGTCTATATCCTGCTAAGACCTAAGGCCCATTAGCCTTCCGAGGGTTAGGGAGTCTCAGAGGAAAGTAAACCATTGGTTTAACCACGCATTTCCTAAGCCGATGGGAGACCAGAGCAGTATCCCTTTCCCAGGCCCTCGTGTGTAAACATCCTGAGCTGCTACATTCCACGGGTTTTGCTGGGACAATGCTGGTCTGTGCTGCCACTTTGCAGAACCACAGTCTTTTTTTTTTTTTTTCTAATACAGATTATAAAGGGAAGAGGTTTATTTTGGCCCCCAATTCTGGTTGAAGGGCAAGAGGCCACATCCAGTGTTGGCCTCCTTGCTGGCAGAATCCCGAGGTGGCTTGGGCATCACAAGGCAAGAGATGGGATGGGGATGTCTCCTCCATTCTCTTCCTCTTCTTATAGAGCCACCAGTATCCACTCGTGTGGGCTCTGATGACCCTATCTAAGCCTACTCAGTTTTCAAAGGCCTCATTTCTAAACTGGGTCAAGTTTCCACCCTCTTAATACCTCACAATGAGGATTAAACTCCAACATGAGTTTCAGGGGGACAAACCATTTTTAAACCAAAGTTGGAAAGGGCTAGGAATATGGCTCAGTGGTAGAGTGCTTGCCTGGCATGCATAAGGCCCTGGGTTTGATTTCCAGCACCATGGGGGAAAAAATCGTACTTTAAACCATAGTAGGTATTAAAGAAAAATTATCCCAACACATATTAAAACAGCAAGGAAAGCCAGGCGCAGTGGCTCAAGCCTGTAATCCCAGCACTTAGGGAGGCTGAGACAGGAGAATCGTGAGTTCAAAGCCAGCCTCAGCAAGGGCGAGGGGCTAAGCAACTCAGTGAGACCCTGTCTCTACATAAAACACAAAATAGGGCTGGGGATGTGGCTCAGTGGTCAAGTACCCCTGAGTTCAATCTCCAGTACCAAAAAAAAAAAAAAAAAAAAAACAGCAAAGAAGACTTCATTCACACTATCAATATAGGGGTCAAGACTATGACCATAGGGGAGAGAGATGGAGCTCAAGATGGGGCTCAACTCTGACTACAGCAAGGACCAGCAGAGGTTTATAGCCACCAAGCAGAATGAGGGGTCAGTAGGTAGAAAATGACTGACAGGAGATGTGGGGGCCGTGGATTCTTGCTACACAGGCTCTCTGGATGAAGGCTGTCAGAGTGATCAGACATCAAGGATGTGGCAAATCTCCCCCAAGTGACTTAGCAGGATTCTTGCTAAAACTGGGCCAGACAGGCTGAAGAGTGGCCCAGGGATGAGCATCTCTGTCATCAGGTCTGTGTGATATTTAATCCTATCAAGTGACTGCTGTGAAGTCTATATCATGCAATCTCCTTCAATTCCTCTGCAAACAATCTCAGAACAATCTCATTTTGCAAGAGGGGAAAAGATGGGAATCCAACAAGAGATTTCAACTGCATTCGCTTCAGGCTAGTTGCCCACAGTCTGCTGGGAAAACAGGAAAACATGCCTACAATGAGCAGGT
>CM053411.1:76320354-76348438 GCA_028644305.1 Xerus rutilus | reverse complement strand
GCTATTTAAGATGCAGACATGGACAACGGACATTTAGGGATCAGCGGGAGGGAACAGCCTGGCAGCCATGGAGGGTGCTGGGACGGTAGGGAGACAGGGGCCCCAGAATCCCCCGGGGAGGCTCTAGGAGTTGTGGAGACTTTTCTCCAAACCTGCAGGCACTTCCCAAAATAAGACTTCCAGTCCCCCGCAGCAGCTCAAGGGACTGTCACCATGTTTTGTGGACACTGAAATGTCTAGAATGTCAGGTTCATCTGCTCCACAGGCAGCTTCCCCAGAGGTGCAGGGGAGCTTTTAATGGAAGTGTCATGACTACTACTGCTTTTAGAGTATTGCCTCTGCAGGGCTCTTCTCCTCCTATTTAGTGGATGTGTGTGTGTGTGTGTGTGTGTGTATGTGTGTGTGTGTGTGTCTGTCTGTCTGTCTGTCTGCTCACCCCCAATAGGTGGCCACCAATAGGTGTTACAAGGACCAGTCCCAGAAGCTGGACTCCAACCAGCCATGTCCAGCCATGTTGAATACTGTATGGCCTTAGACCAGTGTCAGGAACATGCTTGGCTCTCTTGGCCTGTCTTTATGCATTCATCTTTAAAAAGGATTTTAACCCTTTAGGGGTGTCCAAAAATCAAGGGAAAGGATGGATGCAAAAGGAATCCACTTATGATTACTTTTTAGATGGACAGGGCATCTATACCTTCATTAATTTCCTCTATTTATTCAATCTACAAATAGTCCTTGTGTTTGGTATTCAGAAGCCAGCGGTGAAGGAGAGGCAGTGGACAAAGCCCTTGTTCTCAGGAAGCCGAAAGCTCAACAGGAAAGGCAGACATGAATAAAAAATGCAGATACACAAATTGTGTTCCATGTCACGAAGGGTCAGGTCAGACAGGGAGCTCTGAGGGTGGGACGAGAGGGACACTTACAAGGAGCAATTCACCAGCACTGACCTGGAGGATGGGCCAAATGACCCTGGAGGGGGGCCCAGGAGGCTGAGGCTCAGCGGAGGATCTGAAGCCTGGAGGTCTGTGCACAGACATGGAGCCGATGGTCCTGGGCATGCAGGCCAGGGTCAGAGAAGGCACTGGGAAGGAGGCCTAGGACAGGATGGGGAGTGCTTTGGGGAAGTGGTAGGACCATCGGAAATCCGCCTCCTGGTGATCCCACTGTGTGCATCTGGGCCAGGCAACAGTGTTCCACATGGCACAGCCACCAGCACTTGCCCGCTCCTATCACACCCAGGGCCACATCCTAGGGCTTTGTCTCTTATCTCTGGCCCCAAGCACAACCCCAAATAAGACTGACTAAGCCACTGACTACCCAGGCCTCAAGGCCTGCACCTGACTCTGGCTTCCTTGGCATCTCACTCTGCTCAAGGTCAGGATCCTAAGCTGCCTCCTGGGGCCATGAGGCTTTGGCCTCCTTCTGAGTACACAGCAGGTTTCAGAGTCTGGGGCCACAATGATCTGGATGGATATTCAAGGGTTGCCAGAGCAGTGCACCCGAATGCTGAACAGACAGATGAGGAAATGCCAGAGGCTCCAAGATGTTTGGAAACAAGCCTCCCCTTGCCCAGTAAATGGAACATTCCAAGGCCAGGATTCCCACACAGACAGCACAGCCACCACCCCAGACACCTTCCAGAGGGACTTTTAAGGAGTTAACAGACACAGACCCTTAAATGGGTTTGATATTATAGCCCTCACAGAGAACAGATTTCCTCTGGCTCTTGACACTCCTACTCTGTCCTTAAGCAGTTCCAGACACTAAGTGCTTCCTGGTTCAGCCCATGCTGGCACCATGCTGCAGGTGTTGTTTATGTTTGTTTTCAAGAGGAGGACAGATTCAGGCAGCAGGGGACCAGGGGACCTTGCCCACGGGCAGCACACAATCATACTCGCAGCTGCTTTAAGCAGCCGTCTCTGCTCTGACCTTGGACTTGGGCTAGGATCATTTGTCCTTGGTTCCTTTCACTTTTGTGGCTAAGAACATGCAACTATCAGGGTCCTTGTTTGCGCTTGTTTTCAATCTGCAGCATTCGCTACAGGCTGATCCAGGGCTCCGGCTGCCCCACGTGATTCTGCTGCCATGTGCCCAACTCCACAGATGCTGACATCAGCAAAACCATGTGAAGGAGGGTCTTCTGCAGCTGGAGCCTGCCCAGGCGTGTGGTGGGCAGCCAGCGGGCGTCCTCTGGCATCAGACTTTCATCCGGACAAGCTCGGCAATGATTCTTGGGAGAGGCTGGCCTCAGGAAAAGAAAGAAGCTTTCTGTGAAAGAAACGAATGTCCCAAAATGCCTCCTTTAGCTAAGAAGAGCCAGAGAGTGACACACAGTCCTAGATTTTAGAACCACCGTGTTGGACTAAAACAAGTATCACAAAGAGGAGCACAAACGAGAGCACCTTAAGACTCAGAGGACACACGTGCTTAATGGTGTTAAATGAAAACAACAGCGGCTGCAGGCGGAGCACTGAAAAAAAATTACAGAAGGCCATTGTTTTGGACTAGGCTTCTGCACAGGCCCGCAGACCAGGCTGAAAATAAAAATGGAGTCCCTCAGGCTAAATTCCACATCACCAGCTGAAACTAAGCTGTTTATCTGACCTGTGGAAACTAAGCTGTTTATCTGACCTTTTCGAAATCAGGATTAGAGAGATAATAGCCAAATTTCCCAAACAAGCTGGTTTTGATAGCGTGATAGTGAAGTTCCCTCTGCTTTAATCCTCCACAAAAGAAGTCACCTGAAATCACCCGACCTTTACCAATGGGCCGTTTTTCTTTTCTTCTGTTCCCCTTACTTTTCACATTTTGTTTCTGCCTTTAGTCTTTCTCTGTCTATAAAATTCACCTCTTCTGCCCAGACCATGGGGACCCTTTCCTATTTTGTGGAAAGAAGCATTGCAGGATTCTAGAGTAGAAAATAAAGGCAACTACATTCTGTCAACTGAACTGTCATCATTTTTCCTTTGGTGATGAAAACATCTTAACTCTGAAGCCCCCTTGGAGCTCCCACTCTCCATGAATGAAGTTGTCTTGCTCTGCAAACGGCTTAGAAGCTTTGCAGAGACACTGTCAGTGGAGAACGTGATTTGAAACTATGGCTAAGACAATGTACTGAAGTGGTATGATTCAGAAATCAGTTAAGACTAAGCAAGAAATGTGGTTTTATTTTTCTATAGCATTAGATCTCACTCTTCTGGGCTCTCACAGCTAATCTCAGTCACATTAGAGTCCCCCTCTCCTCTTTTCTCTGTCGTTCCGGAAAGTTCCAGGAGCGACGGGCTATGGTGGGATGACAGGTTGCTGAGGCTTTTGGAGTGGGGAATCTCGTCCTCACTGTCGTCTTCTCTCACCGATGCTGTGTGTCATCACCGGTATCTCAACTTGTGGTATCAGCAGAAACTTGCACTGTCCCCACCTGACCTGTGGCCAAGCACAACCCATCCACAAGCCTCTCCTGCTGTCCACACAGTCGTCCAATAGCCTCTCCTGCTTGTGGCCTGTTGTTGCTCAAGGACACCATTCAGTGGCTCCTGTCTCATGCTAGTGCCAAAGGTGGGCAAAAGTCTAGTCCCCTTGGTCACTTCACGCCATTTCTTCTGGAAGCCATTGCTGCGCTTCTACATTAGGGCACCTAGCAGCTTCTGGGATTCTGGTGCCCCTCTGAGGCTCACAGCCTGAGGATCTGCCACTCTGTCTCTTTCCTCCAGAACCTGTGTCCAAATGCCCACTTGACTCCAGTCTGTGCAGATCAGGGCCTGGGAGGTGAGAGGTGGGAGGCCTGCCTTAGTCATGCTTTCCCTTCCTGTGCTTTTTGCCAAATATGTAGTCTGCACCCTGATCCTTTCTGGGGTTTTGGTTTTTTGTACTAAGGATTGAACTCACTGGCACTTTACCACTAAGCCACATCCCCAGCCCTTTTAATTTTTTGAGACAGGGTCTCACTAAGTTGCTTAGGGCACAAGTTGCTGAGACTGGCCTTGAACTTGCAATCCTCCTGCGTTACTGGAATTACAGGACAGCCCCACCACGCCCAGCCCATTCTGTTATGATAGGTTTGTTTTGTTGTCAGTTTTTAGTTGTTTGTGCCCAGGTCTGTAGTCAGTATTCAGTATTCAATTTGAAAAAGGCAGAACATTTCCCTCAACCCAGAAGCTTCCCTCGTGAAATGGCCTAGACTTCAGAAAACCAAACAGCCTATCAGCTCTCCCCAGTGTGTCCCTCTGTCCCACTCTGCCCTTTTCTTTTGTAAGGAGCACAACCTGGTCCACCCACAGCTACTATAAGGCCAAGGTACTTAAAAAGATGCAAGGATGGGGGACCCATGAAGCTACTGTATCCTCCACATTAACTCGCTAGTTACAAAGTCACCTTCGTTACATTCACACAGTGCCTTGTAGTTTACCAAGCCTTTTCACATTTTTGTCTCAGCTACTCTTACAGCAACCCATTGTGTGTGTGTGTGTGTTTGTGTGTACACAGATTATTGTGCCCATACTGCAGATGAGAAAAGTGAGGTCCAGAGTAGAGATGTGATTTTAAAATGCCCCACAGCTGGTAGATGTCAGAGATGAGACAGGATCCAGTTCACTCCACTACAGTTCTGTTTCCAGGGAGCCTAATAATTCCTAGGGCTTGGAATAGAGAATGCAACAGGCAGTGGCTGGTACAGAAGATTCTGAGGGGCTCCACTTACCTAGGTCTCCCCAAGTCCCCTAAGACAGGGCTCCCTCCTTTTATTCCCCAGTAGAAACTCCTACACATCACAGACCTCAGAACTGGCCCTTACGGTGCGTCTGGAAGATAAGGCCTGGCAGATGAGCTTCAAGGAGGAAAGAGAGCTAGAAATGATGACGTAGGGCAAGACAGCCGTCCAGAGCAGGTGGGGAGCTCAACTCCTGGCCAAATCCAGGTTTCCTCGCTGAAAAGCTGCGCTGTGCTAGGGGCTGTGCCAAGCTTCTTTTAGCCTCAGTGTTCCCACATGTGGAAGATGATAATAACAGCATCGTCCTCCAAAGGGTTGGAGACTCACATGAGCAGCTAAAACACTTCACCTGCGTCTGCGTCAGCACGTGCTAGCCAGCGGCATTCTTAAAGGAAGCCCTAAAAACAGAGACACGGATATTTCACTGGAGTGTCACTAATGCTGCAGAAAAGCTCTAGGACTGTCATGCTGCTCCCTAAATCCCTTCGGATGCAGTCTCACTGGGGAAGCTCGGGCAGAAGCCAACATCCATCTCCTGGTGAGACCAGAACAAAGACAGAGCGCCAACAAAGTGCCGCGGTGCTGCCTGAGCAGTAGGCCGGCACTTAACCGAACTGTGAGAAAGCCTGGGCAGGTCTGAGCACGCTCCTTCCGCGCCACCTGGCAGGCAGCAAGGCGTGAGAGGACATACGGCTGGCTTGGGCAGCTCGACTGGGCAGGGCACTCACCAGAGCAGCTCATCCCAGACAGAGGAGGGACCGGAGCTAAGGAGGTGAGAAGGTCAAGGGCATGGTGGGGCTGAGGGGCCAGGCAGCCACAGTGCGAGGCCTGAGGGCAGGAGGCTTCTGGACAGAGCCAGAGGGGTCCCCTAGGAGGCCAGGGTAAGTGGTCCTGAGCCCTGTCTTCCAGTTGTGCAAAATGGAGAAGACCCCTTTGTCAGAGGGCTGGGGCCTCGAGGACTCTCTCTGGAGGCTTGGGACTCCCCTGCACACCAGAACCGGATATCAGGAAGCGTAGGGGGGCTGCATCGGGTGGTGGTTTTAGTTATTTTATTTTGGCTTTCTTTTTTCTTTTTCTTGTCCCTATAAAATTGGAACCTGGGGGCTGGGATTGTAGCTCAGCGGTAGAGTGCTTGCCGCCCATGCATGAGGCCCTGGGTTCGATCCTCAGCACCACATACAGAGCAATAAAATAAAGACATGGTGTCCATCTACAAAAAAATTTTAAAAAAATAAAAATAAATAAAATTGGAACCTGAAGGAGCTTTCAGTTCACTGCTGCAAATCGTCAGGTCGAGAAGATCAGAGGCCAAGACTGAGATTCCAGCACAGAGCCTGGCCATTCCGGCTGACTACTCGGGGCCCTTAGACTGAAAGGCCAGGACAATGAGGCCCGTTCTAACCACTGCACCCTTGGTGAGCCAGCCACTCATCAGCAGCTCTTAGCACTTGTTGACAGAGTGAACAAATGGAGTCACTGAGGCCTGAAAACGTGGATGTTATAAGAACGTGCCCCCCAGCAGCCAGCCTTTCAGCACGGCACAGGGAACCATTCTCTAAAATGTTATGATTGTAACCTCCTACGTCCATATTTTTCTTTCACTTTAGTTTGCTGTTTTCTGGTGTCCGAGCCATCACATAATTCCCGGGCTGTGCAGCACAGAGTTGAGATGCAATTCTGCTAACAAGCAGGATAAGAAGAACTAACAGTTCACAGCTCACAGAGCGCTTGTGTTGCCACTTGAGCGCCTTCGGCTTTGGAGGAAACTGAGCCAAGGGACATGGAAAAGGTCATTCGTTATCTTGGAGATGAAGAATGACCATAAGATAAAGGTCTAAAGTGAAACCAGGTGGGTTCTGGGACTTCACCCTCCCACACCATGTTCAGCAGCAAGTGAGTGGGTCACGCCAGCTCTCTACCAACCACAGCAGCAAGGAAGAAATAAAAGAAGGGGAGAGGAGACTCGCCCTGCCCATTCCTCCAGTGGCTCTTTACCAAGAGGTGAGCAGGAGCTGGGCGCGGTGGCTCACGCCTGTAATCCTAGCACTTTGGGAGGCTGAGGCAGGAGGATCGCGAGTACAAAGCCAGCCTCAGTAACGGTGAGGCGCTAAGCAACTCAGTGAGGCCCTGTCTCTACATAAAACACAAAATAGGGCTGGGGATGTGGCACAGTGGTCGAGTGCCCCTGAGTTCAATCCCTGGGACCAAAAAAAAAGAGGTGAGCAGGGACTGAAATCTGTCTTGGGCATAGAAGACCTGCACCAGAGCAGCAGCCAGATGGGCGCTGCTCCCAGAGAGACACTGGGCTGGGTGCCTTGGCCCCGTCTTGGCAGGCAACTCTGTAGGATGTGGAGGGAGGTGGGCTCAGGGTGGGGTGACAAGTGAGGCCATCGCCTTATTGCCTGGGCCTTCCCTGGGTGCACTTGGAAGAAGTTTCTCTCTCTTTCCAGGATGGGGAGAATTAATTAATGTTTGCAAAGACCTTTATGATACTTTCTTAAAAGTGCTGGGCCAGCTCTGATTACCCAAGTGGCAGCTGCCACTCTCTTTTATCTCAGCTCTGCATCTCCACCTTGGAAGATGTCAAACAGGTTCCATGGCTGAGGTCAGGGTCAGCCACCATCGCCACCATCGTCATCAAGCACCCAGCTGGTATAGTTTCCTGTCTGCATCTCCAGTGACTTCCCAGGATTCCACACCCTTGCAGGAAAACAGAGTCTTGTCCAGGGAGTTCATGGCGTTAGATCTGCAGCCCAGCCCCACCTATGAGGGGGCAGCTGCCTAGCAGACATAATTTTGCAAGCTCCAGAAAGGCCTCACATACCCAAAACCCACTCCCTGATTACTACCCACGGGGGCTGGAAATTCTACCACTAAAAATTCACTTCTTTGGGCTTGGATGCTTTTTGAGGGGCTTAGGATATTGTCATGGAAAGAGAGCGAGACCAGCAGTCCAAACATCAGGTCCCAGGTGTCCTACTCTGGTCTGGGGCTGGCTCTGCCCTCACCAGCCTGCAGTAAGCCCATCCTTTCTCGGCTTTATATGTATTTTTTTTCCCATCTAAAATGGCAATGCTAATGCCTGTCTCGTGGGTGAGGATCAGACAAGATAATGGATTTGAAAGCCAAGAGCTGCAGAAAGGAGGAGCATTATTACTACAAAAACGCTCGTCAGCCCGGGCTGGATAATCCCGAGGGATTAGTCGATGGCTGATGGCTCTCCAGGAGACTGGGGTGGGGGGACTCTCCTGCTGGCACAACTACCAAAGTGTGGGTGCCAGGTGAGCCCAGACGCCCAGGTGCCCTTACAGGGTACCAGCTCAGCCCCAACTCCCAGCTTCTGGTTGCCCAGATATGCAGGATGTCCTCATAAAATGGACACTGATGGACACTTACTGGGTTAAAGCACCAACAAGAAAAATAACCAAACGTTTCTGATCTACACAGACGCGTCCCTCAGGTAATGGAGGCAAAGAGGCCCAGCCTCCGCACGAGCCGCCCGTGTGCGTCAGACCCAAGTAATTGCTTTCTTTGTCAGAATTTCCTGGATAATTTCCTCTCCTTTGTTTGGCTGAAAGAACCTGGCCTCGCATCTGGGAGCCTGCTTGCCAAACATGATTGGGTCCTTGGAGATGGAGGATAGAGAGTGAGCTATCTTCCATAAACACATTGGCACACATATTAATTATCGCAAGGGGAGAAAATCTGCCTGTGCGCTTCGTCTGGGAGGCAGTGTGACGCAGTGGAGGGGCAGAGTGGGGCCACACTAGCCACGCTCATCAGGAGCCTGCTGGGGTCCAGGCAGACTGGGGAGCTTCTGCATTGAAAATCTCATTTAATTCTTACTGAGCCCCATGGGGCCAAATCCAGAGATGGAAAGAACCTGGGTGCAGAACACCCTGGTGGGCTTGATTTGGTTCTCTGCTGTCAACAGTGAGAGCCAGGCAGGCGGCCTGCTGTTGAGGGTTCCCTTCTTCTTACCTCTGAGTGGAAGTCCTGGGGGATTGGGGTGTGCTGGGAGGACTAACTTCAGCTGCCGCAGAGCAGCTGAAATACAGCAGGCCTGTGACACATGGCAACTTTCTGTTGCCCTTCCAAATAAGGACCATGGAGAGCAAAGGGGTCAGGACACTTGGCCAATGTCACCTGGCTGGTCACCAACAGAGCTGGGTCTGTCTCTTGCCAAAGGCAGGCTTTTTGCCTGGAGGTAACTGAACTCATGCCCTCCTGGGCCTTGGTCACTGCGGCTGGATGGACTCTCACCTCCAGAATCTGTGAGCCCTTGAGGGCCGGAGCGCATTCTGCCAGCGTCCCAGGAGCCCGCACAGGGCGCCTTCACTCTTGTTGAGTGTGAGAACCAGAGGCTGGTGCAGGTGCATGGAGCTGAGTGGAGGGATGGCAGTGCCTACTGAGTGCCACCAACGCAAGCCTCCTCCATGTCCTTGAGTCACCTTGGCAGTGGAAGCCACGTGAGCACCTTCACACTGACTTGCTGGGGTGAGCGTTCTGGGAGTGGCCACAGGACGTCACAGGAGCTGAGCTGGGGACCACGAGGACAATCGTGATGCGGAGCACTGGGAAGATGCCATGGGGTGATGGCAGGCGAGCTATGAAAACTCCAGAGCCTGGAAGGGACCTGCCACAGCCTCCCCAGCGCCCACCTGTTTCTGTGACCTCCTCAGGTTCTGAGGCCACAGAGACTTCCTGTGTCCCTCAGCATGATGCAGATGCACTGGAGAGAAAACTCTTCCGCTAACCAGAGGGCCTGGGTGGAGGCCCGGCCTCACTTCCCTCTGGCCATCATCTTCTGACAGAAAAAGCCCCCACCAGGAGGATTTTAATAAGTCGGAGTGCCCTGGTCCCTACCCAAGTCCCCATGCCACCCACCAGGCAGCCGACTGTAGCCCAGCCTGTCCTGGCACAAGGCACGCAGCACGTCATGGCACATGGGCTGTCACGGCCTGTAATCATAGACTGGCAGGTCCCCCAGGTCCCTGGTTGAGGGCTTCCAGTCTGCAGGAGCTAAGTGTAATGGTTCTTGAACCTCTGAGGACAGTACACCAATACACCAATACACGTGTGACCAGAGTGACCTTATGTGAGCTGGTGATTCAACCCCTCCAGGCGGAAGGCCAAGCCTGTGCCTCCGGGACAGAGTCCTGCCCTGTGACATGACTCCAGCCCACAGGCCCTAGCTTCAGCCTGCTGGGAGAAGTCACAGTCCTCCAAACACCTCCGCTGTGGGACCTCCAGAAGCTGGCTAATTAGGGTCTCACACAGCCAGCCCAGCCTGCAGTCACGAGCTCCTGGCCTGGCTTCCTATCCTAGGTGTCCCTTGAGGACTCTGCCACCTCCCTCACAGGTGATGTTTGATTTCATTGATCTGTGTAAACAAGAATTCTGTCTTATTCAAACAGCAATGATTACCTGAAGGCCCTGTGCCTGCAACTGACAGCAGAGTTAGACACACACGCCATGTCCCTGATGCCGAGGAGTCAAGGGGCGGTGGAGGACATCACACTGTCTGACTGGGATGTGTGTGCTGCTCAGGAGGGCTTCCCAGACGGCGACATCCATGAGCTGAGCTGAAGGGCAGGTGAGCAGGGCATGGAACAGCACACCATGAGGCGCCCTCCACCCCACTCAAGTGCCACGGGTTACAAAGCCTGCCAATGCCAGGTGACAGAGAAGATGTACACCTGTGGATTCTCTTTGCCTGGTGTGGGGGTGGGGGGTGATAAATTTTTAACGATCTGGGAAAAACTGGACAGCTCCCAGAAGGACTTTCACATGCCCTCTGACCCAGCAGTTCTCCGTGGAGGTACATACCTGAGAAAAACTTATGCACATTCAAAAATGCTTATAGCAAGACTGTTCAAATGCCAACAGAAGAACGAATAAACAAACTGATAGCAGTCAAAAATACACAAACTGTGGGGACACAGAACAGTACGGTGAGGCTAGTCATCTTGATGTTAAGTGGGAAAAGTAAATCCTGAAGCATGACACCTTCCTAGAGAAGGTAGACAGGTAACAGTGAAGATGCACACTTTAGGACTTCGGGGAATAGGTATGAGGAGGGAGCACGGAAAGGGGAATAGGGACGGGCATGTGTAGGATTCAGAGGGCGGCCACAGTGGAGAGGGGCAGGAGGGCTGACACCACGGCCAGGTAGGGCTGCCGCTAGGGCCCCAGCTTTCCATGGTTTCTCCTGTCATTCCATTCTTTTTTTTTTTTTTTTTTTTTTAGATTTTTTTTTTTAGTTGTAGATGAACACAATGTCTTTATTTTATTGCTTTGTATGTGGTGCTGAGGATAGAACCCAGGGCCTCGCGCATGCAAGGCAAGCGCTCTACCGCTGAGCTACAATCCCAGCCCCCTGTCATTCCATTCTTATTATCACTATTATTATTTTGAGACTATTATTATTTTGTCTTTATGTGGCCCAAGCTGGCCTTGAACAGAGATTCGATTCTCGAGATTCTCCTGCCTCTCCCTCCTGAGTAGCTGGAATTACAGACGCACACCTCTGCCCTCAGCCGTCTTCCAACATGTTAAAATATGACCCGTAACATAGGTAGTATGTAGGTAAGGCAGAGAGTTAGAGGGTAGGGCCCTGGGTGTGAGAGCAAAAATAATAAAAATACACCAGGAGCCAAGGATTGTGATTTGGCCAGTTGTGTGTGCCACAGGCCTGACTGGACCAGTGACTGAGGCCCCCAGGGGCAAAGGACATCTCTGCACACCAGGGACCCCCAGTGCACACACATCCACTCACGGCAACTCACACCCCCAACACAAGCTTTCTAGGTCTTCAGGTCACGGTGGGGAACAGCAGGAGAGGAGCGCTGGGTTGTTGGAGATGGACTTCCTACACCTGATGGAACGGCCACCTAAGTGGACATTTAGACCAGTTAAAAAAGGATGAAGAAAATTGGTGCCGTGGCCAAGTGCAGTGGCCTGAGTTGGTCCCATGGACATTTGGGCAGGTTCCTTAATTTCTCTGTGTCTCAATTTCTTCTTTCATAAAATGGTGTCGCACTAGTACCAGTCTTCATGTGTTAGATGGGTGTTTATTCCAAATCCTTTGAACATCGCCTGGCGGGGGTGAGTGCGCTGTGCTGCTGGTGTTTTCACCTCAGTTATCTCTTGCTCATGAAAGTTGGTGCACGGATCTGCACCAAGTGCCCCCAGCTTCCTCTCTCTGATCTGCTCCAGTTCACCCAGCTGTGAGGAGTGGCCTGGTGTCTCCGCAGTCACCCTGGGCTTCTCGACATCGCTCCTCCCCTGGGTCCTGCCCCAGTCACCAGGCCTCCCTGCTGCTCAGCTCCGTCCCCCCGGCCTCTCCGCCCCTGGTGCACTGTCTCTGGGCGTCCCTGTCAGCTCCAGGGCAGCCCTGGGCCAGCCCCCGGCTCCAGGTTCATGCTTCAGGCTGGCTGGGGTCATCCCTGTCCCGCTCTTACCCTGACCTGGCCTGAACACACTCGGATCTCCACCCACCGACCATAAAGAGAAAGCCCGCCTCGACCCTGACCCTCCACAGAGGTCGTCCGCCTTCCCTTCCCTGGGCTCTCACATCTTTCGGGGTCTACACTCGCGCCTCCACTTCCGGTTTCTCCATTCATTAGCCGGCTGCGCACAGCCCGCCCCCACTCGCCCGCCCCGCCGCTCCCTGGAGGAGCCCCGAGCGCCCAGGGCCTTTTCATTTGCCAAACCTATTAAGACATTGTTTTCAGTCCTTATTTTTTCAGCTGTCACCACTTAGAGCAGCTTGGAAGAAGTCCCTCCTTGAACCCAGCATTGCCTGGTCTCCATGATCTCTTGTCCCTCCCACTTCTCAGACTGTCCTCCTTTCATTTGCCCCCTGTGTGGGAAGGCCTGTCTCTGGCCCCTCCCCTCCTCTGCACACTCTCCTTGGTTATCCATCTCTCCTGGATTCAGCCGCCAAGCATTTGCCCAGGACCCTAAGTCACAGAGGAGACACCCTTCTAGCACCCAGTTCCCTCCCAGACACATGCAGACACTTCACTCCCATGTGTCAAAATAGAATCCGTGGGTGGAGGATGCAGCTCAGGGGCAGAGGGCTTGCCTGGCGCACACGAGGCCCTGGTTCAATCCACAGCACTGCGAGTGCAAACAGAAAGACAGAGTTCATATCCCCCCAACCCCGGAACTGCACCTCCTTCCTCCTTCGTCACTCAGGAGCCTTCACATCTGGGATTGCTCTTGCTTTCTTCCTCCCTCATCACTGAATCACCACGTCCTGCTGACTTGGCTTCCAAAATATTTTTTTCCTTTGCTACTGTCAGCCTACCTTGGGCTTTGCTGTCCCCGGCTTCTCTGTCAAAATTGGCTCTTCATCTACGTATCCTTCTCTACTCACTGGTCCCTCTGTAGCCAGAATGTTCTTTCTACAGCTCAGACTCCAGCTGCCTCCCTCTCCTCCCGTGACTCTCCTCCCCAGGGGACTGAGCTTCTTTCAAAGACACAGAGGTCCTCACTCCCTCTCCTTGCTCCTTTCTCCCTAGTCCATCCCACTGGAGGGACAGGGCAGCTCCTGAAACCTGCTGCTCACCCCACGCACCTGCCCTCTCCTGCTCCTTGCATGCCCAGCTCTGCCTCTCTGGGGGGCTTCTCTGCTCTTGTCACCCCTCAGCCCCGAGACCCCATGACTAATCCTCTAGTCTAGGCCTAGGCACCCTTCATGGCTCTCCAGGTGGGCTGGGTCCCCTGCTCTAATCCATGGGTGAATCTCCATTTCCACACTTTCCACATTGTATGTGCCTTTTATCCATCAATGCAAACTCAGAAACTGCAAAAATAAAAAGGACTCTATTTTAGGTCTTAGGAACTTCAGAGCAGGAGGAACAGGTCCCATGTGCTTGGAATCAGTGTTCCAAAGAAGGAGGGGAAGTGGGAGCTTGTGCAGGCTGTTGCATGTTGGGAAGGAATTGGGGCAATGTGCCCAAGAAGACAGGGCAGGGCAGACGGGCAGAATGGGGATGTCCACAAAACGACCTCTTGACTCACATCTTGAGCCTCTGGGCATAGAACAATTGTAAGATTGTCCTGGTCATTCCCAGTGCCTGTGGCCAAAGGTGGAGGTGACCAAAGCTTGTGCTTGAAGTCCTGCCCAAGTCCTGCTTCCCATCAGACTCCTGACTCCGTTTTGAAATGGTCGGTGTGGCTTTCATCATAATTGTCCCTTGTTCTTCTGCTGGGTCCACATCCCTCAGCAGATCTAGTCAGGAGCTGGGCATCTGTCATCTTTCCAGACGGGGCCCTGCTTTAAGTCCTCACTGGATCAGCATTGCCTGGATGAGTGAATGAGTGACCTGCGAGGCCCCTTCCAGCTCTGAGCTTGTCTGTTGTCTTTAGAAAATGCTAAACTTTGAGCTTCAAAGGAAGCAAGAGAGAAGAGAGAAGGTGGAGAGCAAGGCATAAACCAGGATTCACCCTCTGGAATTCTCAGCACATTCTTGAAAAGCTGGGTTGAGCGGGGTGTGTTGGACAAAGAGATTCCCCTTTAGAACTGAGGGCGAGTCTGATCTCATTCAGAGATAAAAACAGTGAACCAAAACCAAGTTCACCTACCAACCTTTCCATAAAACTTTAAGACATAGATTTTAGTGGTACAAGGAAAATGACAGAATGGGAAACTCACCAGTGTAACTGCTCAGTACTTGCTGCCTTAACAACTGAAACTGGTAGAACTGCATAATGTGCAGGTCTAGACACCCCTCCAGGAAGTGAGCAAAAGACAGTCCTGGTTTGCTTACAGACATTGCACAGCCTCAGGGAGCCCTGAGGTTGCCAGGGAGCCTCCACTTCAGCCCTGAGTCAAAGCCACTCACCAGCCAGCTTCTGACCTGCAGCTGCTGCTGCATGTAAAACAGATATGATTATACCTGCTTTGCAGGGTTCCCATGAGGACAAGTTAGAGGGCCTATGGCTATAGAGAGCATTCAAGAAATGGGATCTTTATAATCATCAGAGGGAAGAAATGAATAGCATCACTGGCAATTACAGACATGGGAATGATGACAGTTTAAAGACTCCATGACATGTCTATTAGAGTAGCAGGAATATCAAGTTCACAATGAAGACCTGACCAAGACAATTCACAGCAGTTTTAGCTATACTTCCCAAGTACTAAGAAGATCCCAAGCGTTCAGCAGTAGATGAACAAATTAGGGTATATTAACACAATGGACTACTTCTCAGTTATTAAAAAAATGAAGCACCAGTACATATTCTAACATGAATGAATTGAAAACTCGTCGTGCTGAGTCAAAAAAGCTTTACACAAAAGATTTCATACTGGATGATTCCATTTGTATGAAATTCTGCAGCAGAAAAAAACTAATCTATGGTAGGAAAAAAAAATCACAATACTGATTGCCTCTAAGGAGGGCAAGGATTGATGGGGAAGGGACATGAGGGGATTTTCTAAAGTGATGGGAATGTTCTAGATTGTGGTAGGGGTTTGTGTACATTTCTCAAACTCAGTGTAGGTACACTTAAGAGTCGTACATTTCATTACATGTAAAATTTACGTGTAAAGGAAAAGCTAGAAAATGTATTGAACTCTACTGATGAAGTATTTAAAGGGAAGTACAGGTGTCTACGATCTACTTGGAATTATAGAAAAAGTAAGATGAATGATTGAATGGTAGGCGAGTGAAAAAGTGATAAAGCAAACAGTGTAACATTAGGGATAGTGTCTTAGTTTTGTGTTGCTATAACAAAATACCTGAAGCTGGGAATTTTATAACAAAAAGAGCTTTACCTGGCTCATGATTTTGGTGGCTGGAAAGTCCAAATGGTGTGGTTCTTGCATTTGTTGAGGGCCTCTGGTTTAGAGAAGCAGAAAGGGAGCTGGCAGTACAGAAAGGGCGCATGAGTGGATGAGAAGAGAACGGGGCTGGGGCAGGCGAGGCTCACTCTTATCACAGCCCACTCTCAAGGAAACTAACGCAGTCCTGTGAGAATTACAGAATTACATTACCCCCTTCCTAGGGCAGACCGCCATGATGTGATCCCCTCTTACAGGCCCACCCCTCAATACTGCTAATAGGGGACCAAAGTTCTAGCACATGAAACTCTGGAGGACATACTCAAACCTCATCCAAACCAAAGCAGGGGGAATCTAGGTGGTGAGTGTTCACTGTAAAATTAGTCCTCTTTTCCACCTGTTTGGACTGTTTCAAAGTAAAATATTGAGAACAATGAATTAGTGTTTTCAGAACATTGGTGGAACTGTGAGCATGTTCTATAGGGCAGCCCTGCAAATACAGCTTTGATCTTCCCGTGGAGCATGCTGGCTATGTGTACATTTTTTGACCCAGTAACTTCACTTTGGGTTTTTCATTTGTGTTTTTGGTATTGGGCATTGCCACTGAGATACATCCCCAGCCTTTCTGTATTTTATTCTGAGACAGGGTCTGGCTAAGGTTCCCAGGCTGGCTTTGGACTTGTGATCCTCCTGCCTTAGCCTCCTGGGTAGCTCAGATTGCCTGCGCGTGCCACCTTGCCCGGAATCCAAGTGATTCCACCTTGGATAATCCACCCCAAAGAAATAACCACAAAGTGGAGAAAAGAAGCAATCTTTAAAATGTTCATTTTAGACCTAAATACAATGATGAAGAGCAGGATACCACAAAGGCCCAGCACTGGGGAGTGGCAAAGCCTGGGACGCACGTTCTCTGCAGTACTTAAATGATGCTTGATACAGTGGACAACTGCCATACCTGATCTTTCTACATGAATGATCCTCAAGTAAGCCTCACAGAACCGAGTCAACACGCTCACATCCAAGCGCTGTGTGGGGTTGTCACGCAGTTTTCATTCATCAAGTTCTTCCCTGCACCCGGCCCTAGGGAGTCAGCAGTGGAGAGGATCATGCACCTTTGTGATGCTGGGAGGTTCATGGCTTTATGAGGGTCTGTAACCTTCTAATAGACGATTACAAAGCATGAGGAAAGGATTGTATTCAAGGCATGAAGAGACCGTTGTCCATGTTCTCTGATGAATGTTTCAGAAGACGCTTGGATGAGATGAATTCCATTTTCTTTCGGCTTCTCTTTTCTGTGTTGCTCATTTTTAGAGCTTTGTTCTAAGAAGAAAGGTTCACCCTTTGCTTCCTGTTTGAAAGACTTGTGAAGATTCATGAGCAAGAACATGCGTCTGGGTCCCTTCTGGCTCCTTCCAGGTGACGGCAGCACTTACCTTTGACAGCCAGGAGCAGCCAGGCAATGTTACTTCTGCCTGGAAAAGGGCCCCAACCTGCCGATGAGTTTCTGTAGTTCTTAGTCCCCCTGGTAGCACCCTTCTGGGTTACTGCATCTCGGTGTCTCTGGAGAATCTGCGCACATCTCATCACACACAACCACCGTGTCCCCAAAAACTTGCAAACCACCTACATGGTGTTAATGCCGGCCACGTGCAAGGAATGAGCCTTCATCCAGCTGCTCCCACATGCCTTCTCGCAGTCCATTCCCACAGTGGCAGGTGAAGGAGATTTTTACAAACTTGATTTTACTTTTGGAAAAGATAAGTGTCAAGTGACAGCAAGAGCCTGGGGCCCAGGAGTTCTGATTCGGAGTTCAGACCACATCAGCATGTGAGCACAGGTGACGCCAAGAGTAAGATTTCCACTCACCCCTCCTCCATGTCTTCGGTAAAATACACCCTAATCCTTCTCTGTTTTGTGTCATTGCTTCAAGATTTTGTTAATTTTTTATGCTCATTTAAAAAAATATACAGTTAAAATTGTGCATATTTGGGCTGGGATTGTGGCTCAGTGGAAGAGCGCTTGCCTCACATGTGTGGGGCACTGGGTTCGATCCTCAGCACCACATAAAAATAAATGAATAAAATAAAATAAAGATCCATTAACAACTAAAAAAATTTTTTAAAAGATTGTGCATATTTATCATGCGCAGTGTGGTATGTTAAAGTGCGTAGGTTAAGGAAGGGTTGCATCTGGCAGATCAACAAAAGCGTTCCCGCACTGCATTTTCGTGGTGGGAACACTTACCCATCCACGCTCGTGTCATCTGTCAATGATACAGGAGGTCCTCACTAACCTCAGTTATCATGCAACAATGACTCGGCCGCACCTCCTTCTCCTCCCGCCTGAGGTGCTCCGCCTGTGCCCTCGTGGGCTGCTTCGCCCACAGAAGGGAGGGCACACGCTGGCTTCAGGCACCAGCACATTTCCTCTCCTTGAGCTTCACAGTCACACTGCGGGGGTGTCCACCTACCTCACAGGGAGACTCTGGAGAAAAATGCGTCCATCTGGGAAGGAACAGGGGATTGGAGTCCAGGATATGCACGCTATAAGGGTTAATGGGCAGATCCAGGGAGGTTGAGGCAAGATGAAACTATTAAAGAAAAAAGGAGAAGAACATGCATGTCATGTTCAAACACGACTTCGCTGGTCGCAGGGGCTCCGTGCAGGTGTGGAGGGTGCACTGGCTGCTCCTGGATGCCGTCCAAGTGCGAGGCTGCGGCTTAGCAACGCCACTTGCAAGGTTGCGTCAGGACTGGATGTTCCTGAAGGACCTCCTCCTGGAGGGGACAGTCATTGTTCATGATAGCTCCTGTTATCAGGCCAAGTTGCACAGGGAAGGCTCCCAACTCCTTTATTAGGGTTTGACATAAGAGACTCCATTTGCATTCTGACAACTCCCCGCAAGCAAGTATTATTTCTCTCCTTTCTCAAGTGAGATTCAGATTGCTACAGCAACTTGCTCAGCGGGACCAAGGGAGCAGGAGGTGGTTTTTCTTAGAAGATAGTCTTTTTTTTTCCTTAATATTTTTTTAGTTGTAGATGGACACAATATCTTTATTTATTTATTTTTATGTGGTGCTGAGGATCGAACCCAGTTCCTCACGCATGCAAGGCAAGCGCTCTACCACTGAGCTACACCCTCAGCCCAGAAGATAGTCTTTTAGACTAAAACTATTTTGAATTGATCTTATTTCTAAACGGAAGCTTTAGATTACAGTAAAAATGGCAAACGCTTTCATTTTCTAGGAGAATTAGTCCCTTGTTTGTTCTAAGATCTGTCACAAAAAGACGCTTATGGTCTTGATGAAGTGCTCATTCTAATTTATTGATTTTGTTTGTTGGTTGGTTTGGGTTTTTGTTTTTTTTTTTTTTTTTTAACATTTTTAGTCCCACGGTTTAGAAAAACATTAGCAGTGCTTGGATTTATTGTTGTAGCCTCTGGGAGAACCTGGGCTCAGCGTAACCTCCTGAAGGCCAAATTTGTTAATCAGGTAATGGATTATGGGGCCAAGTGCTCCTCCTGGAAGGCTGGCAGCACCCTGGACTGCAGCCTGTCCCTTTCCACCCTGTCCGTCTTGGCCTGGGCAGCAGCTTTCTTGGCTCTGAGGAGGTACAAAGCACAGTGAAAAGAAAAAAAGAAAAGATTCTTCAAAGACTTTTTTTTTAATTTTTTTTTTAGTTGTTGATGGACATTTTAATTTTATTCACTTATTTATATGTGGTGCTGAGAATCGAACCCAGGGCCTCACACATGCAAGGCAAGTGCTCTGCACTTGAGCCACAACCCCAGCCCCAAGATTCTTTAAAGACTTTTAATGAGTTGTCAATTAAAAAATAACATAGGCCCACTAGAAAAATGTGAATTTCTTTTCAACTCTTCTGATTCCATTTGTTTGCCACTGCGGAACATGTGCGGGGTTTTCTGACGGTGTGCCTGCTGTAAGTTTGTTACTTTGTACGTGTTTTACTTTTTTCTAGCCCATTAGAAAACAGCTGCACAGTGGCTTCACCCAAGGGGTGACTGGGGTCTGGGCTCTGCTGTCTCATCTCCCATGTGCCACCTCCATGTGTCCAGCGAGAACAAAGAACATGGCTGTCATTCAGGCAGATGTGGCCAGACTGCTCACATCACTACCAACTACACTGTCAGCCAGACCCCAGTGGGGTTGTCCCAGCACAGCTGAGGGAGGAGCGCAGGCCAGCTCCTACCTCCAGCTGGTGGCCACCTTTGGTCACGTGGCAGCCGCTCAGTCCAGCGCCACGAATCCCCTCTACCCTGTTTCCGTCGTAGCTTTCTTCCCGTAGCCTGCATTCTCAATGCTCTGTACGTATTTTGTTGTAATGCTGTTGCCGGTCCTCTCCCCCAAGAACATCTCTCTGCCAGGTGAGGCCTGCTGGCCCGGAAGAGCACCTTCCACGCGTCTGTGCTGGAGAGGCATCTCCTGATGCTCGGTGCCAGGCTGGTTATGCCTTCTTCTTGGTGCGTCTTCCTCCACAACTCACCCCGGGAGTCTCGCCCTTCATGGCTCCCTTGGCCTTCCTACAGAACAGATTGTCCCCTTCTCTGTGACACAATCCCACCCCGTGATAATCATCTCTACTATACTTTTGGCCCATATTTCACAATTTGGAATTTGTTTATCTTCTCTGTGAAGCAATACACTCCCCTAACACCCAGCCACATTGAAGATATCATAGTATCAGTTAAATGAACAATGAGTAGTTGTGTGGCCCAACCTATTTCACAATCTGGACGTTCTTTAAAACGCTCCATGGAATATGAATGTGGACTAGGTATAGATGATATTGTTAAACTTGATAGGTGTGTGGGGCTGGGATTGTAGCTCAGCGGTAGAGCGCTTGCCTCGCATGCATGAGGCCCTGGGTTCGATCCTCAGCACCACATACAAAGCAATAAAATAAAGACATTGTGTCCATCAACAACTAAAAAAATATTAAAAAAAAAAAACTTGATAGGTGTGATAATAGCATTAGAGTTATGTAATGTATGCATTGTTTTATATTATATAGTGTTTCTACTTTTTAAAATATTACATAGTATACACAGTATATGTCTATTAGAGATACATCCTGAATTACAGGTAAACCAAAATGTCTGAGATTTAAAAATAAAATAAAATAAAAGTGTGTTGGAGAAGGAGAAAGGAGAGGGACACGTTGCACAGGAGACACAGTAGGGACATTGGTAAACGCTGAAGTTGGGCAACAAGAACGCAGATGTCCACTGTGCTTTTCACTCTTTGTGCATGTTTGAAATTTCTTTTTTTTTATTTTTTTAAATTGTTTTTTAGTTGTAGATGGACACAATACCTTTATTTTATTTTTATGTGGTGCTGAGGATCGAACCCAGTACCTCACGCATGCGAGGCAAGCGCTCTACCACTGAGCTACAATCCCAGCCCCTGAAATTTCTTTAATAAATATTAAAACCAAATGAGGTAATGTAGCCATCTGTACTCTGCTCCGTAAAAAGGAGAGATGATCTTGTCTCATCCTGAGCCCAGTCCACATGTGATCCATCTCCCCTTGCCTGGCTCTGACCTCAAAGGCTCTTAACATACGTTTAGAATAGGATAGTGGTGCACACCTGGAATCCCAGTGACTCAAGAGGCTCTCAAGAGGCTGAGGCAGGAGCATTCCAAGTTCAAGGCTAGCCTTAGCAGCTCAAAAATAAAATAAAAAGGGCTGGGGATGTAGCTCAGTGGTAGAGCACCCCTTGGTTCAACCCCTAGTATGGCAAAAACAAAAACAAACAAACAAAAACATTTAGAGAAAGCCATTAGTGTAAGTAAAATGTGTTTAGTGGTTAAGACCTGAAACCAGGCAGGAGCAGTGGCCCGGGTCCCTGGCATGTCCCCACCCTCCAAGGAGTAAAGCAGAAGTGTGTGCGTGGCGCATAGGCTGCCCCAGGCCATCACTAAACACTGTTGCCGAGTGTCGGGAGAGCAAGGGGTCTTAAAAACCAGTGACTCCATGATTTTACCAGTGACAGGAAACCACGAGCCAGTTTCTGAAACTCCCTGAGTTCCCAGAGTCAAGAGCAGCAGCAGAGCTCATCCCTCATCTGCCAATCCTGGAACCAATTCTCCCCAGTCTCAGATCTACTTGTGAAAAGTGTTTGTGTCTTATCCACCTTTCAAATACTTTCCCTGCTCTACACCCATCAGAGACGTGGGTCAAGATGACGGGCCAGTACGTACCAGTGACATGGATCAGTATTTGAAGTATTTGAACGTGGCTTAGGTATGCAATGAAACTTACTAAAACTCATCACATTAAAACGCAGAGCCCCTTGGAAAACCACGAGTTCAAAGGATGCTTTGTGGGAAAGCTGCATCCAGGGAAAAGCAGAACGGGCCTCCTTGCTCCCTGGCTCCCGCCCCCAGGTCGGATGAGCCTGGCCAGCAGAGCCAGGGGTCTGAAGTGGGCCACTCAGCACCCCTCCACCACAGACGGTCACACCGCAGGTACCGGTGGTCATTATCCAGTGCTCTCAGCAATCCTGCAAAGTAGGGATCATTTTCCCCATTTGAAAGATAAAAATAACGAGGCTCAAAGGCCGTAAGTGACCTGACAAAGGTCATGCATCTAATAAGTAGCCAATCCTGGACTTGAATTCAGTCTGTCTGACTTAACAGCTTCTCTTCCCACTCTGCCAAGCTACATTTGAAGAATTCAAATGATTTTGCCCAAATTAGCATGACTCCTAGAGAGGCCAGAAGATGTCTGGCATCCTGAAGCAAAATGGCAGACCCTGAAAGATGGAATTAGGACGACTTCTTGGCTCTCCAGGTAAGGCCCCTGGCAGCAGCCCCATCCTTTATTGATTCAGGAACTGTCCCAGGCTGCCAAGGGCCACAGGGCAATAGGGAGGTAATCCCCGCTGGCTGCCTCGTTGATGGCATGACTCCATATTGACATTCCAAGTCAAACGGTGCCAATCAGAGGCCTGAGCTCAAACTGCCTGAAACCCTCCTTGCCTGTGCCTTTTGCCAGCTCAGCACAGAGTACCTGTGAGAGGCGCCTCCAAGGGCCTCCCAGCTCTCCTCCCAGCCTGTTTCCTGAACTGCACACGTCCCTCCCAACCCCAGCCCACGCACCACGCACGACTCTTCCCAATCTGCTTTACAGATGAGAAACCCAAGCCCAAGCAGATTTATAGGTCACTCAGTGTCATCCATGAGAGTCCTCCAGAGATCTGGATCCTAAGCCGGGCACAGTGGCTCAAGCCTGTAATCCCAGAATTTAGGGAGGCTGAGACAGGAGAATCGCGAGTTCAAAGCCAGCCTCAGCAATGGCGAGGCACTAAGCAACTCAGTGAGACCCTGTCTCTACATAAAACACAAAATAGGTCTGGGGATGTGGCTCAGTGGTTGAGTGCCCCTGAGTTCAATCCCCAGTACCAAAAACAAAAAAAAACAAAAACAAAACAAAAAAAAAAAGAGATCTGGATCCTAGAAAAAAATCACTTGGTCATAAGTGATAAATGAAAACACATGTCCACACAACAACCTGTATGGCAGCCACGGCATAACAGCCCCAGAGTGGAAGCAAGCCCAAGTGCCCATCAACTGAGGAGGGAATAGCAAAGTGGGGTTTATCCATCCATGCCCCAGAATAGAGTTCACAGTAAAAAGGAACCAAGTGCCCATGCGAGCTACAGCCTGGATGCTAAGTGAAGACGCTGGGCACCGAAGGGTTCAGCTTCATTTATGTGGAAAGTGCAGGATAGGCAAGTTCACGGAGGTGGAAAGTGCATTAGTGGTTGCCTAGGGAGGGGAGCAGGCTGTTACTGCTTAAGGGTGTGGAGTTTCCTCTGGGGTGACGAAAATGTTCTAAAGTGACTTGTGGTGATGGTTGCCCAACTGGGTGAGTAGACTAAGAACCATTGAATTGGATACTTTAAATGGATTAACCATATGGAAAATGACTTGTATCCCCTTCCATCTGTTACCCAAACAAGCAAACATTAAAGTTCCCTGGAGTTCTAAGGAGATTGCGCAGCTACCTGCAGTCTCTCCAGCACACGTCACTGTAAGAAGCCTCAAGAGACTAAATACACGGAGCTGCCTGGCTTCAGACAATCTTGCTGAGTGATCCATAATGAAGCCCACCGAGACCCTGCCCCAGGAAACACACTGAACACATGGTGTGCCCAGCACGGATGATAGGACCCAGGACTGATACTAGACAGACCTGGGTTCCAGCCTGTCACTGTAGCCTTCTGGCTGTGAGATGTGAGTGGGTCCCCTAAGTCAGCCGCATCGGTACAGTGAGGGAGGAATAATGGGAATGAAGTGTAAGTTAAGTTCAGTCCCTGCACATTGGTTGCTACATCAAGTCCCCATCCACAGGGGAGACCTCTAGACTTAAAAACCGACCAACAAGAGGACAGACTCATGCTCTTGTAAGACGTGCGTTTCAGTGTTCCAGTAATCCATGGGGCAAGATTTTTGAGCCCAAAATGTTCCCTCTCATGTGAAACTTCAGAGCAGCAAATGTGTCCATGTGCAAATCTGCCCAAGGTGGCATGCACGAGAGAGGATGCCAATCCACCACACATGGGAACTTGCCCAAACTGCCTCCTTCATCATCTCACTTCCCAAGTCACCAAGTGAGACCTGCCACCAAACACAAGGGGCTGGATGTGGGTACAAAACAGAGGCTTTGAGCCCCTGCTCTCAGGGAGCTCTTAGCAATCCCACCAGGTAAGCAGGGATGTTATTAGCACGTGTGTTTTACAGATAAAGACGCTGAGGCCAAGAGAAGCTAAGATCTCATAACTATTGTAGTTGTCATCAATGTTGAAACAGAAGCCTGAGAGGTCCTGAACCCCAGCTTCATGTCTTTGTCCTCTGGCCAAGGGCTCTCTCTCAAAGACACCGGAGCATGGGTTTGAGACTATTGACTGCACCATCTGCCTCGTAAATACTCCAGCAATGAGAACAAAAACTGATACAGAGCCGTGTTGGGACCTGCTGCCTAACTCGCAGGACCCAGTGTAAAATGAAAATGCGTGCCCCGTGGTTCAAACATCAGGAAGAATGTCAAGACGCCACAGCAGAGCATTAAGCAGAGCTCCAGGATTGCGGGTGACCTCACAGTCTGAGCCCCTCCTCCCCTCCTCCCCTCCTCCCCTGAGGACAGCCCTGCCCCTCCTCCCTGCCATGGAAATGCAGCACAGAGCAGGTGTATCTCTGATCAGCTCTGTTGTCTGGCTCCAACAAGAAGTGAATTCTCTCGGCCAGGCTGAGCTTGCCCTGACCCCATAGACACGTATCTCTTGGGCCGGCTGACCCAGCATCCTTCAGCATTTCTGACTTTGAAGATTGGCCATCTCTTGGCTGGCAATGCATCTCCTTCTTTGCTGAGAAATCCAGTCTCCCTGGCCAAGGTTCAATTCAGTGACCTCAGATCCATTAACACCCACCCGGCGCGAAAGGTGGAAACACCTACTTCAGCCGAAGGGCTCCTTGGCAGAGTGCCAGGGCTTCATTTTTCCAGACAACTGCTTCCTCCTCCAGCTGGGAGGGCCTGATCGTGGTTGTCTCCCAGAGAGCAACACACACCACCAACTAGCAGGTCTTCCTTCGCACCCATCACGAAAGCCTTACTTTTTCTGAATAATAGCTACACAGGAACCACAGACAAGCTGGAGGAATTTCATGAATAAGCAAGATAATTTGGGATTTAATGAGGCACCAGAGGCAGACAGAAGACCCAGTGAATTGGCTGTGAGACCTTAGCCAGCCTCAGTCCCACTCAAGGTGTGAGTCGTGTTCCCTGAGAAAGTGCTTGGTGAACTGCCTCGTGCCCTGTGTGGCTGTGTCTGACAGGTGCTGCTGTTTCCCTCAAATCTCAACAACTCCCACAGCAGCCTGCGGTGTTTCATGGTGCCTCCAGGTTCTGTTTGGGAACCTGGGTCCTAACCCAGCCAGGGGCTGAGTGGATGGGACAGCAGCTGTTCCTGCTCAGGGATGGTTCGCTTCCGCTCAGTCTTCCTGCTGGAGGAGCCTTCAGGGCCTCTGGCTGAGCCCCTCCTCCCATTGGGCCCCAAATCCAGTGCTTTTTCTTCCCAGCCCCAAGCATGTGCCAAGTCCCACATCTGAACCTCCCAAGCCACTACTTTTGAATTGGAATCACCTTACTGAAGGAGGGACAGGTATCATGATCTCCTCTCTGTATTTCCTGTGTGTGCGTGTGTGTGTAGTGTGCCCATCTTTTTTATTGCTCACAGTGGAGAGTTATGTCTAAAATAACCCAGTCCACCACTGTCAGAACACAATCCCCAGTTATTGTGATTTTTATTTTGATCATGGAAAATTTCAATAGAGGTGAAAGTAAAGAGGATAAAATAATAAATTGCCATGTACTGGTTGCCCAGTGTAAATAATTGTCAACTACTGCCAATCTTGCTGCTTTTCTACCCCCTTTCCCCTCTCCTCATATTATGTTAGAAAGAATATAAATCATATTTTTCATTTAAAATATTTCATTGTATATTTCTATAAGATAGGATTTTTTCCAATATAATAATGCCAATATTTGGCCTAAAAGTAGTAACACTTCTTTTTTTATATATATATTTTTTAGTTGTAGATGGACACAATATCTTTATTTATTTATTTTTATGTGGTGCTGAGGATCGAACCCAGTGCCTCACACATGCAAGGCAAGTGCTCTACCACTGAGCTACAATCTCAGCCCCAAGTACTAACATTTCTATAGCCAGTGCTGAATTAATTTTTTAAAATATTTTTAGTTGTAGATGGACACAATACCTTTATCTTGATTAGCTTTTTATGTGGTGCTGGGGATCATGCATGCTAGGCAGGTGCTCTACCACTGAGCCACAACCCCAGCCCCTGAATCAATTTTTTAAATAATCTCTTTGTAGATCTGAATGGTTGGCCAAGGACCATTATGAATTGTCTTCAAAATATAAGAAGAAAAAGAGAAAAAGTAAAGCCAATCCAGAAAGAATTAAAAGTGCTGAGGGAGATAGCATATTTAGAGAAACAAGAAAACATTAAATATAGGATAGAAATAAAAATAAATGAAAATATAGGTAACAGGGGCTGGGGTTGTGGCTCAGTGGTAAAGTGCTCACCTAGCACATGTGAGGCACTGGGTTCAATCCTCAGCACCACATAAAAATAAAAATAAAGATATTCTATTTACCTACAACTAAAAAATATTTAAAAATATATACAGGTAACAAAAATGTACCAAAAGGTACATTCAGAAAACTAGAGCTCTTAAAAATTAAAAATGATATAGAGTTTAAAAATGCAATCATAGCGTTAAAATGAGGTGGAGAGCTAGGAATGTGGCCCAGTGGTAGAGCACCTGCCTAGCATGCACAAGGCCTTGGGTCCCATCCCTAGAATAGGGAAAAAATGAGGTAATCTTTCAGGAAGTAGAAAAATAGGCAAATAACATATGGAAAGCAGAAGAAAGACAGAAGCTTGTTCTAGTACAAAGTGGCACCTCAATGTGGGTACTGAAGGGAGCTTAGTTAGGAGTCTAGTACAATGGTTTGGGCTGGGTTAAAGGAAACCAACCAGGAAGAGAGAAGTCCCACCCTCACTTCAGGACCACCAGCAGCAGAAAGCCTTTCCCACACTGGGCTGGAGCCAGAGAGGTCTGATGGAGAAGTGGCCTTAGGAGCTCACCTCCTGCCAACCACAGCAGGGAAAATGGGAGGCAGGGAACAAATACCAAATTCTTCCACTGTGTCCCCTCCCATCTTTTGCTTTCTACTGGCTGACCTCATAAGAGCCAGATTCCTGGGGCAGGGAGCAGGATAGAGAAAGGCAGGGAACAAGAAAGTTCTAGAAGGGGAAACAGAAAACATTTAGAGCAAGTTTCAAATAAAGCAAGGTTAAAATAGGAAATGTCTCAGATTGACAGAATATAGTGTATATTTAAAATAAAGTGAAAATTGAGCACCTGGCCTACAAACAAAAAGAAGAGTTTTAAGGTTTTGTTGATGAATTGGGGGATGATTATTGTTAGGTACATAGAAGATTGTGTAGCCTTTCCGCGCTACCCAGGGAGGGATCCATACGGCGTTGTTCTTGATTTCTGTCGTAACTTTAAAGGGAAACTGTCACAATGTCCGGAGCCCTTGATGTCCTGCAAATGAAGGAGGAGGATGTCCTCAAATTCCTTGCAGCAGGAACTCATTTAGGTGGCACCAACCTTGATTTCCAGATGGAACAATATATCTACAAAAGGAAAAGCGATGGCATTTACATCATAAATCTGAAGAGGACCTGGGAGAAGCTTCTGCTAGCAGCTCGTGCCATTGTTGCCATTGAAAACCCTGCTGATGTCAGTGTTATATCCTCTAGGAATACTAGCCAGCGGGCTGTGCTGAAGTTTGCTGCTGCCACTGGAGCCACTCCTATTGCTGGCCGCTTCACTCCTGGAACCTTCACTAACCAGATCCAGGCAGCCTTCCGGGAGCCACGTCTTCTGGTGGTTACGGATCCTAGGGCTGACCACCAGCCTCTCACAGAAGCATCATATGTCAATCTGCCTACCATTGCTCTGTGTAA
>CM053411.1:76302252-76319854 GCA_028644305.1 Xerus rutilus | reverse complement strand
GCTGGCACTGGATGTGCATTCAGTGCTCTTGCTCCCCTGTGGATGTCACCAGAGAAGAAACAGGTATATGTGCAAAGACCCGCACAATGAGTGCCACCTGAGACAGTGTCCTGACACTCGGCCATGTCCACCTGCAGTTTGGCCACAGTAGGGACCCAGGGCTAGTCCACAGATTCACAGTCAGTCTACTGTGCTGTGACCCCAACATTCCTGAAAATCCCAGAGCTCAGCAACACATGAGCTTAAAACCCCCAGGGCTAGTGAGGAAAAGGGGACCTCATCAGTGTACATTTTTTTAAAAAATAGGGGCCCAACTAAAAACAATAACACAGCTTTACACATTAGGCAGTTAAAAATGCATAAATACAATAATAAATGCGGTAATTTGCCTTTAAGAAGCCCCTAACTTTGCTTGAGGAAGTGGGTGTGGAGGGGTGAGGAGGAGAAGTAGGGTGATCTGGAATGGGAGGGAAAGTTCTGGACCAGATATAGGAGTGCAGCTCCCCACACACCCACCTGCCCACATCAGGTCTGGAATTTTCCCTCCCTTTCCAGACCTCTCTCCCACCCCTCCCATTGCTCAGTGAGCCAAGGTGCTGGGAGGGGTGGGTGCGCGCAGGCTGAGGTCAGCAGGGTGCAGTGCTCTGGTGTTTCTAAGGACCTCCTGCTGAGCAAATAGGAACTTTGAAATTTATGTCACACTCACATCTTTCCCGAATCTGTCAGTTGTGTTGGAACAAATTCATGTTTCAAACGGCGTAGCACAGCCCAGCTGCATGCACAGCATTCCTGTGGGACTCCCAGACTTAGGTGGGGAAGGGAACTTCCTAGGAGGTGGGGTGGGCAGAGGAGGACTGCTCTGCAGGGTGGTGGCTCAGCAAGGCCGCTGGCAACAGCTCCGGGTCTGGCCCCACCCTGGCCCTCAGGCAGCTCTCAGGGTCTGTGTGCTCAGCAAGCTGAGACAGCTTAAGGACCTACACCAGGCTCGCAGCTGCTGTTCAGATTTGACAGAGATGGGAAAAGAGGCTCAGAGATATTGCTGCCTTGCCCAAAGATGTGGAGCCCGTGAGGAGAGCACTTCCACCCCCAGACATGGGGCTGCCACCTGTCCCCCTGCAGTGAGCATGGGGAGCCTTCACCACACACTGGGTAAACTCCAGGGCCCAGGCAGAGGCCATGTGTCCAGGGCTTCCTCTCATGCCAGGAGAGGTGTGGAAGACCGAGGAGACCTACAGACACCTGCCTCAGGGGAGTCCTCCCAGTAATGACTTGTCTTTTCTTTAAACACAAAGAACAAGGCTCCATCAGCTCTGCCTCCTAAAAAGGCCCACTCAGCAGGATTGAGGAATTTCCAGGATGGCCAGGATATGAACTTTTTAATAGGATTGCGGCATTTAGCTCATTCTTGAGTCAGAACCTCAGTGAAGAAGTGAGCGATCTGTTTGCAAGTCGTGCCAGGAGCACCCGCCACAGGCTTCTGGCATCCGCACACCCAGCTCCCACCCCAGGGCCTCCATGTGCAGGGAAGTCAGCCTCGCTGGTGGTCATGTTAGCATGAATCAGCAGCGGTTCCAGCAGCTGACCTGGGACAGGCTCCCCAAAGCCTGTCCACACAGGAAGTGACCTGGGCAGAGGCCACCTGAGGTGACCGCCTTGTGCTGTTTCCCCTTGGCTGCTCTAAAGGCTCGATGGGCCAGTCACCAGCAGCCCAGCCACCTTTAGGCAACGGCCTGCTCTCCTGGAACAGGCCCAGGCCCACCCACCTGGGCCCCTGCACCTTCCCATGCATGTGCATGTGTGTGCAAGCACACACTCACACACATACCATGGAAGAGCCTGGGAACCAAAGCCTACTGTGTCCAAGAAAGGCACAGATACATTTATAAGCAGATTCCAGTATTATCTGCTTGGACTATAAAATGAGGCCATGTTCCTCCTTCAGACTAGATTATCTTCTTGAAGATCTCAGGGTGTTCCATCCACATAACTCCAAGACCCCTCCCCAAGCTCAGAAGGTGCTTTCTCAGCCCCAGGTGTTAAGTCCTCCTCACAGCATTTTAAGGAGAGATAACAGACAGGAGTCATCTTGGGATCTGTTTAATGTCACCACCAGTATCACTATTAAGAAAGGTGACCTGCCCCGGTTCCCCAGTTCACCACCATCAGATGGCCTGGGGCCTGAGCCATGGGCCAGGTTCTGGACCCTCCTGTCTTCCCTGATCCCCTCTGTCTCCCTTTGGTGACCACATGCCATGGGGACACTCTTCTCAGGAATGTCCAGTTGAGGCCCTGTCTGTGTTCCAACCCCTCCCCATTTCCCCAGCTGGTCAGGGACGGGGAGGAGCCAGGCTCCCACCCCTCAACACCCACCTGCTTCCTGCACAGGGATGGTGATGTTTCAGGGAAACCGCGGTCATCCCACATTGTTAGAAAACACATGGCAGCAGGTGGGTAGCTGAGCGCGTGCTTTGCTGTGCGTCCTGTACTTGCTGTGAGGCTCTGGTCCCCAGCTGACTCTGAAACCTGTTGGGTGTGCACTGCAGCAAGTGAGGCCAAGAGCTTGTGCACGTGTGACCAACAGGACTCTGCATGGAGAAGGGACATGTGGAGTTGGCCTTTGCGAGGAGAGCCACTGCCTTCCTGTCCTTGAAGGGCAGAGGTGTGAGGCCCACACTGCAGCACGGTTGCACAGGAAGTGTTTGTACATGTGTGTGTGTAAATATATACAGGACTGTAGATGTGTACTGGTTTGCATGTATGCACTTATGTACACTGGTACATACGTATGTGCACACCACCGGGCATACATGTGCACATAAGTATACTAACACATATGCATGTGTGTAGGTGAGGTAGGTACATATGTGAATATGTGTGTATTTGGGGTATGTCTAGACGTTTACTGTATTGAAGCCATGCCCTTGTCCTGAGTGGTGGAGCAGCTGCCCGGGCTGGAGTACAGGTGGGGAGCACAGGCCCTGGCCTCCTGGAGCTTGCCATACCAAGCTGTGCCAACCTGTTGCCCCAAGGCAGCCAACGTGGGCTTCAATGTGGGCCCAGTGTGGCCACCCACCACACAGTGCCACAACTCCCAACCTCGAGCGTCCACGGTTTGCCAGCCTCAACTTGGAAAGCCCGATTAGGGGCAACGAGTGAGGAGACGGAAGTGGTACAGACTGAAGGGAGTTCAGACTCAAGCACAAACCAGCAGCATGGGTACTTTCCAAACCCTGATTAGCATGAATTTGCACCAAGCGCCAACCCAAGTGCTATATCACTCCCAGCCTAGCACACGCAGGCCACAACTCTGATGGGGTCCCCTTGGCCCTTGTGAGAGCTGCTTCTCTTCTGCACATGAATGAGTCCCTCTTCTTTCACTCTTGCCTTCCATTGTCCAGGTTCTTTGTGAGACAAGAACCTGGACAGAAGTTGGTCACAGCCCGCCACAGCTGTGATTAGCTACTAACACTAATAGGGGCTTTCTTGGTGACAGAGGCCTGCAGCTTGCACAGGCCCCACCCACCAACAGAAATGGAGAATTATTCTGTCTCAAAATCCTGTTTCATCTTGTATGTGTCTGTGTATGCATGCATGTTGTTTGTGCATGCATCGCCTGGTTTACTAATGCACACACACACAGGCAGAACGCTTTCGGTTGGACCCCACGCCCTCCAGTTCCTAGTCCTCACCCCTCCCTTTTGCCCTACACCCCACCCTTCTCTGGGCTGCATCTGTGGGTCTGGTGCAGGTTCTGACCCAGCAGCGCCACCTGCTGGCCACCTTGGTGTTTCTGGGAGAACCTGATTGGCTATAGCAATCAGGAGAGGAAGCTGGATCAGAAGAGAGGTCCAGGGGGTCAGGACCTTCTACACAAATCCTCAGGATCACAGTCTTCTCAGATGGCCCCCTGAGTCCCTACCACTCTAGAGATGGCCTCAAAAGGGCCTAAGGGAAGCCTCAAGAAGTCAGGGAGGCGGCGGCTGGGGTTGTGGCTCAGTGGTGGAACACTTGTCTGGCATGTGTGAGGCCCTGGGTTCGATCCTCAGCACCACATATAAACACATGAAATAAAGGTCCATCTACAACTAAAAAAATTAATTAAAAAAAAAGAAGTCAGGGAGTCTATGCAAGTGCAGAAAGCTTAGCCCCAGAGGGTCCAAAGTATGGGTGACCCTAGAAAGCACAGGAACTTGCTGGGTGGCCTGCCTTGCACTTCTGTGGCTTGTGGGGGAGACCGGTCCCAACCCCCACCTGGCCTACCCAAGCCTGTGGCCAGGCCTCTGGGCTGGGTGACCACTGAGGTGAGGGAGAGTTTCACTGGCAAGGTAAGTGGAGACAGAGCGGTGGAAGGGGTAGCCAACGTTAGGGAGGCTCCACAGGGTCCCAGCAAGGGGGACAGGAGTTCAGGGGAGTGGAAGAGAGTTTCAGAAGCATCAAGCCAGGGAACGAGGCCTGTGTGGAAACCCAAGACTCTTGGGATCCTCAAGGTGGCCAACAGGCATGTGGGCTGATCATGGGGGTCAGAGTTGGGTCCACCAACTTCCCAAAGCAGGAGCCCCACGCTGCTGCTCAGACTGTTACAAAGCCCCTCTTGGGGGCTGGGGCTGTAGCTCAGTGGTAGAGCGCTTGCCTAGCATGTGTGAGGCACTGGGTTCGATCCTCAGCACCACATATTAATAATATATGAATAAAATAAAGATCCATCAACAACTAAACAAATTTTTTTAAAAAAAAGCCCCTCTTGGCCTCCAAGGTCCACTGCTCTGCTACAATGTCCTTCCACGGATCTTCCTTACATCGTTGGGATCCTCCCAGATCCATCCATTCCTCTGCCAGGAGACCAACCCTATCCATTTGTACATAACTTGCTCATCCTTGAAGGTCACTTCAGCCTGATTCTTCCCTCTTGCCTGGGAGTCTTGAGTCTTCATTCCTCCCCTGCTCTGGATCTGTAAAATAAAGAGATTAAGTTAGATGGTTTTAAAAGCCTTAACGTTTCATAGTTCTCCGAAAGTCCAAAAGCCATCTAACCAAGAGGTAACGTAAGGGAGGAAGTAAATGTAAACTAAATAAACTAAGTAAATGTTTAGTCTAAATATATAAATATATAGAAATAGAATATAGGATAGGCGCAAATGTCTGTGTACACGCACATAGACCCCTGTATGTTTATCCATGCTACATACACACGTTTCACTGAGAGGGTCTGGGGCAGTGGACTTCAGGCCCCAGATGCTGACCTGGGTTTGATTTTCCACTAAAGAGAGGGCTGGGTGCTTCTTGGAGCAATGGCTCACTCTACTGCTTGGGCAGGGAGCCTACTCTGCCTGAAAGCACAGGTGTACTACAAGGACGAGGGGCAGGTCGGGACACCGAAGCCAGTTTCCAGGGTCTCCCTGTGAGCTCTGGACAATCTGAGCATCAAATAAAAAATGAGAGTAATGGATTGGAACCCACTGAATTACACAGTCTGTACTGATGTAAGTGAACAAATTGAAAGGCTAACAAGGAACAGGAAATTTTCCATTTCAGTACGGCACCCCACAAGAAATGTATTAATTCCAAGGAGAAAAGAATAACTGCAGGAAAGGAGGCTGGAAGACACCCCCGGTGGGGGATAGTCTACAGGATAACTGGCTCATAACCTTCAGAAGTGTCAAGGTCACAAAGGGCCACATCAAGGTCACAAAGGTCCTGCCAAGGTCATGAAGGGTCACGTAAGGACTACAGAACAGCATCACACTGCAGGAGACTCAGGAGACACCGTGGCCAAATGCCACAGGCCCATTTGTACGGTATACACTTGCTGTAAAGAAATCGCTGGTCCTCAGGCTGGTCTGGAGGAGCAGCGATCACCACGTTGACTTCCCAATTTTGAGTGGTATGTTGTGACCAGGTAGGAGGAAGTCCGTATTTGCAGGAAATACATGGAAGTACTAGGGGATGGAATAGTGGAGCTAAGTGTAGATAATGTACTTCAAATGGTTCCAGAGAGTGGGCTACCCTCAAATCCTGCGAGGATGGACTTCAGGGAAACACATCGCACATCTGGCAGCCCAGGCCTAAGAACGTCTTCCCATCGGGTAGGGCACGGCTGACTGGCTGGCCACTCACTGTGTAGGTGGGTTTTAGAGTTGAGCAGAACAGGATTGAATCTTGATTCACATTAGCTGTGTGGGCCTAAGCAAGTCACATGACTTCTCTGAGCCTCAGCTTTCCGCTGTGCAAAATGAGGACAAAAATGTCGATCTTGCATCTGTGGTGCAGATCAGAGAGAATCATGCAGACTGTCTAGTGCATGATGATTTCCAGACATTGGAGCTTTCTGCCTGCCTCACAGATCCCTGGGAATCTCCTGATCCATACCGATTCCTGCAGCCCTCCTGTGATTCTGAGCAAACTCACCTGCTTCACTTTGCTCACCTTGGCTTAGGCCAGACGGGACCGTTAAGCTTCCCACACGCACTGCAGTACTTCCTACTGTCCTGTCTGTACACACAGCTCAGCATGCAGAAGGCCCTTCCCTCTGATTGGAATGCTCTTCTTGTCTAACCACTTGTTATCACGTGAATAGGACATGTGACCACCTTCCATCAGTGATCTGTTTCACATGAGGATGCCTTTATTTTTTTAACATGGTGTCGTATTTTCAATACCTTTATTTTGTTTATTCATTTATATGTGGTGCTAGGGATCGAACCCAGTGCCTCACGCATGCTAGGCAAGCGCTCTGCCACTGAGCCCCAGGCCCAGCCCAAGGATGCCTTTAAAACAACCATGCCAGGGACTACTATTAGCCTGTTTTCCTATTTACATGTGAAGCCTCAAAGAGCTTGCTCTAAGTGGGACAGCTGACGAGGGACAGAGCCAGGACTTAAGCCCCATGCTGCCAGGCCAGAGCCTGGAGTCCCAAGTTCTAGTCATGGTAGCCTTGGCTCTGTTGCCCTCTGCAGGGCCTGAGCTCTTGCATGTCAAGGACTACGTCCAGTCCTGCCCAGGTCCTCTTCAGCACAGCCCTGGTGCCAGCCGCAGCATCCGTAAAGGCTGGTTCCCGTCTCTCAGCTCTGTACCAGGCTTTCTCTGGGATAGGTGAGAGGGTAGATCTAGGAGACTCTGAGGCTGCGTTAACTGTGTGCCTTTTGGACATGATCTTTTTGGAGAGGTGACTTTGGGAGGACGGAGGATGGTGGACCAAGCTGGCTGCTGGCAGGAACTTCCAGGGCACAGGCCTTCCAGGGCACAGTGCTAGGATCGACCACCAGAGAGCGCTGCTGCATCACTTCAGGCACTGCCTCCACCCTGGGAAGGCCGTGATCCCACTGGGCGAGGCTGATTCCCAGAAATTCAGAGTCCTAGCATGGAAGAATCCACGTGCAAGAACTTGAACAGAAATGTGTACAGCATGAAATTGATACTAAGGAAAGAGAGTATGTCGCTCCTCCATGAAAAATGTACCCTGCGGAGGCCCTCAGGGGTCTCCATAAGCTGTGCTCTCTCTTGCTGGAAAAAGATGCTGCAATGCAGACTTTAGTCATACACCACTGAGCCTCAGTGCCCAGTGTCCCCTGTGCCACAGGCCATGTGCTCTCGCCTGGTGGCAGGGACCTCAGGGTCCCTGGGAAGCTTCAGCTGCAGGTGTGAAATGTTACTGTCATATTCCACAAGTAAAACCGTGTTCCAAACCCAGAGTTGGTGCACAGGGCCCAACAAGCATACCAGGCACTACCTGCCTCTGGGTGGAGCTCAGGCTGTCTGTTGTTCCTTCCTGGCTGGGGCTCTGTGGACCCCACGGTCAGGTATCTGAGGATGGGGCTATCTGGACAGCCCAGGCCAAAGGGCCCAGAGACCAGGCAGCACAGGCCCCAGTCAGCCTGGTGTGCTCCCCGGAGTCCTGGGGCCTTGCCCTCACAGAACCGTCACTGCCCTGAGGCTCTTCCAGGAGCCAAGCAAAGCCCCCTTCCCCGCCTCTGCTCTGCCCCAAGCCTGCTTCTCTCCTCCTGCACCTTCTTACCTGGGAGGTCTCACCCAATATGTGGCTGTAAGTGTCAATCAGAGGTGCCTCTGCGACACTTCTAAACATACAGGCATAAAAATAACAAGTGGGGCTGGGTGATAATACGAATCCACATGTCATCAGACTTCATAGACACACACACACACACACACACACACACACACACACACACACGATATTAACCTGGTGGAAACTGAAGAAGCTCTGTGGATGGTCCCCGTGTTGACCTCCTGGGTTTCCATGACTATATACCTATGGTTATACCCAGTGTCACCATGGTGTGAAACTGGAGGAAAGGCACATAAAACTTAATTGCAACTTCCCTCAAACCTGTAATTATTTAAAACTTAAAGTGTGTTTAAAAAGAAGTCTGTAGGCCTGTCCAGCCCACATCTCTGTCCTCAGCTCTGGGAGCATGAGCCCAGCCCCTTCCCCAGTCCACATCCATCCGGCCACTCAGACCAGCAAGGCATGAAGGAACCCCCTCACCTGCTCTGGCCCCCAGTGCTCCCCCAGGGACTCCATGCTAGAAATTGGGGTCCTCCTTGGCTTCTCCACTCCTGTGCCGCCCAGGATGCCATGTCCACCTGTCTCCTTTTCTGACCTTCTGCTTCACCTACTCATGACACCTTGCCCAAGTCCCCACCCCTCCTCTCAGGCCTACAGCAACTGCCTCCCAGAGGGCCCCAAAGTCCAGACCCACTGCCCCAGGCCTGTGTCACCTGCCACTGAGTGAATCTTCCTAGGTACAAAAGCCACCTGCCATCTGACCTTCTGGGCTGGGCACCAGCTCAGTGCTGCTATACAGCCAGAATCTATGGTGGACAGAGAATTTGTTGAGTGGGCAATACCAAATCCCCTCGTTCACAGGCACTTCATATAAATAAAGTTCTAGAAGCCAAAGGCATGCACAAGCTTTAGGAAACAAGGAGACACTTGACATAAGACAGATGGACACACTATGATTCCAAGAGAGCCTGGGTCTGATCAGTCAGAACCAAGAGGCCAACCTGAACCTCCAGGTTCCAGAGCCAGGACAGCATCAGAAAGCCTGAATGTCAACTCTGAGGCTCCCCAGCCACAAGATGTGAGGCCCTGAGCAAGTGTCTCAGATCAAATGATGTGGTACGGGAGTGTGGGATTTGGAGACAGACCACTGGCATCTCAGCTACCCCACAGTAGGACCCTCATGACCTCTGATGCATTATCAAACCCTCCAGGCCTCTTTCTCCTTTATAGAATGGGACCAACTATACCTAGCACACAAGATTGGGTGGGAATGTGAGGAGCAGAAGATCTGTTGTAATTTGAAGACCAAATGGCTTAGGGCTCAGGTATGAATACTGGCACTGCTGCTTACCAGTGTGTGGCCTCGGGCAGGTTATCAAGCCTCGTGCTCCTCAGTTTCCTCATCTGTAAAAGGGCGCAGTGAAAGTGCTTACTCCAGGCACCAGCTGTTCCAGGAGTAACAGCGAGTTCATCTCTAGGGTACATGCACAGTGCTCAGCACAGAAGAGAGTGATTTTTTTTTTTTTTGTACCAGGAATTGAACCCAGGGCACTTAACCACTGAGCCACATCCCCAGCCCTTTTATTTTTTATTTTGAGGCAGGGTCTTGCAAAGTTTCTGATGCTGGCTTTGAACTTGAGGTCCTACTGCCTCAGCCTCCTGAGCTGCAGGGATTGCAGGTGTGGGCCACTGCACCTGGCTGTATTGATGTTTTGAAGTTGTGTTCTTTTCAGGAAGAGTCTGGATAGCAGGACAGAACCCAAACGAAAGCCGCTGAAGACTGCAGTGTGGCCAGCTGGGGATGGAGGGCACAGAGCAAGCTGGAGGCAGGTGCCAGAGGGGAGAGAATGAAGCCTTCAGGAGGCTGCAGCCAGAGAGGAAGAGGAGGCCAGGGAGAAATGCCACACTTTGATGTGCTCCAGGTGCTCGCCTCCCTGTGGCCCCCTGAGCTTCTCAGCCCCTGTGAAGCGCGGGAGAGCAGGGTGCGCCCCGTGCACTGTTCAGGCCAGGAAACAGGCTTCAGAGTGAAGTGCAATGATTTCCTCGAGACTTATAGTGGCAAAGGCCAGTTCAGAGGTGCCCTTCACTCTCCTCCTTACCCTGAGGTAAAGGCCAAGGAGCCCGGACAGGTGGGCATGATTCCAAGGCGTCAGGCCTGGAGAGCCGGGAGGAGGAAGGGCCGGGCAGGGTTTGCGACAGGCTGAAACTGACTCCAGGACTTCAGGGACTGTGTGTGGCAATCCAGCTGGGGTCCCTGGCTGGGCCTTCCATGTCCCATGTCACCTGCCCCCAGGCTGGCTCTGCCCCCTCCTCACAACAGGTCCTGGTGTCAAAATGGCCTTCTCTGTCCATTCTCTCTGCTGGCAGCCTTGAGGGATGGCAGGCCTGCTGAGCATCCTCCTGTCTGAGCCTCCATGACAGGATTCTGTGCCCACTTACTTTCTCTGCTGTCTGAGTTCCTTCGCTGGGTCTCTGTACATGTCCTTTCTGTGGTCTGTCCCCTCTCCCTGGTGTCACAGAGACCCCCACAGCATCATCCTCAGCCCACACCTAGGCCACACTTCTCTGTGCCAGGACCCTGCCTCCAGACTCGCTGTGAAGTAGGACAGCCTCAGCCTGGGGCCATGAGAGATGGAGGACTTGCTTTGCCCACAGCCTGGTCTGTTCCCTAAGGTCCAGTGGACTTTGCCTCTTGCGTGGGCCAGCTCCTCCTGGTTGGGGAAAGACGGAGCATGTGCCAGCCTCAGGGTTCATGGCCACAGACGGCTACTGTGATCACAGAGGGCAAAGTCTTTGACCTGGCTGAGCAAGACCCAATAGCAGGCCAACCCCACACCATCGCCACAGCCTAGGGACAGGCCATGCTGGAAGGCACTCCGGGACCTGGGTGGGCTGGCTCTCCCCAGGTGCACAGACACTGGGGCTGAGATGAGCGACCACCAGGTGGCCTGCACCACACCTATGGCTCTCTATTCTGAATATGCCACTGATCTTTCCACTGGTCTCCAGCCACAATGTCCTGCTGGACGCCTCACTGGGGTGCTGCTCGAGCACTCGGTCAATGAGTCTAGAAATGACCATTGTCTTCAACCCACTCCTCCTGTATGTCCGGTCCCTGCTGAAGGCACCACTGATCATCCAAGTTCCCAAAATCCTGGGAATCACCCCCAACCCCAGTTTCCCGGGTCTGGTCAGTTCCTCAGCATTCATATCTGGCTCCTTTCTCCTCTTCTAATTTGTGCCAGCCCGACTTGACCCCAACACTCTGCCTCTGGACCCACCAAGCCACATCTAAGGGCCAAGTGTCTACTTTCTGGCCCTTTTTTGGAGAAATTTGACCAACCCCTGACCTTGATCATGGGAGGGTGCGCCAACAGCTCCCAACCCCTGGTCCAGCCTCCAGATCTGACCACATCACTCAATGACGTAAAAGGCTCCTGTGGCCCCTCAAGACCTGCCTCCCTTAGGTCACCCCGCAGCCTGCAGGAGCCCACCCCTCAGTCCTCCAGCTTCACCCCACACCTACCCTCACCCTGAGTACTCAGCACCCTGGCTCCTGAGCATGCCAGGCTTTTCTTTTATGCTTTAGGTACAAAGGTAAGTTACTCATGTTCCCCAACACCATCATCACGCCTGGCAAGGTTCCTCTTTAATTATCTATTTGATCTCTTCTGTTTCCGAGGACCACTCCCATTTCCCATCTCCTCAAAGGCAATAATTTTAACATATGTAATATGTATCTTCTATTTGTGTCTTGCAAAATAAACAGTACTGTATGTGTGTTTTAAACGACTTTAAATGTTGCAACTTATCATTTTCCACTTTAGGATGGCACAAAAGCGATACAGGTTCAGTAGGAACCATCTTTTGCGTTTGGATCTTTTCTGCCTGGAGATGTGGCATGCTCCTCTGTGGTGACGCTGGGAGGCAGCAGTGAGCTCACACCGCTGAGGGAGCACAGCCCGTACTCCACATACAGCCTGCTTGCTGCTCAGCAAGGATGTCTGGTAGGTCGGATGGATTCAAGGCATTTTCGACTTATGCTACTTTTATCATGAGATGAGATGATCTGGACAAAGGCCCACCATTAGTTGGGGAGTGTGTTAAGGTTGAGATGTCCCCCCCAAACTCATGTGTTGAAAGCGGGACCCTCCGTGCAGCAAGGCCCAGAGGTGGGGCTTTTAGGCAATGCTTGGCTCAGGAGCTCTCTGACCTCAGCCCTGGATTAGTCCACTGCCCGCTGGCTGGGCTGCTGGGAGGTGGGACCCATCTGGAGGGAAGAGGTCCCTGGGGCGTGCCCTGGAAGGGTTGCTTTTCTCTCCAGCCCCTCTCTGCTTCCCAGCTACCATGAGCTGAGTAGCTTTTTCTCTGCCACGACCTTAGTCATGACGTTTCTGCCTTGGAGTCAGCTGAGCGTGGACCGAACCTCTCAAACAGACAAAATAAATCTTTCCTCTTCTGAGTCGTTCTTATCAGGTATTTTGGCCACAGCAAGGAAAAACTGAGTGACACAGAGTGTCTGTATTTCCGTCTGCTGCCTGCAGCTTCTTCCCACCATGGTTTTGGGACACGCTGCCAGGGCTCTGAGCACCCCAGTCTAATGTAAGAAGTTAGTTCTCCGGGGCTCAGAAACGTGCAGTTCTCCCATTTCCCAGCAACACAAGGGACACATCGATTCTCCCTGGTTGCTTGGAAATTGCCACCACCACAAAGAAGGCAGCAGGCCCATCTTTATATACATCCTTCATGGATCCAGGCAAGAATTTCTTTAGATTCATCCTACAGAGAACTACCAGATGGCAGGATTTAGCGGCTGCCCTCCGGAAGTACAGTCTGCATTGTGCCCAGAGGCCCAGGGGCCATCCTCACCACACTCGGACATGTGCAGGTTTCTGACCTTGATCAGCCTAATGGTTTTCAGTATTAGTATCATTCCCATGTACATTTACCACTGAGTGGGCCAGCTCTTGAAATGCTGTTCGAGTTGGACATATTGTGTACAAATTGCCAGTTCGTATTTCTTGCCCACATTTCTGTTGATGCTGCTGGTTTGGGGAAGTTTCTTTGCCTCTCCTTCTTACCTCTGCCTCTTTTCAAACGCTGGCACATCCATCCCTGGCCCTTTAAGTGTGGCTGCTCATCCACCTGCCATGTGGTGCCACAGACAAGGCCCTGCCTCAGGGCTTGCTGTGGGACCTCCGCCATGCTCCTTTCTGGATTTCTGCTTTTCCATCTCTGACAGGGCACTCCTCTTGTCTTCTTCCTCGGTGACCTGCCAGCACACAGCCCTAGATTCACAATCATCCTCCATTTCTTTAAATACTGAGTCCTCCTTTCCCAGCCTCCAGTCTGGCGGACCCTGCTGGCAGATTCAATTCCAGCTGCTGCCCCACACACCCTCTTCTTGCCAAAGCCAGGAGTGAGGGACACACTCATATCTGAGCTCCACTCTCCAGGTCCCTCCCCACTGGCCCCAGGGTCTTCCTGGTCTTTCCCGGCAGCTGGCTCCTCCTCCCCTGGGCTCTTACAGCACGTACTTCTTGGCTGACATGAGTGGGTTCCACCTGCCATTACTTAACTCCTTAAAAGCAGAGGTCTGCTCTCTCTCCTCTTCCTCTTTCCCCAGGACCCGCAGGCCTGCACATGGATGGTCAGCAAGTGTTCAGTTAGAAGGTGTTTTCCACCCTTCCTGTGTGCTGCAGAGGGCTCAGCATTCACAGCCATCATCCCAGCTGTACATCCCATGTGGCTGGCAACTCTTAACACTGTTTGTAGGTGGGGAAACCGAAGGCTTAAGGACATTAGATAAGATGTCCGTGACCACACAGCGAGTGAGTGGCCCTGGATGTGTAGACCAAAGCACAGACAAACGTTTCCAGAGCTGAGGTTCATGCCAAGCCGAGCCACCGCCCAGAGCCATCTTCCTCCACACAAGACCACTGTAAGTTAACACTGTCCACGGACAGCGATGGCGCACAGGTCCCAGGAGCCTGGGGAGTGGAGTCCATGACGAGGACGCCACACGCATCTCTGCCGCACACACCCAGGTGAGACTGCTCGAGTATCTGATCTGCAAAGGTGCTGCCCAGCCAGGAACCAGACCCCACGCCACGCTCCAGGCAGCACCAAGAGAAGGGACAGGGAGCGGTGGGAAACCACCTGGCTGGGGACTGCTGCAGGCCTGGGAGGGGCCTCCTGCTCCCTGCTCCTGCCACCATGCTGGTTGCTCAACTGGGAAATCAGGGTTGTGCTGTTCTGAGAAACTGTCAAGCTAAGCTCCCTGGGGAAGAGCAGCTGGGACAGGTGCCTCATCTAGAAAGCAGGTGAGGCCAATCAGGCAGAGCCCCAGGGTCACTCTCCCAGCTCCAGGGCAGCCTCTCTGGAGGGGGAAGGGGGGCTGTTGACTGCTCAGCAGCCCTGGGCTGTGTGCAGGCCTAGGGACCCCAGCTCCTGCCTACTCTGGTAGCACTAACCTACTGGTGCATTCCCCAGGGCCCTGTCACGCCACCCGCAGAGAACATAGAGCTTCAGTAAGTAACCAAGGCAGGAGGAGAATGGGGCTCAGTTTGGCGATTTGGAGGTTGTAAACCCAGCCTCTTTCTGCATTAGGCCGGGCACCTGCTAATCCTGGCTTTCCTACTTACAAACAGTGTGGTCTGGGGTAATGAAGCTCCCTGTACCTTGGTTTCTGTCTGCATATGGCACCACGAGCAGCACCTGCTTGGCAACAGTTGGAGGGGATTAGATGGGATGCCTGGAAGGCGGCAGGCATGGTGGCAGGCATGTGGTGAGTCCTCGGTGGACGGGAGCTGCTTCTCACCGCAGTTCCGGGTGCTGGGCAGAGAGGAAAGGAGCCCAACTGGGAAAGGAACTAGCTGTGTCCCTTCAACAGCTATTGATCGAGTGCCCAGTGATCAGGACTGACCCAGTGCTCCTGGCATGGCCACCATGCCCTGTCCTCAAGGAAATAGATGTGGGGTGCTGGGGGACCATGAAATCACAAGCTGCAGTGGCGCATGCTCTGAAGGGGCAGAACAGGGTTCTAGGTGAGGATTCGCCGCAGGTTCCATGAGGGGTGGAGCTTGGGCTGGGCCCCTCTATTCCAGCATGACTCCAGGTATTTCCATGGTCATTCCTTTATGGAACTTTTCATCGTCCTCCAGGACAGGGCTCTTGAAGCCTATTCCACAGCTCAGAGAGGTTGAGCAACACACCCAAGATCACATCACCAGGTGGGAGGCACAGTTGGGAGGATCAACCCCCAATTTATCCAAATGGAACTCAGTCCACATAGTTTCCACTTTCTCACCATTAGAATTTGAGCTCAAGGAAGGTCACCATTAGGTGTCCCCAGGGGGACAGACTCTCATGGTGCTGAGGCAGATGGGTTTTCTGTCCCCCAGCAGCCAGCTGTAAGTGGCAGGGCCCTTGGGGGAGGTCCAGTCATTAGGCCCAGAGAAGAGCCAGCAGCAGGCTCTGTCACTAGGCCTGGGGACAGAGGGCCCCTTCAGGTCCTGAGGCTGACAGGAAGTGGCTGCCTGGGAACCTGGTGAAGGAAGGAAATTCCTCAGCTCCTGGTGGTCACACCTGTGCCCAGTGGGCCTGGAAGTAGATGGAGGACCAGCGGGCAAGCTCCAGAGGGAGCTGGCACCACCCAGCAGGCTCCAGAGCACGACGTCCAAGTCCCATATTCCTTATGTCACAGCCATGAAGCAAACGTCTATGTTCAATGGCCACCTTTGGGGCACGTTTAATCTGTTATTCTCATACCGATGATCAGAGTGCAGTGTCAGCCACAGGCATCGTGGAGGCTTAGGTTCAGAGCAACAGGCAAGACCTGCCACCAGGGAGTTCTCAGGCCCCCAGGGGACAGATGCACCAGATGGTGTAAAATAGCCTTGAAGTGGGGCTGGGACTATAGCTCTGTGGTAGAGCGCTTGCCCTGCATGCGTGAGGCACTGGGTTCGATCCTCAGCACCACATAAAAAATAAATAAAGATATTGTGTCCATCTACTACTAAAAGAATATTTTAAAAAAATAGCCTTGAAGTTCAGGCAAGGCCCTGCGCAGAGTGCTGTGGGGAGCTGGTACAGGACAGCCAGTCCAGCCTGGGAAATTCAGACAGATCCGCTGGAGACATCATATGGGAGTCCAGCAGTATTAGGCAGCCTGAGTCTGAACAAAGCCTGAGACAGAGGTCTGTGCCCAGGAACTCAGATAGGTGAGCATCTGGGAGCCTCAGGTGAGGGGTGAGGGGAAGCAGCCCAGCCTTGTGAGATAGGCCTTGTGAAGAAACCACCTTGGAGAGCAGGCTGGGCCGTCCCTGAGTTACTCCATGATGCGCAGAGCAGCAGTTCTCAGGCTGTGCCTCACCCTGAGTTACTCTGTTTTATAAAGCAGCAGTTTGCCATGAGCTAGTCCTTGTGAGTAGCAGCCAAGGTGGAAGGACTCCACACCTTGTGTGCAAGTGAACCACCACCATCTACCTGGCACCACGAGGCTCACAGTGATGCGTAACTGACGTGTGCACCTTATCAAACCAATCCAGGAGCACCCGGACATGTGACATCCCAGATCACATCAGGAACACCAGGCATGGGAGTTTATCAGCCTTCCCAGAGGCCACTCCCTCACCTTGGGCCCATAAAAGGAGGATCCCCCCAAGACTGGACTTGGCAGCACCCTGACCCCATCACCAGGACGCTTGTCATGAGCCTTGCCAAGAAATTAGGATTGGAATAAAAGAACTTGTGTCTGCCTGGCTGTGACCACCAGGTGACCCACAAGTATTCTGTAAACTGCCACCGATGAAAGTGGTGTAGCCTGTGAATTTACTGCTATTCAACAGATTCTGACATTGTGGAGAGACACGATGTGTTTGGTCTATATTGACAGCTTAGCTCACGTGCAAAGGCTCCCAGGACTCCCTTAGTAGGCAGAGCTAGCGAGTCGTGATGGATGGGGAGATGAGAGGAAGGAAGGACTCGGGGAGACACCGTGGCTTTATTCCACGGCTCTCACAGACATGTAACATGACGTTCATTAAAGCATTCTGTCATCAAAACTAAATGCCAGCCCATGCAGATGTGGCTTAACAATTCTGATGTGTGGGAAGCTCATACTCATGGAAAAAGTCCTCTGTGGCCGTCGTGGGACCGCCCCTCCCCAGACGTGTCTAGAGGACAAATGCAAAGAGTGAATTCCCTTTATAAGAGCGACAAGGAAGATGTGTGGGCAGCCTCTGTTATGGTCTCCAGGGATCCTGGCCTCTTGTTGACACCCTCCAGTAAGGGGAGGGGGTGCCACTTCTAGGTAGGCCACCAAGCACCACAACTGGCTCTTCTGACCTTATCCCTGCTCACGCTGAGGGAGGCCAGCTGCCCGAGGGAGAGGGCCAGGTGGCAACAGCAAGCAGCCAGCTTGAACGGAGGAGCCAGGAACTGGGGCCTGAGGAGTTCGCACTGTGGAGGTTGAAGGCAGTTGGCTCCGTGCCCTGTGAGGGGCATTGGCCTCCTGGGCGTCCCTGGGCATCAGCATCAAGAGGGGAGGAGGCTCCTCATGCCCACTCGGGACCTCTG
>CM053411.1:76206708-76301752 GCA_028644305.1 Xerus rutilus | reverse complement strand
TGTGGCTCTGGCTGTGTGGCATATGACCTGGCCCACTAGCCTTTCTAGAGCTTGCATCATCTGCAAATGAAGTCACCTTCTACTTTGGTCAGCCAGATTTGGATTCTGCTTGCTTAGAATAAAGAAACTCCTTAGTGCAGAATCAGGAAGAATGATGAAAAAAAATTGGTTGGCCCTTCAGAGAACCCTGCACTTAGAAGAGCAGGCCACAGTGCCACGTCGCTCTTCCTCGAGGTGTCCCTCAGTCTTGGAGAGTTACCAGACCATAAGAGCGGGTGCAGAGTGCCTGCTCTGGGATCTCCCGGATGCTTGGTAGAGTCCGATTCTTGGTTATTGCCCCAGTATGACTGCAGCGTGGTGTGCATGTGGAGCCTGGATCCCTGCATGTTTGATGAGCTCTTCAGTGATGCTTACACATGCTGAAGCTTGAGAGTCACTGGGCTCCACGATGAATTTCAACCTCCAGTACTGACCTAAAGAATACTTAGAGGAGACATGCTCTTGTGCTGGAAGAGACTGGATAACACAGAGGACAAAGCCTTCGTTTTCAATATGGAAACTGAAGTCAAGCGAGATGAAGTGATTTGTTCAAGGTCAATCATTTTGTGGAGGTGGGAGTAGAGGACAGAAGACTCTAGAAGACAGAACAGTGTTGAGAAGGAGGGACCTGTGGTCATCAGTCAGGGGCCCACCAGGAAGGCAGAAATCTCTGATTGCTTAGAATTTAGTGAACAGAATTGGAGCTGATAGCAAACAGGTAGTGAGGTGGTCCAGAGACTGGCAGCAGCAGAGGTCACTCTCTCCTAGGCTACAGGAGAAAGAGAGGTGGTAACATCAGAACTCAGGGGCTCATGGAGCCAAAGCTGGGGCCACAACAAGCCTGTCCAGCTGTAAGGGGCACCTGAGGATTTGCAGCAGCTGCTGGTGAGGCTGTTCCTGGCCAAGAGCTGAGGGAGAAATGCCTGGCCGCCACTTCCTCACTCCCACCTCTCTCCTTCCAGAGCACCCTCCATCAAGCTTCCCCAAAAAGCAGCTGACACCAGAGCCTGGAACTCAGTCCTCAGGCATCAGACCCCCTCTGATCCAGAGTGGAGAAGAAAGTAGAACTCAGGGGGGGATCAAGGGCAGCAGGCCACGACCAGAACATCCAGAGACCTGTTCTCAGATTCCGGTGGGGGGAAGAGAGGAAACTGAAGCCAGCTGCGTAGAGTCTTGCTCCAATTAATAAGTAGCAGAAATGGGACTCTTGTGTCTCCATTCCATACCTGGCATGAATTTCTGCTGAGCAGACAACTCCTGTACTGCTTTTGATTTGGGTTCAAGAAATTATGTCTTGCAGGGGCTGGGATTGTGGCTCAGCAGTAGAGCACTTGCCTTGCATGTGTGAAGCACTGGGTTCGATCCTCAGCACCACATAAAAATAAATAAAATAAAGATATTGTGTCCATCTACAACTAAAAAAATTTTTTTAAAAAAAAGAAATTGTGTCTTGCATAGCCAGTGGGTCAGCTCTCCTTGTGGCATTTTAAGACTTGATCAGGCAGGGCAGGGATGTTGGGGATGAGGGAGAGATGGGTGGCTCTCCATCCTAAGATACTGTGTAGCATGGGCAAGATAGCAGCCTTCTGAAAGCCTGAGACTTCTGTGCACCCCTGAGATAATATGCAAGGCCTCGGCTTCATAAAACCAGGGCTGGGACTCAGTTCACCACCAAGCTGTCTTTCTTGGCTTGCTTGTGGAGGAGGCCAACCCAACTGATTTTTGGAAAGCAAACAGTCGGGTTGGCAGACCAGAGCAAGATCTGGAAGCTGGTGTCCTCATTTTCAGGTAAAGGACCCGTGACTCGGAGAGGTAATACAATTTGCTAAAGCCACAATGAGTTGGTGGTAGTTTTATTCATTTTGGCCTCTGCAAAAGCTAAGCCTTTCTTCCCAAAAGCTACGAATTAAGGAATAGCAGGATACACCAGGTGAGGACGGAGCCTCCATTGTGTTCCCTCTATGGCCTGGTTGACCTGCAGTGTGACCTTTGCTAGCTACCCAGATGCAGCTGGTCATCAATAAATGAGTGTTGGTCAACACTGGCACGGAGTGCTAGACTGTGAGTCAGGAGGTCCAGTTCTCACCATGGCTCTGCTGCTAACCAGACTGAGGAAACTACTAGACACCAGTGTCCTCAGGATGCAGTGACCTTTAAGGTCCCAGCCAGGCCCTTGCTGTGCCACCTGGGCCTTTTATCAACAGTGGCTACTTGCAGAACAAGGCTTGGTCTCAGCATTGTGCCTTCAGCCCTGTCCTCTTGGCTCTTGTGTCAATGTTCAGCAAGTCAGCACCCTCTGGTCTGCGTGGAAACACAGCCCTGGCTGAGAAGCCCCTGGAAGGACTGCATTCTCCGGGCTGTGCTTTCAACTTTGACTTTGAAGAAACAGAATGTGTAACCCGTTGCCCAGTTCCTGGTTGAGCTGACCAACATTTGAACAGCCTAAAGCTGGCTCAAAGGACTCCTGCAACACTGCACAAATCTGCTTTTCATATTTAACCAGACTGTTTATTTTTCCCATGAGATAGGACAGAGGTAAAAATTTTGAGTGTTGTCTTTACAATAAGACATTTTTTTGGAACTGGTTTTTGTCTAGGGATGTCAAGATATGCCATGCACTCTTTCTTTTTCTTTCTTTCTTTTTTTGGTACTGGAGATTGAACTCTGGGGCACTCGACCACTGAGCCACATCCCCAGCCCTATTTTGTGTTTTATGTAGAGACAGAGTCTCACCGAGTTGCTTAGCACCTCGCCTTTGCTGAAGCTGGCTTTGAACTCTCGATTCTCCTGTCTCAGCCTCCCTAAGTGCTGGGATTACAGGCTTGCGCCACCGCGCCTGACTCCATGCACTCTTTCTTGGCTTGCTTGTGAGGAAGCCAACCCAGGTGATTTTAGGAAAGTGAAAAGGTAGGGTTGGGAGATTGGAGTGAGATATACCATGATTTAAATAGCTGGGTAAAAACTGGGGCTCTAGTCTTAGTTTTGCTCTGAAGTTTGCAGGAAAGAAGTGATCAGTCACTGCACAGTATTGTTATTGGCCTCCTGGCCAATGGCAGCAAAACGTGAGTCATCCCAAGAGCCAGTTCAGATGCACTGTGTGACCTCCAGCCGGCCCAAAGCACCAGAAATCCCCACTCAACAAACAAGTTATTTACATTCAGGCCACCAATTAGTTGTTGAAAAAAATTTTTAAATCTTCTTATGTGATGGTGTAACCCATTGTGGGGGCAAAAAATGGTTAAAAGCAAAAGTGCAAAGAAAGCATTTTCCTGTTCTTCCTGAGGTCGGCCTTGCTGCTTTGGAATAAAAGAGGACACACCAAGTTTCCCTAAAAGTTAGACATTTGCATCTGCAGTCAATGAGAGCTACAGAGGAAGTGGGCAAGTGAACCTGTAAGGCCGGCTGTGATGATGGGCCCCAAGGCTGTAGCTGAGGAGCCCGGGAACAGGAGAGCAGGAGTGGAGAAACTGAGGAAAACACAGGACAAGGAGCTAGGGCACACCACAAGAGCAAACCGCAGAGCAGCGGACCCAAGCCAAAGGAGCTGGGCCTGGGTGCCTGGCACGGTCCTGGACAGACTGTCTAGACCAGAAAGGTGGATGTGCACAGCCCAGGCAGTCTTCTCAGCGGGACTCCAATGGAGCAAGCTGTAATGCCGTAGAGCATTCACTTTATATAATGCATTGTATGTCTGAGTGTATTGCATGTAACACACACACAGCATCCATTGTGATATGTTGCACATGAGTATACATTGTGTATAATAATGTGCACACATGTGCATAAGGCACCGATTCTATATAACACACATGCATACATGCAATATCCATTGTAAATAACACATTGCATGTGGGTATACATTGTGTGTAATAATTACGTGCACATATGCATACATAGGCATCCACTGTATGTAATACATTCATGCCTATGTATAAAGACTCTCATGGAGAGATTTACTGGATGATACCCCAGTGATCAACACTTGGTAAAGAAGTAAAGAATGAAGAATTGGGCAGAGAAGTTCAGCTATGGGGTAGGATGTGGTCAAAGCAGAGATTTCTCCCATCCCACTATTCCAGGAGGAGCCCTAGAATAGGGACAGTCCTTCAGCACAGTCTGGCTTTGAGAAAAGGGGACCAAGAGCATGTACCCCCTTCTTTCACTAATCGCTGGATGCAGGCTGCACTGGGGAGGGTGTGTCTTTGGCAAGAAGCTGCTTTTGGCTGAGGACAATGACAAGGATTCAGCTGGGAACAGCTGGCCACCACCGCTCCCAGCAGCAGGGTCGATGCTTCAGCCCAGAAGGGGCATCTGGAGCCTCTTAAGGTCAGCACGTCTCTGCAGAGATGAACAAGCTGATTCAAGAGTTCATGTGGAAATGCAAAGGACCTAGAATAGCCAGACAACTTGAAAAAGAACAAAATAGAAGGACTTGACTTATAAAGCTACGACAATCCAGAGTGTGTAGTAGGGACATCCGCATGGCTAGATCAACAGGGCATGAAGAGTCCAGAAATAGATTCACACGTACGTGGTCAAATAATTTTCAAAAAAAGGTGCAGGGGCAATTCAGTTGTCATTCAACAAATTGTGCTGGAAAATTGGCTCTTTCATAGGCAATGAAAAATTAATAAACTTCAGTTTATATATCACAGAGTGCACAAAACATTCAAAATTGATCACAGACTCTCTCCCAAATGGAGAACCTAGCACTATAAAATTTCTAGAAGAAAACAAAGAAGGTCTTTGTGATCTTTGGTTAGACAAAGATTTCTAAATGCACATCAAAAGTGCCACCCACAAAAATATGTTGATAAATTTAACTTTATTAAAAATTAATAACTTTTGCCTTAGGAATGCTATTAGAAAAGCAACCCAGAGGACTGGGAGAAATATTTTCAAATTATACATCTGATGGAGGACTGGTATCCAGAATATATACAGCACTCTCAAAGCTCAATAATAAGAAAACAAAGACTCAACTTTTAAAATGGGAAAAGATTTAAATATTTCACCAAAGAAGAAAGACAGCAGATAAGCTTGTAGGAAGGTGGCTCAGCCATTCTGCTCCTGAGAGTTTGTCAAAGAGTGAAGCCCTTCATCCAAAGGCTACATGAAGGCCCACAGCAGCTCTCTGTGCAATAGTCAAAACTTGGAACCCACTCAGAGGGCCAACGGTAGGGGAGCAGATAGTTGATGGTACCTCCATACAAAGGGATTTTATTTAGCAGTAAAAGGAAAAGAACCACAGGTGTACACAGCAACACAGTTGAATCAAGCCATTATTTTACACTCAGTAATTAGTGTAAAAAGTCAGACCAAAAAACAGTACCCACCATCCAATTCCATTCCTACATTTACTATTTTAGAAAATGAGGACTAATCTACAGACACAGAAGGCAGATTGGGTGCTGCTTGAGATGGGCAGGTAGGGTGGGATGGGGAAGAGGACTCACAAAAGGGGCCATGGCACATTTTATGGGGTGTTGAATAACATATTCTTTACTATAATGACGGTTTCATAGATTTGCACATTTGTCAAAATTTATCAAATTGTACACTTCAAAATGTGAGATTTATTTTATGTTAACTATGCCTCAATAAAAGTATTTTTTTTTAAATAAAGATAAATAGAGCCGGGCACAGTAGTGCACACCTGTAATCCCAGCACTTAGGGAGGCTGAGACAGGAGAATTGCGAGTTCAAAGCCAGCCTCAGCAACAGTGAGGTGCTAAGCAACTCAGTGAGACCCTGTCTCTACATAAAACAAAATAGGGCTGGGGATGTGGCTCGGTGGTTGAGTGCCCCCTGAGTTCAGTCCCTGGTACCAAAAAAAAAAGAAGAAGAAAGAGAAGGGGGAGGGGGAGGGGAAGTAGAAGGAGGAGCCATAAAAAATAAAAATAAATAGGAAAAAAGTTCTTCCTCTTGCCTCATACAGATCAGCTTCCACGTCTTCTGATACCTTGGCCCCAGCGGACGTCCAGTTGTCCACAACATTCATACTTGGCAGCCTGGCCCATCCCGAGTGGTTTATCAAGGCATCTTGCCCAGCACAGTTCAATGGAGCAAAGAAAATTCAGGTGATATTAAATATTTAAAAAATTTCCCTGATACTAATTTTTAGTACAAAATAGAAATAGATTTCAAATGAAACAGATGGAAAACAATGTGCCAACGTCGGAGATGCTCACGACAATGGAAATCAAAAATCAAACAGCAATTGTGTTGGTGAAGGAAGACTTCTCCGGTGACTGGGGTCTGCTAGTTTTGTAGAGCTGCCATAAAAACGCCCCACCAGCTGAGTGGCCTACACTATAGAAATTAATTTTCTCACAGGTCTGAATCCTGAAAATCCAGGGCCAAGGTGACATCAGAGCTGGTTCTTTCTAAGAGCAATCTGGCTGTCTCTTCCCCTTGGCTTCCCCCTGTGCATTTCTCCTAAATCTTCCTTCTACGTTGGTCTGTTTCTGTGTCCAAATTTCCCCTTTTTGCATGATGATGAAAATAACCTTGCTTCCAAAGCTCTTAAACTAAACTGAAATCGAAAAAACAGAAAAGCAAATTTCTCCTTTTTATAAAGATACAAGTCATGCTGAAGGAGAGCCACGTGGATGGCCTCATGTTAACTTCTCTACCCCTGGAAAGATCCTATTTCTAAATCAGGTCACATTCTGGAGTACTAGGGCTTGGGACTCCAACACTGCTCTTCCTGGAGACACAGTTCAGACAGGAACAGATGTTACAGGACTTTCAGACCCTAGTACAGTGTGGTTCTCAGAGCCAGAGACAGGAAGGAAGAGCCTCTACTTAGCTTGATGCTGTTTTAGCAAGCCACCATCCGTGTCACCTAAAAGAAAAAGGTGAGTAGGCTTTATGCCATCTGTGCTCAGGGGTGCGTGTCCTCTGACTGGGTTGAAGGTTTTCTACAGCTTGGGTTGGAGGGCGGGTGCCATGGATTTGCATCTCTGAATTGGACGATCTCTAAGTCTTTGTTTAGTAGATCAGAGCTGCTCAAAAGTGCTTAATTTATTTTAGAAGATGGGATTATTAGTATGGTTATCAATAAAAGGCATCAACTGAACACCCCTTGAAGACCTAGAGCTCGGATCAGTTTTTCCTATAGCCAAAGGCAGAAACATGAAGAAAAACGAGAGGATCCAGACCCCAGGGTTCCTACCACATTGCTAAGCTTGGTTAGCTCCAATGTTTACATTTTTCTGTGGTAGAGACTGTCCTGCACATTGTGGATATATGACCACATCCCTGGCCTCACCCCATGGATGCCCTGGCACCCTTTCCCCATCATGATAGCCCAGATTGCTTGCATTCAAGAACCACTCACCTGGACTCTACAAGGAACTCTTGTTTATTGATAATGTTCTAACTCAACCTCCAAGACTCCTTCCTCTGACACATCTTTCTTTAACAAGAATGTGCTTTGAACACTCATGTCACAGTAATGACCAAACTGATGTGATGTTTTAAAAAATGAAAACCAATTAAAGCCCTCCCATGGACAAGTAGGACCTACGGCCACCTAAGAGCTCTTACGAGAGCAAGGGAGCAGGCCGACTTCAGAGCCTCAAACATGCAGATACTTCCAAGAGATGCATGGCTAAGAGCGGTGGCCCGTCAGCCAGCCTACGCTCAAGGCCAGTCAGGCATTTCAAATGGTCTGCATTTGGATCTCAGCTCTGGCACTCCTGGCTATGAATGTCTCCACTCAGCCTCAGTTTCCTCACCACAAAGTGAAGATGCCAATATGTTGTAGAGAATGCTAACTGCCTGTCTTGATATCCATTTTCCCCTTTAAATTTTAGCTGACCATATTGCCACCAGAAAGAATACAGTTCCCAGCTCTCCTAAAATAGAGGAAAAACTTCCCCTGCTACCATCCCGTTCTTCCTCCTGTTGCTTAAAAAAGTATATGATCAGCCGGGCGTGGTGGCGCACACCTGTAATCTCAGTACTTAGGGAGGCTGAGACAGGAGAATCCTGAGTTCAAAGCCAGCCTTAGCAAGGGCGAGGCACTAAGCAACTCAGTGAGACCCTGTCTCTACATAAAACACAAAACAGGGCTGGGGATGTGGCTCAGTGGTCGAGTACCCCTGAGTTCAATCCCTGGTACCAAAAAAAAAAAAAAAAAAAAAAAAGGATATGATCATTGGAACTAAGGAAATGATAACTGGAATTCTAACAGCTATTTTGTACCCGAGAGGAAGGCTTGGGAAAGGAAGCCACATGCTGAGGAAGCAAAAAGATGGGGACCCTGGCTCCCGAAATGACACCAAGGAGTCACCTACCACAAGGCTTCCCTTGTATGATGCAGAAGTAAACTCTCTTAGATAAACTAGTCTTTTTTAAAAAATATTTTTTAGTTGTAGGCAGACACAATACTTTTTGTTATTTATTATTTTTAATGTGGTGCTGAGGATCAAACCCAGTGCCTCGCCCATGCTAGGCGGGCGCTCTACTGCTGAGCCACAACTCCAGCCCTAGATAAACTAATCTTATTTTAAGTTTTAAAAAGGTGGCATGCAGCACCACCTAATCCTAGCTTGTGGTGAAGATCATGAAATTCAAAAGTCAAGGCTCCACTGTGGTTCCTAGACCAGCGGGTGATCGTCCTACACGGGATGGAGTACAAAATCATAAGCAACCCCCTGCCTACTCTTAGATCTTTGATTTTAACTTCAAATGTACATTCATTCACCCATGTTTGGAGTACTTGTATCTGATTAGAGTTCCGCATGTAGCAATTCACCCTTATTAAGTCTTTCATCTAAAATAAAGTTGTTTCTGGAGAGCTCCATGCACACCCTCATATTTCACTGGTTGCACATGTATAATGAAACCGTGCAATTAAAATAATGAGCACTGTGGTATTAACAGGTTTGGGAACAACAGCTGCCTCTTGGTGAGTGTGGGGCTCTGCTGAAGTCGGGGAGAGCCGTGAGGCCAGGGCCGAGCTGCGCAGACGGAGAGACATCTGATGGGAAAAGAGGTGTCCTCTGGCCCCCACAGAGAAAGAACAAGCTGATAACTCTGGAAGCACATCACCTCACCTAAAAGCCACAGCTGCAGGTGGACACGGAGGCACTGGGTGCTAAGGATCTCTCCCTATCGCAGGCAGCAGCAACTGGGATTCCAGTGCTCACCCCTTGGACGCCAAATGTGCACTTACTTCTTGCGTCTGCAGAGATAAAGGAGGAAGGTTCACCTCACCCCAGAGTCAACCCCGAGTTTGGTTGATGTTCGTGGATTCCCAGTTCTTGGTCTTAGACTGCCCACAGCTGGTGGCTAGAGCAGGTGGGGAGATACAGAAAATCCTGGGGGGAGCCTGGAATATGGTGTCAGTCCAACCCCCAGCAGCCCCTCCACCACAGGGCTCAATGGCTGGTCAGGTGGGTCTGTGTCCCTGCCCTACTGATTGCAAAGACTTAATACCACCACCAGCTAACCCTATCACCAAACCCCACGAGCTGCATTTCCCAGGTAGAATCCAGAGAGATCCATAGAAGCCAAAGAAAGCCGAGTCCAAGGCTGGACTTAATCGCTCTTCAGAGAATTTTTGGTTAGAGAAACTAAAAGGCCCACGTTGAGCAAGTTTGGTCCTCTTGGAGCACTGGCCCATCCAGCCAGCACTGGCTGGGCACCAAGCTTCAGGACGGTGGACAAGGCCACACAGAGACAACAGGAAGGCAGCCCCGGCCCCAGGGACTTCACAGTCTGGTGGAGACAAATGAAGAGACGAAATGCAGAACAGGCATCGAGAGGCACACAGGAGGCCAGTGAGCTTCAAAGCAGGACAGAGGGCCAAGCAACCATGGTCTGGGGTTGGGGGTGAGGGCCGGGGCTTCCAGAGGAGGGATGGCAAGCTGAGCCCCAAAGAACCAGCAAAGTCGCCTGGGAGGAGGGTGAGGAGACCACAATTCAGCACAGGGTGCTGGGCAGAGAAGGCCGTCCACACAGCGGGCTGTGCCTGGGGAACGGGTGGAGGGTGAAGGGCCAGGGTCCTCAGACCAAAGAACTGCTCTCAGGATGCGCCCCAGCTCCCCCTCCATCCAGGTCACCTCTGCCTTCTGCGTACTGGTCTCCTCCTTCCCTACGCCCATCACGGGTTCATTCCACATGTCTTAGCTCGGGTTACTTTCTCTGGGACTTTCCTCCCCTCTATCACCCTTGCTCCACGAGGCAGACATGGGCGGTCCATCCGCCACTCTCCTGTCTGGGACACAGTCTTCCAGAGCAGGGAGGGTCTCGTGAGCCGGGTGCAGGGCTGCTATCTTGAGGCCTCGGGAAGCAGGGTATTAAGAAAGAGATGAGCAGGCCACGTGTGCACATTGGGGGCTAGCGATTGCCCCGGAGCTGAGGGTGGGCTGGAACGGGGTGCGAATGGGAAGGAGCTCTGCCCAGGTCCCTGCATAGGCCAGGGGAACTGGGGGCGCTGTTCACCCACTGACCACCGTGGGCAGCCTGAGCTTGGCCCTGGGGACACTGTTCACCCACTGACCACCGTGGGCAACCTGAGCTTGGCCCTGGCTGCGTCCTGCGTGGACTCACCCTCTCTGACGTCCTTTCATTCTCATGACAACCCCGAGGTCCATGAAGATGGAGAAGAGAAGCAACCCTTGCCTGAGCCACCACCACATTCTACCTGCTAATGTGTGACCTGGCACAGATGGGGGACAGGTGCCCAGGGAGCTGAGAGAGGGGCCTCTGTCCCAGACAGGCTTGGGGTACTGCAGGGCAAAGGTGCGAGGGGCTCCAGGGACAGGCTGGACTTTGCTCCCTGTCTCCTCCCACCCATCTGCCTCAGAGGTCCTTGTCTCAGGCCAAAATGGGATTGAGTGGAGGGTTGCCCCAAGGTGAATGGCAGCAGCCTGGCTTCGGGCACCTTATGCAGGCAGCGGCGAGCCAGTCTGGGAACCCACCCTAGGTCCTGCTGGAGGAAACAAGCAGAGTGCCTGAAACTGCTTCCTGGACCCCCATCATGTAGCTGGTGACATCTGCAGGCAAACGATGCCAACAGGCTCTGACAAACAGCATCTGCACCAGGAACCCAGCTGTCATGGGAGAGCAGCTGCTGTCAGGTGCTTCAGGGTACCTCCAAGGCACATTTTCAGATTTCAAAAAAAATCCCGTGCACCCACACTGTTTAAACCGCGTCCCCGTGGAAGTTGCAGACTGAGGCGTCTTTGTTCCTGCCGAGTGACTCATGAACGCCCTTTAGAAGACGAAACAGACGTGTTTTGATGGGGAAAATACATGAAGAATGCAGCACATTTTTCCAAATAGCCACCAGGCCATCTAATTTAAGCCAATGAGGGCAAAGCGAAGGCCCCCATCCTGACCTTCCCCAGGAGAACAGAGAAGGGAAGCCAGCTCTCCCAGTAGCAGTGTGATGGGCTTATAAAGAGACGAGAGTCCATTCAGCTCAGCGCAGCTCTGCGTCCAGTAATTCTCCTAACTCTCCTAGCATTCCAAATGAGGAGCTGGGGCACAGGGAGAGCGAGAAACTTACCTAAGGCCACACAGCAAGCCAAGGGCACAGATGAGATGCAAATTGGGCAGTCTGGATACAGGGTCTGGACTCTGGTGGAAAGAGCACTTCCATGGAGTCAGAAAACCTGGGCAGGAATCCAAGCTCCACCCTTTACAATCTATGTGTCCTCTAAAAAGTCACTTGACCTGTCGGAGCCTTGATTTTCTACTCTGCAGTTGGAGGGTGAGGCCTCTTGACAGAGCTGTTGGGGGATCAGCCCCTGCTTGAGCTGATCTAAATCCAAGCTGAGCACTACACATCCACCTGCATTGGCCCTCGCTGGACTAGCCCGTGCTTTGGGAAGCCCTTTGATCCACAGTGCTGGGTACAGTAGCAGAGAGGGAAACACAGCAGCTAGAGTCTTACAGGCTTTTAGGACATAGTCTTTTGTGGTCAAAATGGTCTAAATTATTGAGAGTGCCACTCGCCCAGCATCTGTACATACATGGGCTCCTGATACACACAAACACACACACACCCAGAATCCGTGAGCTTTGGACTGCAGCATTCCTTCCTAAGTCTGAAGAAGTGCCTGCAGCCTCTCCAGCTGCTGCCGGCATCTGGAGCGCTGTTGCCTTGGCTTTGCAAACCCAGGGCCGAGCTTTGAGTCCTGAGGACACACTCTTTTCCAGGAAATGTGGCTGGTTTGTATCAGCCCTGGGTCACTTCTTTTAGCCTTTTCTTTTAATCTGGAAATCCTGTGTCATTGATAAAGGGGAACCAGGGACAGATCCCAGTGGAGAAAGGCACAGGAGATGCCCTTGGGCAGGTGCCTGGTTGGGGCATGTGCCTGTGGAAGTTCCTCTGGGCTGTCAGGAACACTGTATTCTTGAACTCTGGCTTCGTAACAAGAAGGAAATAATTTTCACATGGGGGACAGGGCCCCCTGAAAATGGCTCTCCCACTAGGTAGAAGTTCCTGACTGAATCCTCTGTGGCATTTCCAACACCTCCCTCCGCCCCACCCCCCAGGTTGAGCAACCTGGCCTCGGTCCTAAACACCCTCTGGGGTTACTCATGGGAGAGGCCCTGGGTGGTCCTGCCCAGCTTGCCGACCTGTGGGGACTGCATAGAAGCCAGGCTCAAGACTGGCCTCAAGCTCCTGTCGCTGGCTGCTGCTTCAGCCTCTGCTCGACCTTGTTCTCAGCTCCCACACTGGCCTCAGGTACCCTGAGATGGAACAGCCCACCATCAACCCACTGGCTCCATTGATCTGCTTCTTGATATTTAGACTTTCTAGTCAAGCAAGCCAGGAAATTCCTTTTCTTGCATGAAAGCTCTTTAGAATTGGGTTTTTAATCTCTCAAAACAGAGAGCCCTGACTAAGGCAGAAATGTTTTATGGAATGCCTTGAACACCAGGCTGAGGTGTGTGAGCACTGGTCTGGGGGAGCGTTGGGAATCCCAGAGTCACCCTTTCACACACTCAGCCAGTCACCACACCTCCTGAGTGTGTGTGCCGTGTGGCCCTGCTGGACCTGGGCAGCCCTGGTCAGCACCAGAGTGCCCTGCCTTTGAGACATGCACTGTCTAATTTAGTCCATGGTAATTTTTGGTTGCTGATGATGTGTAAAGTACTGCACTAAGTCCTTCTCCACATAAGATGCTTAGTTCAAGATGGTGGCAAAAATCCACTGTTGGAAGATGGAACTGGAGGTGCCAGTGTAGGGAGTCCCAGAGAAAGGACAGAAGTGGCGCTGGAGCCCAGCTGTGAGGTGGGGGTGGCTGTAAGGGCAAGCGAGCAGCCTGGAGACCTGCTGAGCACAAAGACTGAGGGTGGCTGGTGGTCAAGTGAGCTGGCTGTGGGGCCGCTCGGGTGGTGACCTGGAGCACCAGCGGGACGATGCGAGGAGGCCAGGGAGGAGGGGTGAGGATCATGGGGTGGCCGGGACCGTGGAGCTGCAGCACTGGGCAGAGGGGGGAAAGGCCACAGGGTGTGCCTCAGCATCCCACTGTGGGGACAGTGTTCAGGACAGCGTTGGCCCAGCTCTGCCTGTGACACTGCATGTCACTTCGCCCTTCTGGGTTTCAGAGGCACCATTGGAGCCCTCCCTCTTTGCCCCCCTCATAGGTAGGCCAGGTGATCTGCTCTTGCCTGTAACGTGCCACATACATGTTGGTTGGGAAAACTGATGAACTCTGAGAGCACGGAAAAACCCTGGGAATATAAGTAAGGGTGGCGTTTTGGATCAGAACCTCCTGGATCATTCAATGTTCCCTGGAAACTAAAAAGACAATCAGAATTTGGGGCCTGAATAATGGTAGTAGTTGCTCAGGTCTCCACTAGGTCCCCGCTGGCCCCTGCACTGGGAGGACAGCTGGAGTTGACAGTTTCCCTTCCTGTCCCTACCTTGCTCTCCCAAGGCAAAGCCTGTCCCTCAGGAAAGACACAGGCATGGACTCAGGCACTTTGAAACTTCTGTCAGAACCAACAAAAGTCAGTTGCCCAGCCCCAGACATGGTTTCTCTGGATGACAGATGGAAGCTGTTAGGGGGGCCTTGGTGGAGACCTGGCCCACTCTGATGCTGGCTCCCTGACTGGCCCATCCCCAGCTCCCTGACCCTCCTGGGCCCTGAGTCCGGGACCACCTCACAGGACAGGTGCTTCTTGAGCTCACGTGGTGCCCCCTGCAGGCTTTTCTCTTCAGTCTGTGGTCTCTGCTGAGTAAGCTGGGCTCAAGAAAGAATAGTTCAAATCCAGAACTGGAAAAACTGGGGACAAGAAAAATGTCCTCCTGACACCAGCTAGGAAGGACTTGTCGGGGGGCAGCTAAGGCCTGTACCATCCCCTCTCTGTCTAGCACCCTGGGACATAGGTGACCATGGGGGCAGAGCCACCCGCAGGTAAGGCCATTGGGATCATGTGCCATGTCAGAGGGTCAGGACCTTCCAGCCTCCACAGAGACATCCTTCTCGATGTCGGCCTGGAGCTAGGCACTGGGCAGGGCTGGCTGCAAGCCATGTCCACTCCTGGCTGCTTCTCTGGGGAAGTGACTGTCCGGGTGGCCTGATCCTCCTTCCTTATCGTGAAGGATGACATGGGGGGATGCCCCAGCAATGCCACCCTCGAGGGTAGGTACCCTAGGCAGTTTCTCCTATAATCCTCCTGTGGATAAGTAGCAGACAGCTGGCTGCTCTCACTTCTGATTCATGAAGGATTTTTTTTTATTTATATGTCAGGGAAGGTGTGATGTGGTGCTGGATTAGTCTGAGTGCTACACCACATGTTTCTAGAAACTTAAAGGGGCACATTCCTTTAGCATGGGTGCAACTGCCTTATGTCTGAGTTGAAGGCAGGTCTCCACTGTGGCCTGGGATGTCTAGCGTGGGACTCAGAAAAGGCAGTTCACAGAAGGGCCCTGGGACAGCGGGAGGCTCCTAGGCTTTGGAGACAGGCAGACCCCAATTTGAAGTCCCAACTCTGGCCCTTGGCAGTTAGGGACACTAGAAGTATTGAGCCCCGTGGAGTGAAGGTTCCCTCATCTATGAAACGGGGGCAAAAATCCTACCTTACAGATTGTTAGGATAATTACATTTACAAGTGCATATCCAGCAGCAGCCTGTGGCAGGTGCTCACCAATGTGGTTCTCTCCTTTCCATTAGCCGAACACACTTGACCCTAAAGAGTCTAAGGAATTAATGGGAATATAAGATGCCTATGGTTTTAGATAAAGATGGACATTTGCTGTCCTGTGGCTTGACATGGTAGCTCTGTCTTCTTTTATCCTTTTCTCAGCCATCTCAGGCCTAGAGAGTCCTTGTCCTTACTGAAGGGCAACTGATCCAGTGACATCAGGGCCTGGGCTTTCTCTCTGGCCTAGTTGTGACAGTCAGCAGTCCAGTGACAGCACGTCCCTCCTCCTGTTCAACTCACCCCTGGAGATCCATCTGTCTGATCTCAGCTGCTGAGATCAGACTAGTCCAGTTGCAAAGTGGCAGGAGCAAAGAGCTTAGAACCGGGTGGTAAAGGACTCTGCCTCAGGAAACCAAGGGCCACCAAGGGCCCTCTCCTGTTTCTCATCACTTGTTCTAGCTAGGGTCCTACCATGCAGCTTCTTGAAGACAGTCACTGCCACAGTCCTTTTAGCACTGAAAATGATTTCACTCCATGGTCTGGTCTTCCTTCCAGGATCACTGCTGTTCCAGATCAGGCAAAACCAGTATTACTCTGTATGAGAACTACTGATTGCAAGAAGTTATTTACCATGAAGAGATCATCACCAGGCTATATCCAGTAGTTATTTTATTCACATACTAAACTCCATTCAAAAGATGCCTACAAAATAATAAAATGGAAGACAATCTTGTGTGTGAGGATTTCTGAAAGCATAATGCATTTGAATCGCACGTAATTAACTCCATAGACATAAATACATCCGATTGCCCTGCAGAGGCACTCATGGGGATGCCCCCCACTGGTGGGGGTGGCACCATGATCAGTTTCCTAAAAAATAGATACTGAAGGACGAGGAATCATCCCCCAGGCAAGTCCTGGAATACAATCCAGACCTCGTTCACTAAACATGTTGAAAGAGGCCAAAGAGCCCAGGTGCCCAGAGCTGCATCACCAGCTCTAACTCTCTAACCACACTCTGTTCTGCGTGCTCAGCCTGCCCCACCCGGGAAGGAGTCTCTGTGGTGAGAACTGCTCAGATAACTGACATGCAATAAAACTCCAAAGAATTATGAAAAGCCAGCAATCTGCTTTTCTCGTTGCTGCCAAAGAACGGGCTTCACGTTTCATTGCCTAGAAAGAGAAAATCACACATTGCTTTTGCTCCTGGATGTTGCTGTGCTGATCTGAAGCCTTCCCACCTGAGTGAGACTGTTGGGTGTTGGGACCCCTTGTTTGCTCTTAAATTGCTGACCACTGAGGAAGGGGCCCTGGCTTTTCATACACTTCTTCCTGGGTCTGTGCCAAGAGAGATCCTCACAAAGTTAAATCTCGCTTTCTTCTGTGGCCACCACTTGGGAATGTTTGCCTCCTTCCAAGACTCGGAGCTTGAGAGGAGCACCACTGCAGGCTTGGAACTTCTAAGACCTTCTAAGACTCAGAGGTTTTAGAACCAGTATCTTAGGGTTGTAGCCAGGGGAGATCCCTTCCCCTTTTCTTGCATTTCCAAGTCCCACTGTGTCCGGTTCAGTGCCTCCTCCTGGAAGCCATCTTATAACCTGGCTGTCCAAGGTCTCTCCCTCCTCTTCCTACCCATAAACACCTGGGTGTGTCTCTGGAGGCCACTTCCTGCCTTCTGTTGCAGGTCGTGGGCATCTTGCTGTCCATCTTCACTGGTAGAGTCCCAGGCCCTGGAGGGAGAGGGTTCAGACTGGAATCCCAGTTCCATCACATCCTGAACGTGCGTCTGTAAGGACACGATGCACCCTTTTCCTTCAGCTTGTGAAGCTGTGTGACGGGAATTGCAGTAGATGCGTAATCAGGGCTCTGTGAGGGTATGACTCATAAGGTTGATAGTACATTGCCAGGCACAAAAATGACCCTCCATAAATACGTTGAGTGAATGAACGAAAGATTGATTGAATGAGTGAATGAATCCCTGTTCTCACTGATTCATCCATAGCAACAACCCTACCTTGCCATCTCAGCAAAGGCGTTCAGTGCTTGCACAATTCCAGAGCCCCAGCCCCCAATATGGGGCAGATGAAGCTAGCCAAACACCTCCGTTCAGCTGATGCTAAGACCTTTCCAAAAAACAAGTTCATTCTTCCTGAAATCAGTTAATCCAATGACATACGGCTAGAATTTACTTACAAATAATAAACTAAACCAAAGTTCTCAGGTCTCCCCTGAAGAAATGCCCCTTCTATTTTGTCAAATCTACTTAGCATCTTTACTGCTCTTAGCTGTTTGTGTGATTGGAAAAAAGGCGTCCCTCTCCTCAGCCTTCCCAAACTTAGGAAAACCACAGATCTTCATGCGGACTCTGATGGGCAGGGTGTCCCAGAGCTGGGCATAACACAGTCGGCCTAGCATCCCTGCCCGCTCCCTGCAGCCCAGGTTTAGACTTCCTGAGCAGGCCTACCCTAGCTGAGAGGTTCCACATCACACAAGACCAGAGGAGAAGTAAAACCCTTGAGCTCAGTGGTAGAGGGCTCGCCTGGTGTGCTTGAGGCCCTGGGAGTGATGCCCAGCACAGCAAAACCAAACAAACAAACCAAACCCTTCCTTCCCTCTAGGAGCCTGTCTGCTGAAATGTGCTGTGTGTGGATGGGAGAAGCTTGAAGGGCCTGCTGATTCCCTTATAAGACTTCTGGGTTCCAGCTGGAACAAGATCCTCCAGTGGAGAGAGAAAGACAGGAAATGGGGAGAATCACAAACGGCTTGAATCTTGGCTGTTGTGTATTGTTTTTGCCCTGGTGTAAATGTGTCTATTCAAAGAACATGTTTAAAGCAAGGACTGGGCCTTAGGGAAAGGAAACTGAAAAGAACACATACTGAATTCCCTTTGCAAACTCACGGTCCAGGGACAGAGACGGATGCGTAATGTGGAAAGTGCTCTGTGTTGGTCAGCTTTCCGCCACTGTGATGAAACACCTGAGACAAGCAACTTGGAAGGAGGAAAGGTTTATTTGGGCCCAGGGTTTCAGCCCATGGTCTCTCAGCCTGTTGCTCTGGGCCTGTCGCAGCACAGCACATCATGGTGGAGCGTGTAATGGAGGGAACTGTTCACTTCACAGAAGCCAGGAGACAAAGGGAGGGGTGGGGAGGGGTCAAGGTCCTGATATTCCCTTCAAGGGCACTCCCCCAAGAGCCCAGTTCCTCCAACTAAGCCCCGCTTCCTGAAGCTGCCACCACCTCCCAACAGCACCACAGACTAGGGACCAAGCCTTTGACACACAGGCCCTTGGGGGGCATTGCAGATCAAAATCATGGCAGGCTATAACAGAACGAGGCACCCAGGAGCAAGAGTGGAGGCGTCTTCACTCCACCTGGGCAGGGGTGGCAGTGCCGTATGAGTGTTAATGATTTTGAGCTGTTTTGGAAGATGGGAAAGAGCTCACAGGTAGACAAGGGGCAGCTGAGGCAGAGTGTGCTTGGTGACCCTGGGAGCTGTGGACAGTCCAACCCATTTCCCCACCTGCAGCCAGGAGAGGTTTGGAAAATGCAGATCTGCTGGAGACAGCTCTGTGGCTCTCCATCACCGTAGGGAAAGTGGCAGATCTCACCCTGGGGTCTTCTAAGTTCTTCCATGACCTTCTGTCTCACCTCCAAAGCCACAGCGCACCTTGCCCCATGACACTAAGCTCTCACCTCACTCTGAGGAACTCGCATTGCTCCCTCTCTCCCCTGGATCAGGGGCCTCGCTGGGCTCTGGGCTCCTTCCTGTTTTAGTCTGCCCTCCCCTCCCGATTGTCAGCTCCAGAAGGTCAGGTCTGCGGCTCACAAGCTCACCACTGGATTCTCGGAGTTGGTGCAGGATCTGATACAAAACAGGAACCAGGAATGAAGAAACAAATGAACCGGTTACATGTGATTGTATCTCTGGATATTTGTGAGGTTGGAGGAAAAAGAGGCTGAGCAGTCAGGTGGTCTAGACCGTGAAGGACCTGAGATAGCCCCCTAAGGAACTGAGGTTTTATTCACAGGCTGTGCGGAGCCACTGGAAGATTGTTAAGTGAGCCCATCCAGATTTGCATATTTGAAGGATTGCGTTTGGCAAGATAACTCTGGCGCCCACGTAAACAGGATCTGTTAGAGAGTTGTCTATGCTGGAGACAGGAAGATCTGTGCTAAAGTCACATATGCCACACAGGCATGAGGTGGGAGGTGAAGATAGGGGAACAACAATGTGGGTAATAAACAGATGGAACCATCGAGATCTGGTACCTTGAATTGCAGGATGAGGGAAGAGGCCTCCAGGATGGTGCCAAAGCTCCTGCCTGGACGGCAGGAGGAGAGGAGCAGATTACATCAATAGTACCATGAAATGATTATCAGTTTACTTTGGGTTAGCAATCACTGGGGCCTCCAATCAAAGAAAGGCATTTTTCTCTACTGCCTCTATTTAGCCTTTCTGAGAGGGGTATCTGTGGGCCCTTTTGCCTTGCTGGGAACTCTCAGACTCCAGAAGGGTGAAGACCACTGAGGGAGTCCCGTTTGCTAATTAGGTGGGCCTTGAGTCCTACTCCACAGGAGTCGATCCTTAGCATCTGCAGCTTTCTATCTGGTTCAGAGTGGTGAGCAGGAGCTTCCAGGAGTGCCCTCTCCTCCTAAGGGCTTCAGGTTGGATTGTGGGGTCATATTTGTGCCTTGAGCTGGGCACAAAGGCTACATTGATCAGCTGGCGACCCTGCTGTCAGATCCCTTGGTCATTGCCTTGCTGTGTCCTGCCTCCAGCTAGTCATTCTGACTGCCCCAGTGTGCCCAACCGGCCATTTCCACAGGCCTGGCCCCTCCAGGGCCTTCTTGCCACATTCAGGGCTCTGAAGGGTTCAGGACAAGATCCTGGTGGAGACTGGGAGTCCTGACCCAAGTTGTTTTGCTGGGAGCCATATGGAAAATGTGAACAGGCCTCTACAAACGGCATAGCTCACTTCTTGGCATCTGCAAGGGGGACTCACCAAAGTGCAATGCAGAGTTGGCCAGTGAGGTCAGCTTGGGCTGTAAACCTCCAACTGAGCGGGAGAGCCCAGGACAGGGAGGAAGGAGATGCTGAAGCAAATGTAACCAGGGTGTGGCCTTGTTCTAAAAACACCCACAGAAAAAGAAACCTTCAGAGGCAAAGTGCCTGGCGCCACATCCCGAGGGGGTGTATGGCTGCCAAGGCCCTGACATCTGACCCTGGGGCTGCCCAAAGCAGCTCAGAAAATGCTGCTCCCCAACCAAGTTACAACGCCTCCAAAAGCGACTCGTACACTCCTGGCAAAGAGTCACACACAGGGCCTTGCAGACTTTGAGAATTCCACAGGACTGAGAAAAAGAAGTCTCTGTTTAGAGCCATGAGCAGGTCTCTTATGTGACTAAGGATTGTCACTTCTGCTTAGAGACAGGAAATATCCATAGTTCAGAACTGTACGGGCCAACAACCGCTCCCTGGGCGACAGTTAACCACTTTCAGAATGAACATCAGGCACTTTCAGATCCCTCAGGAACATTTTTGCTCTTAAATCATCATTTTGCCAGTGGTTCCCCAGGGACTTGTGAGAGGGAGCTGTCTGGAAGGGGCTCCTCGCTTATAACCTTGCTCACCTCTAGGACTGGCCCCACACCGGCATACGCTGGCAAAGGGATCCACAAGCTTCCGTTTGGAGCTTCTCCTCTAAAATGCCAGATAAAGCTTTGCAAAGGTGCATTATCTGCGGCGCTATTAAAAATACAGATTCCCAGGAGCTGCCCCTGAAGACGGGTTCTGTAGGTCCATGGTAGGACTTTCCTGAATCTGGATTTTAAAGAGTGCCTGGACATCCTTATGATTAGACAGATATCAACAATGCTTTTGAGCAAAGGGGCACTGGTAGAGGCCAGGCCCAGGCCCATGGTCATTGTTACCACGGCTCAAAGGGGGCAGGAGATGCTGACGTGAGTGACTGCAGGGGCTTGGGGACATGAGAGGCCTGTGCTGGGCATGAAGTCAGGGAGGGAGGTTCAGAGGCCAGAAAGCAGTGCTCAGAGCAGGTCAAGGAGGGGCGCTCTGACCCTCACTCCTGCAAATCTTGAGTCTGCCAGAAGATCACCCTGGTAATATGTTCTAAATAGGGCTGCCACTGCTCAGATGGTGAATCACAAGGACAGGACTGCTTGGGCAGGACCCACTCAGGACCTGGTGACAGGACAAGATAAGTGAGTCTAGAGAGTGAGGAGAAGATCTATTTCAGACGATTGCTGAGGGTGTGCCCTGTGGCCCGGCATCTGCCCCTGGGTTACCTTGTGCCCTGTTCTGCAGGGTGAAGGACACCTCTCCGTAGGGTGTTTGTGGTGAGAGGCTGAGGGCCTCTGCACACACCCTTTCACCCTCCTCACCCTGGAGGCCAGCACAGCACCTGGCACACGCCACATCACCCATGCGTGTGGCCGAACCTCTTCCATGGAATCCCTCTACGCTGCTAGATCTCAGGAATCCTGGCGGTGTGATAGAGTGCCCCTCTGGACTCCTCAGTGACACTTGTGACCACCGCAGCTTTTGATTCTAATTTTCTTTTAAAGGCGTCAGGAACTGCTCAGCCCTATGGCCAGAATCCTAACTTCCTTTCATGGCCCTTTCTCAACCTATTTTCCTTCTTCACTCTGCTCCCAGGCCCACCCTGACAAGGCTATGCCTGAAATGGGTGAGCTGGGAACCCCTCCTGGGCCAGGTTGAATAACCCAAACTGCACAGCCTCAGAGTGAGGGCTTGCACCCAAAGGGCCTTTCTCTCTCCAACCCAGCAATGTCACTGTGGTCCCAGCTGGAAGTCCCCAGCAAAGCATTGACCAGCAGAAGCCTTGCTGAGAGCTGCAGTATCCACTCAAGGAATGAAAACCAAAGTTAGGAAGAGGTCTTGGAGGTGGGAAAGCAGGAGACTTGAGTCCTCCTGGGGCCTGAAGACTGTGAGGGAAGATGTTTGTGTTCTGTGGTTTAGCTCTGGTTTGGGGAGTTTGCTTCCTGAGAGGTGTCAAAAAGCCCTTCTTTGACCATTGAAGAAAATGACCCAAGGGAGATATGTTTTCAAGGGTGGGATGTCAAGTGTAAGACTAATTATGGATTTTATTGAGCAACTATTATGTGTCAGGTATTTTACCTGATAGTCTCTAATTCTTGTATCAACTCTGCTAGAATGATGGTATTTCTGTAGTGAGTGAGCTATGCCATTAACATAGACCACACACATTTATGTCTTTCCACAATGTCAGAATTTATTGAATAACAATAATTTCACAAGCTGCAACATTTTAATTGGTTGTTATTCTCTGAGTACTTGTGGATTACCTGATAGTCATGAACTGGATAATTGCAGTTTGTTTATTTATTTATTTATTTTTGGTACTGGGGATTGAACCCAGGAATGCTCTAACACTGAGCCGCACCCCCAAACCTTTTAGTTTTTAATTTTGAGACAGGGTATTGCTAAATTGCCCAGGCTGGCCTCAAACTTGTGATCCTTCTGCCTCAGCCTCCCTAGTGGCTGGGATTACAGGTGTGCGCCACCACACCAGTTCCAATCTTGATTACTAATATAACACTCAAGTCGCACATCAGAGTTCACACAGTGACAGATACAGGTTACGGAAAGGCTAAGAAGGGGTTGAGGGGGCCTCAGGGTGTTACGGGATGCTGTCCCAAGAGCTCAGGCAGAGGGCAGAGACAAAGGCAGATCACTGTGGGTGGTCAGAAGAGGGTTTTAAGGAGCCAGTTCCCCGCTTCCAGCAGCCTCAAGGTGTGAGTGTGGACAGAGGGCAGCGTGCAGGTGTCCGCGTGGAGTGGGCGGTGCATGGTGGTCCTGCAGGAAAAAGAAAAACTGTGCTGAGCTGAAGTCAGGGACCGAGAATCGGAGGTTCATTGCTGTGACAATTTTCCTGGGCAAGGCTTCTGAGGAGTGACCAGATAAAGGGGTGCTGCAGTGCCCAGCCTCAGGGGCTCTGTGAGGTCGAGCTGCTGTGCCTGGGGCTCCTGGTATGGGCTGGGATGCTCACAGGTCCAGGCGCTCCTGATTTAATTTGATAGTTGGCACACATAAGTCATTTACCACACATGGTCACGTAGGCCTGGACGTCAGGAATTGCACTGTGGTCACATGGGCCTGTGCCTCTTGGCTGTGCCGGGCAGGTGGTGGTTGATTACTTGTATAAACAAGGTGTGGCGTCCTCCTTGGCACTTGTACTCAAAATGGCAGAGCCCCTGGCAAATGCTGCTTTATGAAATGGAGCGAGGCCCAGCCTGGAAACCACTGCTGTGCACTCCAGGGAGTGACCACAGCAGGACAATGCTCTGCACAACCTCCCTCCTGTCATTGCATTTCCAGTGAAGCAGCTAAGCCTCCAGGGAGGCCCAGTCAAGGTCAGAGAAGGTTGTGTGGCTGATTTCAACTGTGGGTTCCAGCTCTGGAGGTCTATACTTTCTTGTTTTGTTTTTCTTTTTTAGTTTTTCATGCTTTTTCTAATAGCAATTTGTGGATTTTTTTGATAACAGCTTTACTGAGATATAATTTACACACCATGAAATTCAACCATTTAAAGTGTACGATTCATATCCAGAGGTGTGCAACTGTCACTACGATCAATTTTTACAAGATTTTCATCATCCAAAAAAAAGAAACTCCATCCTTTAACTGTTACCCCATTCCCTGCCCCCTGTGCCCTTTCCCAGTCTTAGCAAACAATACCATTTTCTATCTCTATAACTGTCTGTTCTGGATATTTCGTACAAATGGAATCATACGTGTGTGGTCTTCTGTAGTTGATGTCTTTCACCTAATGAAGGTTTCAAGGTTCAGCCATTTATAGCATGTATCAGTACTTCATTCTTATTAGGGCTGAATAATATTCCATTCTTTTTTTTTTTTAAGTTTTGGATGAACCTTTATTTTTATTTATTTATATGTGGTCGAACCCAGTGCCTCACGCATGCTAGGCAAGCGCTCTACCACTGAGCCACAATCCCAGCCCTAATATCCCATTGTTTTAGGGGTGGAACTGTATGCCCTTCACCCCCAAATCCATATGCCGAAAACCTAACCCTTAGTATGTCACAGTGCGACAGGATTCAGAAGTAGGGTCATGGCAGATGGGATTAGTTAAGATGGGGTCATCCAGGAGAAGGGCGGGTCCCTGATACAATATGACTGTTGTCCTTATGAAAAGGGGAAACTTAGACACTGCCAGGACACATGGGAGACACCATGCGGAGATGGAGGCAGAAATGGGTTGCGTTTCCACAAGCCAGGAACTGCCAGAGATGGCCAGCCAACTGGCAGGCGCTGGAGAGGCGCAGCAGATTCCCTCGGACAGCTTCCAAGAGAGCCGCCCCTGCTGGTACCTGGGTCTGCGACTTGTAGCCTCCATACGTGGGAGGCAGTAAATTTAGGCTTAGGACTTTTGGGGTGTGGTCGTTTGTTATGGCAGCCCTCGTGTGGACAGACCATCTGTGGGTCACAGACGTCCGGGCTCTTTCCACTTTGGTGCTATTATGAAAGCCACTGATGTTCGGGACCACGTGACCATGTGTCTCCCTTTCTCCAGAGTGAATTGATGTCATGTGACCCTGTTCAAGCTTTTCAGGAACTCCAGAGCATTCTCCAAGTGGCTGCCCCACTGACATTCCTGCTGCGGGTGAGGGCTCCCGAGTCCCACATCTTCACCAGCCCTTATTTCTCATTTCGACTCTGGCCGTCCCGCTGGGGCGAACAGGAAGGGGTATCACACTGTGGGGCTTTTGGGGGGTGGGGCGGGTGCTGGGGATCCAGCCCAGGGCCTCCCACATGCCAAGCCTGTGCTGCCCCACAGACCTATGTCACCTGCCCCACCTTGTGATTTTGATTGGATGTTTCCTGAGAGCTGGTGATGTTGAGAGTTTTGTCATTTTTCCTGTGATGATCTTTATATCTGTCTTTGGATCTGTTGCCATTTTTTGAGGGTTTTTTGTTTGTTTTCAGTACTGGGATGAACCCGGGGCCTTACACACGCAGGTCAGGGCTCCGCCGCTGGCTCCACCCTTGCCCAGTAAGACTTCCTTATAGCTCCAGATCCTCTGCATGCAAGTTCCTTATCAGATGCCTTATATAAAAACTATATATCCTTACAGTCTATGGGTTTTATTTGCTTTCTTTCTTTTTATTTTTGGTGCTGCTGGGGTTGAAGCCAGGGTGTCTGCCGAGCACACACTCTACCATTGAGCTGTGCCCCAGCCCTTCACTTTTGGTGTGTGTCTTGAAGCGTGAAAGTGTTTAATTTGGACAAAGTCCAGCTTATCTATTCCAATCAGAGCTTTGCTCACTTGTTTCCCCCCTATACTTTCCCCTCTGCAACCATTTCTCCAGGAGCAGCCAAAGTGCACTTTTTAAATTTTTCAGCATAAAGTGACTCACACCAATGCCCTACTTGCAGGGGCAGCACTTATACGACCTGCAGTCTGCGCTGCCCCCTCCTCAGTATCAACCCACACTATCTCCCCCTGGCATGGTGCTCCAGCTACTCTAAACTTCTTTTCCATAATCTCTACCAGACTCGTGCCTCAGGGCCTTTGCATATGCCCCTTTGTAAGACTTACACTCAGCTGCTCCTTTTCTTCATCCCAGACCCAGTTCAAATGCTGCTCCCCCAACAAGCCTTTTCTGATTATCCTCTCTAATGCCACTGCACCTCATCTCACTCTAGAGAGCCCTTTTGTATCACCCTGTTTCATTCCTTTCAGTGGGACTTAAATGAAATTATTCTACTGCATGCCTTGTACATGTATTTACTTATCACATGTCTTCCCCTCTAGAACCCCAGTTTTCTAACACTGACGACCTCTGACTCATTCACTGTTGCATCTCAGTTTCGGGGATAGCGCTTAGAATAGAGTAGGTCCCTAGTGAACATTGTTGAATTGGTGAGCAATGCCACGTGGCGGTATTGGACAGAATGAGCGTCAGCATGATGCTCAGAAATGCAAGAAAACTTCCTTGAGAATCAAAAAGAACCATCAGTGCAGCGTAGTTGACACACTTTGCCATGCTGGGCTTCTGGCAGGATGCGAAAACCAAGTCCTGGCCTGAGGGGCTCCTTGTGTAAGCTAGCCGAACGCCTTGCCCATGTTAGAGTGCAAGCCGATCAGTCAGGAGGCTTGGTAAGTCTTGGGTAGACTCGACTCAGTAGGCATTGCTACCCAGCTCCCCGCTGCTGCTGCTGGTCACTGTGAGCAGCAAGTGACCCTCCCCGTGATGATGTCATGTCACCTCGTGTTGAAACTGGGGAACCCACTAGGGCTCCTGACATCGAGGAAGAGGTACACATGTCAGTGTCCAGTGAGTGACCCAGTCCAGTCACCATGGACCCTCCCAACCGGGGCTTCTTTCCCAGACTGTGAGCAGAGAAGCCATCACGGGGAAATCAACCCACTGTGCCTTAGCTTATGTCAAACCCCTGACCCTTCCTTATGCTGAATTCGTAGGTCTCCTCATTCTGTATTCTGAAAGACGAGCAACTCCGTGCAACTCTACTAACATTTATGAGGCACCTTCTGTGTGCCTGCCGTGTTTTAGAGCTAGAGGTACAGAGATAAATAAGACATCTCCCCTTTTCCTGGGAGCTTAGTTTGGTGACAGGGCAAGATGAGAAAACAACGTTCTAGTCTTGATAGAACGCGGAAACTCCTGCCGTGGAATGAGCTAGAGCTTGGGAGAAACAAAGCACTTTATTTCCAGAGTGAAGCTGAGACTTTTAACAGTTCAGTGAAACAACGTGCTTGCGTTTTGTGTGACTCACTATCTGGTGAAAACAATTACTTCACACACCAGAGGGAACAGGGTGGGGAAAGGAGGAAGGGCAGGGGAGGCGATCCACAGGGCACCAAGCTCCTTGAACTTACGCTTGACTCCATTTCCTCACTAAAGCCCCAGAGATGCATCCAAAACTCTGTGAAGGAGAGAGGGTAAGATGGCTGACTCCAACCAGAGGGTTCCAGAAAGAATCAAAAAGAGCCTTAACCTCTGGGTGAAGACTCCAGCTCGATCCTGAAAGATACTCAGAGGTGCTCCAAATGGACAGTAGAAGGTGTTGCTCCTGGCAGAGGGGCTGGCGTGATCAGGTGTTCGGGGAGGGAGGACAGCTGGCTTGTCCCAGGGGACGCAGATCAGACGCAGAGGTGAAGAGAACCGCAGTCCACCGGGCAGCACAGACGGCCGCTGTTAGCTGGGAAGGCGCAGTTTGGTGCAGCCTGCACACTTCTCTGGTGAAGGGCCACACAGCACTGCAAATGTCGTGTGGGGGCCATTTGGTGTTGGTGGCACCTACTCAACTCTGCCACCAGGGTCAGTAGGTAAATGAAAGGTGTGGGCGTGGGCCAAGAAAGCCTGATGGCCATTTACATTTCGGTTCCATTTAATTTTCATGTGTCATGAAGTATTATTCTTTTGATTTATTTTCAAGCACTAGAAAAGGTCAAAGCCATTCTTAGTTCAACGGCACCACAAAAACCAGGGGGGTAGGGGATTTTGGACCCTGAGCTGACATTTGTCAACCCCTGGGTCAGAGCACAGCTGGAAGAGGGTAAACGACGGGAAGTTGGGGAAAAGTCCGGAATGGATGGTGACCAAGGAACTTAAATTTTATGTGTTAGCCAATAGGATGCTCTTCAGCCCAGGGAGGAAGTGTTCAGATGAGGTGCAAGTGGACTTCCATGTGCCCAAGAGGGGTTCTATAAAACCTCAGAATGGGTCTACTATAGGGGGAAGAGAGGGATCTGACTCAAGAACCTAAATTATCGCTAGCACTCTTGAAAAGTCTTACCAAAACCTGTTTACATACAGAGTACTAATTAAACGTTTTTTGTTGCTTTTTCATTAAAACAAACCCCACCCTCTGTTGGCACTTGTTTGTGTTATTCCAAGTACTTGAAAACAACAAATGGCATTTTCTAAATTACCCTAAGACAAATAATATTTATTAACACAAATTGCCTTTGCTCATCTAATCCAGTTTATTGAGATTTTATCCTATATGTGTTTAATTCCATTGGCATGACTCAGAGCTGGAAGGGCCTGGGCTCCGCCTCTTGGCAGAAAAGATAGTTATATTCAGCAGGACTGGTAAATATTTGACAACCCACTGGGGGCGGGGTGGGAAATGCATGTACATTAATCATTTTACTTTAATTTTTACTGATTTACAGGATTGTAGCACACAATTTATAAGTAATTACAAATTGCTCACTACTCTCTATTGTAAATTCCACATAGCTAATTGACAGCCAAACTGTCTGCAGTTCAACAACGATGTCACACAACAGAGTGGTGAATAAATGCTTGGTATTATCCAACTCAATACAGAAGTCACCCGTGTCATTGACAAATGAGTGCAGCTCTGGCACCAGAGCAGGTTGACATTTGTTTATGTTAACGAGTAGGCAGAACTGCACCAGGAAGGTGTAACTTCATTCACCTGTCCGTGGAGGAGCAGCCTCTCTGGTGCATCATGAAATAGAGTGCCAATACTGAGAGTATTCCCTCAAAAACCGCCACTCACAATGTCATGAGTGACTTTTTTTTTTCTTTGTGGTGCTGGAGATGGAAAACCCAGGTCCTTGATTGTGGAAGACAAGGACCCCACGGCCGAGCTACCACCTCCAGCCTGATGTGACCCATTTCTAAATACAATCTGCATCATTAATATTTTCTCTGTCACTTTATTCAGTTTAGACAATCAGTGAAATAATGAATCAAGTCATGAGCATTAGCATTTGTCAATTCCTCTCTGTGGACAGTGTCAAGCTACCAGAATATGGAATCAGGAAGAGATTTGCGGGAGCACACCAGTGTATAGTATTTCTACTGCACAGATACAAAAACAATCAGCTCCCTGGAGTTAGTACAAGCATGCTCCAGCATAGAACTGATTGTCCCTCATGTATCTAGAAGGGCCCCTTGCACTTCAGCACTGAGAGTGTCCCTGATAGACACCTTGTTAAAACAAAATAATAGCCCTCAAATACCCTTTCTTTAAAAGTCAGCTATGAATAAATCAGCTTGAATGGTCACCTAAGACATGCTCTTTCTCAGACGTCTAGGACGGATGATTACATTCTCAGTGGAAGTCTGGCCCTGATGGAATATTTTGCCTCCCAATGTAAAAGACGTGGAGCCTGGAACCATGAATGCCCCGCAGGAAGCTGGTGTGGGCTGCTCTCATCCAGGGAGGCTGATGTACCTACCGCAGGCAAGCAAGGCTGGCTCTGAAAGCTGGATTTTCACTGGTGACATAGTCTTGGAGTGCTGAAGTGACATGCCTGGCAGGTAGGCTCGCCCTGCTCTGACTTGGGCACGGCACTGCTTTTGGGAAAGGACTTCCAGTCACGCCGACACGTGGGCACGCTGGGTGTCCCCTGCGTGTCGTTCCTAGTTTGCTACACTCTTGGCCACAGTTCGCCACAGTTCTCCTAAGGCTGGATCTGTCCATTCTGAGAGTAATCATTTACCAGTTAACAGCAAGTGGCCAAGCAAGTCTTGTGTGAAACCAGCCAACCCTCCAGCAAGCTTCAGAGTTAAGCACATGTCACACACCTTGATCCGAGAGAGAGAAATGTCAGGTTCTTGTGAACTACAGAGAATTCCTTTGGAAAATGGGTTGTTAGGCAATCTCAAGAGGGCTGCTGCACACCCACCTCTTTCTTCTCTTTTTCTCCATGGTTCTAAATACAATGTGCATCATTAATAGTTTCTCTGTCACTTTATTCAGTTGAGACAATCAGTGAAATAATGAATCAAGGTTTGCCCTAAAGGTTCACGTGTTGAAGGCTTAGTCCTTAGTGTGGTGGTACCTTCAAGAGGTGGGGCCGAGTGTGAGAGATTAGATTGTTAGGGACCCGGCCCTAGAAGAGGTGAAGGTAGTTTTGGTAGGACCCCCATTCTCTCTCAGGAGAGTGAGATATTATGAAAGAGGGAGTTGACCCTGGATGTCTCTCTGACTTCTTGCCTCACCATTGTGATCGGGTCTTGGAAGTATTCCCAATGTCATGCCACCATCCACAATGAGAACTTCATTGCAGGCCAAATAGATGGGGCTGCTTAATCTTGGACTTCCAGCCTCCAGAGATGTGAGCTAAATAAACCTTTTCTTTATAAAGTCCCAAGCCTGGGTAGTTTGTCCTAACAACAGAAAATGGACTACAACACTTGCCATCTTGTTTTAATAATAGAGGACTATGGTCTCTTATATGAAACCTGTGGGTTCGATATGTATAGATTTACAATTTCTCTGATTTTAGAATGATAGCACTGCCCATATGGTATAATTTTGAATCACTCCTAGTGGGGCCTGGGGTAATGCTCCATAATCAAGCACATTTATATTTTCTAGCAAAACATAAATATTCATATGGAGTGGGATAATCAAGACTATACAGCTCATCTTGGGTCAATTCACGTCAGCTCATCTTGGGTCAATTCTATCACTAAGAATTATTTTATTTATTTTAAGACTTTTATTTGTTTTTCAAAATACTATTTATTTGATCATCTAATGTGGTGATGAAGATTGAACTCAGTGCCTCACACATATTAGGCAAGTATTCTACCACTGAACTACAACTGCAGCCCCAAGAATTATTTTAAAGACTAGATTTTCAGGGCTTTTTAGCCTGTAATGGCATTATCAGCATCTTCTTGATGCATTAAAAAGTATGTGTATATAATATTTTCTTGATGCTTGTTTAATCTGATTTGCTGGAAACTCCTTATTCTTTTTTTTTTTTTTGGGGGGGGGTACCAGGGATTGAACTCAGGGGCACTGGACCACTGAGCCACATCCCCAGCCCTATTTCGTGTTTTATGTAGAGACAGGGTCTCACTGGGTTGCTTAGCGCCTCACCATTGCTGAGGCTGGCTTTGAACTCAGGATTCTCCTGTCTCAGGCTCCCTAAGTGCTGGGCTCCTTATTCTTATATTAACCCCAGAGAGGCACTGGCTATGTTTTGCTCTGGTCTTGCTTTTGTTCTAGGCTTTTGCACTGGGCAAGTTAGATTTCCAAGGGATGATGGAGGGGTGACTGCTTCAGCACACCACAAATAGACTTGGCAACTGTTTGCTTGTTTCTACCAGCCTTCTCGTCCACTTATTAACTCAGAACAGCTTTGCAATTTTACTTTTTGAGGCTACTAAAGATTCTTGTACCTTAAGAATTATATGAGGGCTGGGGTTGTGGCGCAGTTGTAGCGTGCTCGCCTAGCACGCATGAGGCACTGGGTTCGATCCTCAGCACCACATAAAAATAAAGATATTCTGTCCACCTACAACTAAAAAATAAATATAAAAAAAAAAAAGGAATTATATGAAACTACAACAATGAAGAGCAGGAGCTGCATGTGAAGAGAAGACAGGAAGAGCACCCAGGCTGGCTCTGAACCTGTAGGAAGAGCCTCTATTAGTCTGCTTAGTGCTGGACTAGACAGACACCCAGGAAAACCACTACTCCCTCTTAAATCTCTCATAACCTCCTAGAAATCAGACCTCCAGAATCCAAGACTCGAAAAGTCATCTAAGATGGTCTCCAACCGCAAAGAAGTACACGAAGACTGGTGCTTGGAAACCAAGAGAGGGAGGGAACAAAAGTGGCTCGTGTAGAAGAGGCTATACTAACATAAAAACACACCAAAGACTCCACGGCACAGAGCTGCAAGCAAAGGAAATCCCCAAAGACACCAAAAGGGTGAAACCCATAAGGGGAAGAAAGAGGCAGGGATATGTACAGTTTTTAGATTGTAATTTATTGCTTAGTACAAGGATAAAGGCTGCCCACTAATGCATTTATTTTAGAAAGCTAAATTTCACATGCAGTGCTGCTAAAATACCAAAAGCCATACATAATGTCTGACCTACACTGCCACCTCATATGGCAAATTCTTACATGGGAGCTTAAAAAAGATTGTTTGACTGGTCCAGTGTCCTACACTCAGGAAACCTTTTGTCTCACATATGGAGTTTCCAATGTCTCTCACACTTCCTCCTTTTCAGATGCACAAAAGGTTTTTGTAAAGTTTCTCTTGGTTTTATTGCTGGCAGCTACAGAAACCATGCCACATGCCTGGTGTAGAGTTATAGGGTGTGATTTTCTTTGACTAGTGTCTTCAGAACTTTTGGGTTTTAAAATATAGAGAATTTCCATGGGAGCTGTAAATGAAAATCTGTACTAATTCAAACTCTTTACTGGACTAGTTATATTTGAGATCGGTAGACTGGTGGTGTTGCGCCTTCTGAGAGCCCCTCCTCAGACATGCCCCAGGGCCCCCGAGAGTCCCCCCATTTCCAACAAGAATACCATTTTGGTGTTTGGTGATCTACCAGGATGGGGCCTGGCCTGGTACCCTAAAACTATATACACCTAAGGAGAACACTTGCAGATGTAAAAGCTTAGGAAACGTGGCCCGGACGTTTACTAGGGACTGGTGGGCGCTCTTCCAAGTCAAGGACTTTGGGATGCAATCCCCACTTGGCAGTTGACTTTGCTCTTGGGCCAATTGTCTTCTATACAAAACAAGTACCCATCTCCTCATCTGTGTCCTAAGACCTCCAGATGTGAAGCACACAATCACTGCACGGCCCCTGCTCGTCACTGTGCTCGGCCTCACACCGTCCGGCGGCTAACCCCCACCATGCAGGAGGGACTGGTCACCGAGCGGGGTGTCCCCGGCGGAGCGCAGCCTCCAGCAGGGGGCGAACTCCTCCCACCGTCATCTCGCCGGACGGGCCTTCCCCGCGGTTTGGGTGGGGATTCCGGGGGATTCCTCGCAGGGGTGGGGCTGGCCCCTGGAGGGATGGGCTCCGATTGCTCCCGGGAGCGTGTCCTGCGCACCCTGCTCGCGCCCCCGAGGGCCCGGGTGCAGGCCCCAGCCCTGGGGGGTCCGGGGGCGTCCGTGCGCCGCCAGCCCGGGGGGCGCGCCCTCGAACCCCGGCGCGCCGCGCGCCCCGAACGCCGAGACAATGCGGCGCGCGGCGGCCAGGAGCGGCTGGCGGGCCGGGGCGCGCGCCGCCTTCCTTCCTGCAGGCTCCGCTTCCCGGCGGCGCGGCGGCGGCGAGCGCGCCCATTGGCGGCCCGGCCCTGCGCGCCGCCCCGCCCCGCGCCCGGCCGGCCGCCGCCCCCGGCCCGGACCCGCCCCTCTCCGCGGGAGGCGCTCGGGGCCCGGCTGGGTGGCGGGCAGTTCCCGCCGGTCTGCGCGCCCGCCTCGGGGCTCGCTCGGAGAGGACGCGGCGGCGGACGCGGCAGCCTCCGGCGTGCGGGCGGACGGCCGGGCCGAGCTGCGGGCCGCGCCGCCCCTGCTCCCGCGGCCGGCCCGCGCCCTGCGGCGGCGGCTCCCGCGCTGCGCTCCCTTTGTCCGCGGGCCGGAGCGGCGGCGGCGCCCGAGCGCGCGGCGGTCGGAGCCTGAGGCGGCGGCTCCCCCGCGGCCGGCCGCCCGCGCGCCGCGGCGATGCCGGACCAGATCTCCGTGTCGGAATTCGTGGCCGAGACCCTCGAGGACTACAAGGCGCCCACGGCCTCCAGCTTCACCACCCGCACGGCCCACTGCCGGAACACGGTGGCGGCCATCGAGGAGGTGAGCGGCGGCCTCCGGGCGGCGGGCGGGCGGCGCGGCCGCAGGTACCAAGGCGCCGCGCCCCGGGCGACCCCGCCTGCGGCCCGCGCCCTCCCGCCGCTGCGCATCCACACCGGGAAAAGTTTGTCGTGCTCCCGAGGCGGAGCGGCCGGGCCAGTCGTGCCCGGAACAGAAGCCCTTTGTTCCCGTGAAGGTGGCTCGCGGGAGAGGCTGGGTGGCCACCTTGGGCCTTTCCGAGATCCCGCGCGTCCCCCTCCTTTCCTTCGCGGGGTTCGGCGGCGGCGTCCTCGTCCCCCGGCGCGGCCAACTTCGGCCCAGGAGTCGCGATCGGCGGCGAGCGGGGGACCCCAGTGTCCGCCGCGGCCGGGGGTCGTGGATGCCCGCGCGGACCTCGCCAACTTGTCCCTGAAGTGGCCCGGCAGGGGCAGCTGTGCGCCCCCAGCCGCCCGGAGCCCCGACTCTCCGTCGGTTGGGGAAACCCGGGTTGCCCAAGAAGGGTGCCCCGCCAGCCTGGGCCGCCCTGCCGCCTCCGCACCGGAGAGGAGCGCTGCACCGCGTGTGCGCAGCCGGCGCCTTGAGGTCCAAAGCCCAGGTGGCCGCTCCCTGGGTAGCTGTGTCCCACCTGCTGGAAGTCTGGTCGCCTCCCTTCCCCTCAACCTGGGAAAGGCCTAATTTTAGTAGAGGGCTTTCAAGGTGCAAAGTCATGGTGCCGAGCTGCTAGCCAGTGAGCTCTCCAGATGCCGAGGAGAGGGACCTTTTAGGAGTGCAGCAGCTTAGGGTTGAAAATTAAAGCAGCCTGCGGCGTGGGAAGGGGCAGCCCGAGAGTCCAGGGGCCACAGCCTCACCTGGGTCCTCGTTTTCCTTCTCTACCGAACAGGATTAGAATGCTGCTCTTCAGCATCAGAGGCATTGTGTGCCAAGTGCTTTGCGCTCATTATAGGTGACTGGTTTCAAGCCACACGTGTGGCAACAGTGAATTGATGATTACGTTTCTTTTGGCCACAATGTCAAGTTACAGTCTTAAAATTGAGTATTGTAGGTGTTTCTGAAGAAAATACTTGGGCCACAGTGAATGGGGGTGTGTGTCACCAGTGAGTGGTTGCGTTACCCCTCCCCCTTTGAACAAAGCATCTGCTGTTAGGAATTGCTTGGGGAAAAAAATCTAGAATGTTGTTCCTTAGTGGATTTTTTTTTCTTTGTAGACATAAACAGTTAATACGAGGCTAAATGAAAAATGCCAGATTCAGCACTCTGAATATTGAAGTATGGCTAGGGCATCCTCCCTGCCGCCTTCCTCTCCTCTCTGTTTTTGGCAGAGAGCTGCAAGTAAACCTTTGGTGGGGAGTTCTGTGATTCAGACCACTTCACTCTACTTTTATGAGCAAGGCTTAAAAGGATGTCTTCAGATGAGGCAAGTGGGGATGGGCGGATGGAGTTTTTTTTCTCAAGTGCCAGTTGAAAATAGGAAAATATTCACAGTGTTTTGAAAATGCATCATTAATAATACTTATGGAAATGATTGCAATCAGAAAGGTAGCTATTTATTAAGGCAAGGAACTTTGTACGTGATGCCTTTGAAAAAAGGCTTGATTGTATTTAAAGTTCTGTTGCTTTTTCCTATGTAGTTTGTTAGGTTAAATATTATTAACACTGGCAGATGTTGGAAAGCCAGGCAAATAGGAGTTGCTATTAAAACTGGCATACCCTTGTTCTGATTAATTTTACCCTGGATGAATCCAAAGCTCTTTTTTTTTTTTTGTATGCTATGCAGGCGATTACCGTAGAGCTCAGTTACCAAGCAGATTAAAGAGAGACTGGATTTGGTCATTTTGTTAAATTGCAGGCTTGCTTCATGTTGCGGTCTGAGCACAAGAATGGGTTGGAGTCTCAAATGTGGAAAAATTAAAACCATTGCAGGTTTATCTCACTTTAAATAAATGCAGTATACATGCTATGATAATGACATGTGTGAACTTGGATTCATAGCTGCATCTGAAAGCTGTTTACTTTCTGAGAGGATTCAGCATGAATTGTTTTAAAAAATGCCTTTTTTCCACAGTACTTACTGTTCAGTTCCATTATAAAAACTTGTTCTGTGTATGTTTTAATGACAAATGATTCCCACAATATTTTGGGTTTTGTTTTTGTTTTTGTTTTTTGGTATTGGGGATTGAACTCAGGCGGGGCTTTATCTTTGAGCCACATCTGCAGCCCTATTTTTAAATTTTTTTATTTTGAGACAGGGTCTTGCTGAATTGCTTAGGTCCTTGCTAAGTTGCTGAGACTGGCCCTGAACTTGTGATCCTTGTGCCTCAGTCTCCCAAGTTGCTGGGATTATAGGTGTGTGCCACCAGGCCTGGTAATATTTTGGTTTTAAACAAAACATTTACTTTTTATACTGAGATGACACATGAGAGAGGCTATTGGGACATAAAGTTTTGCATTTAACAGAAATAAAATAAATTTTAAAATTTAGACCTATATTTAAATGAGTTATAGAATTAGTAGATTAATTTTAAATTAATTAACCTTTGTAGATATTTATTTCCAATGGTGGTTATGTCTGCTAAAAGTCATTTTCCAATTGAAATGAGCTTTTTCCCTCTTTTTGTACTGGGTATGAAATGTGCTTTTTTTGATTTGCATACCTGCAGCTGGAATATTACTAGCCACCTGGTCCCTACCCTACACTGCAAATGTCACATTGTCTTATCAGTTGTCTTGAGTCTGAGCCGTGCTCTGTAGATGAAGAAATTGAGCTTGGCAGCAGGTTGTTATTTGCTCAAGTTTATGGAACTAGTAAGTTGAATTTGAACCTGACTCCAGGCTGTCTTCAGAAACTAAACGCTTGCCTCTAGCTTTAATGATGCGCATTCTCTAAATGCTCTTTCGTGAGGTCAGTCTGGGTTCACAGTCAGACCAGCACTTGCAGTTTCCCAACTTGGGTGAGGTACCTAACATTTTCTTCTTTTCCTCAGCTTTCTAGTCTGGATAATCATACCTGTCTACTTCTGAGGATTGTGGTGAACACAGCACCTATCAGACAAATAGTTTAATAAATGCTGTTTTCCATATCGTTTTGTAGCTAACGCACAGAACCTGGAGTGAGGGTGGGATTTACACGGGGGGCGGGGAGCGTAGGGAAGGGGACGAGTGAACGAGTGAACGAGTGCATGAGTGAAATACCACTTGCACACTCACCTTGTAGCTAGTTTGCTGTCTTGGCAGCAGGTGAGTGTACAGCTGTTTTCAGTTTTCACTTGGCGATCACTTTCTCTGGATGAAGTAATTATTTTGCACAATTTTAGCAGACTTAGCAAAGTCTGGTGCTGCAACTGGCGTCTGCCCTGTGATTTTGGAAATAATGGAGAAAATAAGTAGTTTTGGCATAAATCTGAAGAGTGAGCTGTTTTTTTCTCCCCTTGGGCTCCCCCCCTCTTCCCCTGTCTTAGTTTCTTTGAGCCTTTGGGCACTTTGAAATATTCTCAAAATATGGAAAAATTGTGTACATACTTGGATGTTCATGTCTTTAGTTAGGCCCTTTTTATGGCACCATCCATTCTCCCTTGCTTATTTGGCATTGATGTAGTTTTAAAAATAAATTTGATGTTGACTCCTTAGTATTAAAATTTAATCTACTTCCTTCCGGGGCCATAATCTGTACTCTGTTGTCCTGGTTACCTTGGAAATCTCATTGCTGTCATAATCACAGGGTTCTAACTGCAGGGGGACAATGAACATCTGGACCACACGGACTCCCAGGGGCCTTGCTGTCCATGGGGCCAGACCCCTCCCAGCAGTGACGGTGGGAACCAGGCCTCAGGCTTTCTAGGCAGGATTTTGAATTTTAGCCTTTTGTGACTTGTTTGCAAAGCAGCTTCTTCAAATCCCAGACTAACAGATTTTGAATCTGTAGTGAGAGGACAATACCTTGCCCAGTACATTCATGTTCCTGGAAATCAGCCTTTGTGGGTCAAACAGGGCCACCTTTTTATGCTGTTCTGAAATCTGAATTTATGTATTTGGAACATTTTGAATCACTTAAGCAGGGCAAGGTCTTTTCATGTGAGCTTCCCCTCCTGCTGGATTCAGTTTCTCTCTTAGGATTAATAGTAAAAGTACAAATACTAGCTACAGCCTAGGGGCAGAAAGAGGCATCCTTAAGCCAGTCACTGTGCTGAAGTGTTCTGAGAGTGTCCCTGAGGATGTCCTGGATGGTGTTCACACACACGGCTGGGCTGGGAGTGCTCCAGCACACCCAAGGCTTTGAAGAGGGTCTTGTATGGTTTTTAACAATCAAGTCTTGAAGCCAAGCTAGTCTTCTGAGGGTTACCTGCTGTAGTCACCAAGGTGGTTCAGTATGGTCTTCTGTATCTGCCTTCCTGCCTTAGGTAAATATTTATCCACTCCTGGGCTGGTGGCAAACTAGGCCTCAAGGTAGGATTTTCACATGCATCCAATCTGCTCAGGCCAGGAATTTGAAGTAATCCTTGATTCTTAAGACTCCACATAGGCCGGGCATGGTGGCATACACCTGTAATCATGGTGGCTGGGGAGGCTGAGGCAGGAGATTCGGGAGTTCAAGGTCAGCCTCAGCAACTTAGTGAGGTCCTAAGCAACTCAATGAGACCCTTTCTCTAAGTAAAATATAAAAAAGAGATGGGGATGAGGCTCAGTGGTTGAGCGCCCCTGGGTTTAATCCCGAGTACCAAAAAAAGACTCCACATTGCTAGGTATAGGTGCCTTTTGTCATGAATCACATATATTCTAGACCTGTCCCACCCAAGATGGTAACCTGAGATTAAAATTCCGTTCCTTGGCCACACTGGCCTCATCTTGGATGCTCAGCAGGCACACATGGCTGATGGTGACTGCTGGACTGTGAAAATTTAGAGCTTTCTCATGATTTTATACCTCTTACTGGACATTGCAGTTTGAGACCCTTGCAGTTCCAAGAACGGCTTACCAACCAGCAACACTGGCATCACCTGGGAGCTTGTTAGAAGGGCAGAGCCTCAGATCCCACCCTAGACCTGAGTCAGAATCTGCATTTTCTCAGCACCCCAGGCACATTATATGCACGGGAGAGTTTGAGAAGTGCGGGTCTAGACCAGGATTCCTGGCTGCACGTCAGAATTGCTTGGGGATTTGGTGGACTAGAGGATCCTGTCCCCACTCCCTAAAATTCTGATTTGTTTGGTTTGGGTGAGGCCTGGAGCCTTGGTACTTTAAAAGTCTCCTTCCAAATATGGTTGCTAATCACTGATAAACAGATGATTATGTAATGTAATGTCAGATGGTGATCAGTGCTGTAAGGAAAAGTTATGCAAATGAGGAGATAGAAAGTGATTTTGGAGATTGGGAGACTGAAATCAGGAAAGGCCTCTCTGCAGAGGTGACATTTGAACAGTCTGGAATGCAGAGTACGCCAGCCATGGAAGGTCTGTGAATAGAGGAACATGGGAAAAAGCCCAAGATGTGAGTGTGTTCAGAGCATGTAAGGACAGAAAGAAGGTCAACACTCCAGAAGAGGAGTGGGCGAGAGAGAGGAGGAGAGACGTCAGAGGGGCAGGCTGGGCCAGATCCCACGGCCCTGTCCGGCTTGGAGAGGGAATTTGGATTTTGTTATGGTGTGATGGGAAACTGTTGGAGGATTGTGAATGCGGAAAAACATGGTCTGATTTATGTTTTTAAAACTTCATGGTGGTGGTTCCAGGGAAAATAGGCCAGCAGGGCATAAGAGAAAAGAGGAAGACTAGCTGGGGTTGGGGGGCCTTTGTGTCATGCAGGCAAGAAGGTCTTCAGCGAGGTGGTGATGGTGCCAGTAATGAGGGGTCCATTGAGATGTGTCATTTGGGAAGAGCAGTGAGAACTGGCTGGCAGGTGACTGTTACTATAATGGTAGTGTGGGGTGATCAGCGGGGTTCCTGCCCCAAAGGAGGCCATGGCCAAGCTCAGTCCATCCAGGCTACCTGAAGAATGGGCCTTCCATTGGCCCCATGGCGAAGCCGGCACTGTCCAGTGCAGGTTAGTGTCAGTATGGAGGCTAGCTGTGTGCTGTGCAGCATGGCTGGTTTTGGAACTTGAGACCAAACCCAAGTATTTATTTTGTCTTACTGCAGACCCTGGGCAGGGAGGATTGAAGCATAGCTGCATGGGGTAGGGCCGGGGGGTACCTTGCTGCTTTTCTGGGCAGGTGATAACAGGTGATACGTCTTGACTGTGCCTTGTACCTGCCATGCTATCCTCACTTCAGCTCCTCAAACACTCCTCTTTTCCTACTAAAAAGAGGTGATGCATTCATCTGGACGTCATTCACGTGTGACCCCGTAGTATGGTCTCCAAGTGGATTGACTGCCAGGGCCCTTCCAGGTGCTTTTCTGCCTTTATCGTTTTATCATGTCAGCAATGCTGTGAAGTAAGCAGGCCACGGATCAGAACTGTACTGCTTGGGCTAATTTCATTTTCATAAAGGAATTTGGTTGAGTTTGTTCTTGTATAAATGTTTATTGCACACCTACCACATGGAGGTAGGGTGTCAGGGACGTGTAAAAGGACAGGACTAGCTTCTTCCCTACAAGGGACTTACTCTCTTGTCTGTAGCTTGTGCCATGGATCTCTCTGATGCTTAGGTGAAGGTGGTGTGTCTTTTCAGAAAGCTGTTTTAATGCACAGAATAAAATACTTCGGATTTCAAAGGAAACCAGTGACGCTGAAATCCAGTTAGTATTACAAAAACTTGTGTCACAGTAACATTTGCTCCTTTACTAATATCAGGATTTAGCAGTGGGCCTAATAAATGCCTTGATTGTGAAGTACTATGAATGTAAGGAATACTGAGGCATTTCTAATAATTACAATGTGATGTTACTGTATCTTTTGTTGGGGCTACAGGTGTTGCTAGCACTACCATGGTGTGTTACTTTCATTCATAATTGAAGAGAATGCTGAAAGTTAGATGCTGATGAAGTAGAGAAGTATGTCTTTTTTCCAATCCAGGTTTATGGACCCCCTGAATTCCAGGCTTGATGTTAAGATCCTTTGAGTTAGGTGCTTTGGGGAGTGACCCATTCTTCAGCTCTGTTCAGGCTTCATAACTGCTCTGCAGTTGTCATGCCCTAGGAGCTAGCTGAGGAGGGCTGCTCCCTGAGTGGGTGGTAGCATTGTGTAGCAGTGAGGTGTTAAATGCTCTGGGGGCCAGGAAAGCTGAAGGTCAATGTCAGTGGGCACCCTGTATGGCCTTGGGTCAGGGCCAGCTGCTTCCCTTGGCCACGTTAACAGGCTTGTGCACGCTTCAGAATGAGAATCAGATCCCAAGGGTCTTGTAGTCAGGACTGGGAGCTGTGGCCTTGTGTGTCTAGCCTACTATCCTCTGCCCTTGATGCTGTAGAGCAGGCTCCAGTGTGGAGTGGTAGTGGATTCACAGGCATCTTCCACCTAGGGCTGTAAGGGGAGCCCTTGAGGTCTGCATTGTTTTCTGTGAGGTTACAGATGAGGTCACCAACTTGAAATGCTGCCGCCTCTGATGAGTGTGTGTGGTGTATCCAGAGCATGGTTGGGGTCAGTGTCATTAAATGATGGCTTTTCCCCTTTATCTTTTCTTTCTAATTAAAAAAAATTATTTTAGTTGTTGATGGCCCTTTATTTTATTCATTTATTTATATGTGGTGCTGAGGATTAACCCAGTGCCTCACACATGCAAGGCAAGTGCTCTACCAGTGAGCCAGAATCCCAGCCCCTTCTTTTTTTTTTTTTTTTGGTACTGGAGATTGAACTCAGGGGCACTCCACCACTGAGCCACATCCCCAGACCTATTTTGTGTTTTACGTAGAGACGGTCTCACTGAGTTGCCTAACACCTTGCTGTTGCTGAGGCTGGCTTTGAACTCGCAATTCTCCTGTCTCAGCCTCCTTAAGTGCTGGGATCACAGGCTTGCGCCACCATGCCCAGCTCCCATCCACTTCTTTCTGATATTTACTGGGTGCTTGTTGCATGCTTGACATGCTTTATACATTGATTACAACTCATTTAGTTATTAAAAACCCCAGAAGGTCCAGAGAATCGGGTCACTTTTCCAAGTTCACAGAGCTGGGAAGCGAGGGAGCCCAGGTTCAGATCAAGCATTTGGATGCCTGTCTGCTCTTTCTTCTAGCAGCCACCTGCTCTCTAGGGCCCAAGCCTGAGAAGGCCCTCGTGTCGATGTTGGTTTTAGTGAGTTGTGTCCATGGCGTTCCTTGAGTGGTCACGTCTGGCAAATCCGGGCCTCTGCTCTTTCCTCTGCCACCTCTGTGCTCCTCCCCTGGTCCCCTGCTCTGAAGGCATGCCTTGCCCTGCAGAGCCATGAATGGTGGGATGTCTCACACCTGGCAGGAGGCCTGCCCTGCTATCGGTGTTGTTAATGGTGGCTGCTGGACTTGGCTTTGTCAATAACATCAGGTTGATGAAGACAGTAATCTCAAATGATGAACTCCCTGGCCTTTTAGGAGTCTAACTAGGGGCTTCTTTCCCTAGCTTCTCAGAAGAAATCACATTGTTAGACCTTTTTTTTTGAAACAATAATGACAACAGTGGCTGACATTACTTTGAGCCTTAATTTGTGTTGAGTACACTGTGTTTAAGATTGATTATTCAGTTCTCTTAATCCTATAAGAGGTCCTATTTCCTTCATAAAGAAATTGAGGCTCAGATGAGTGACTCCAGTTTCCTGTTTACAGCCTGCAGGTGATGGAATGGTGTCCTTCAGGTTCTATTCCTGTTGGTCCTTTAATGCACCTCTACCAGTCTCCTGCCAGGGTCTCTTCCCCTGTGAAGATTGTCTGACTTAGAGAAGATTGTGATAGCATACCTCCAGGGTCATCAAACACTAACCCCCGGGGAGGCACTTAGCATTAGAGGTGTTTATTGAGTGACCTTAACTGCCAGGAAGTGAGTTAAAAGGATAGATCTAGCCCCTTAGGGCTGAGGGTTGGAGCATACGCTTGGGGCAGCCTGCAGTGGTGATCAGACCTGCAGAATGTTCCCTGAGTGTCAGCAAGTCTGCGTTTGGAGAGGTGGCCTCAAGGGTGAGTCATGGCTCTCTGCATGTCTAGGCGGACTCCGGCAGAGGAGGCAGCCCTCTGCTCCAGACTTTGGAGCGATTTGGAAAAGACAGGAGAATATTAAGTCCTTGCACTGTGCTTCCTGGTAGCCCTCATCTGCCTCTGAGCAGCTCCTGGGTCTGAGAGGTGACTCCTGGCCAGCTCCTGTGTAACATGGAGGATGGATGGAGAGGAACGTAAGCCCTCTCTTCTCAGCAGCCCAGTCACCTCCTCTAGCCACTCTTTCCTTTTTCTGACCATCTCCTGTTCTGCATTTCTCTTGGCTTTTTATATTCATACTTTTCAAGAAGTTGGAGAAGAAAATGAACTTTCCCTCTCCTGCCCTCCACCCTGCCCAACCCTACCCCATAACATCCCTGGAGTATTGGTGGTTGGTTGGAGGTTGAATGCCACTGGGCGAGGTGCTGGTTTCAGTTTGGGACAAATGAAGCTGTGTTGCCTGCAGCGTTTTCTGCAGTCTTTGCCGCAGGCCATGGCCTTCTGATTCTAGATGGAAAGCAGGTTGTCAGTCGGCTTAGGGGTTTGTGGTCATGAAATGGCGTGGACAGCTTGTCACTGGAGGATGCACGCCTTGCAGGAAGCTGCAACCTCCACGTACACCCTGAGGATCCCGCAGATCCCGCTGGTTGTAGGTGGAGTACGTGACCACTAGCCAGGGGGTCAGGAGAGCTGGGTTCCAGTTCTAACCCAGCCTTCACCTGCTGTGTGACCTTGGGCTGTCTCTGAATGGAGGGATTTGGAGTAGGTAATCTCTGGCCACCCCCAGCCTGAACACTGTGTAGTTCTTTGTGTCATATATGTTCAGTTTGAAAAGGCTCTGGAATAAACGCTTGGAATAAAAATTAACAAGAAGAGGCTAATTTAATTGTCCTGAGAAGGTCATGTAGGTGCTAAATCATGTCTTCAAGTTCAATTATTTGTATATATTTTTAAACTTTTCTATGGTTTCCTGAGTACTTTTGTTGTTGCTTTTTAAAAAGTTGAGATTTAATCCACAAACCATGACATTCATACTTGTAAAGTGCCCAACTCTGTGATTTTTAGTGTGCCCACAGTGCTGTAGCCACCACCACTGTGCAATTCCATGACAATAACAAGGACACCATACCTGTGAGCAGTCACTCCCACTAACACAACTACTAATCTGCTTCCTGTTTGCGTGGACTTGCCTGCTGTGAGCATTTTGTTTATGAAGTCATGCGATATGCAACTTTTTGTTGGAGGGGGGTATTGGGAATGGAACTCAAGGGCACTTGGCTACTGAGCCACATCCCCAGCCCTATTTTGTATTTATTTAGAGACTGAGTTGCTTAGTGCCTTGCTTTTGCTGAGGCTGGCTTTAAACTGTCTATCCTCCTAACTCAGCCTCCTGAGCCACTGGGATTACAGGCATGTGCCACTACATCTGACTGATCTGCAGCTGTTTGTGTTTGGCTCCTTTTACATAGCTTGGAGCTCATCCAGGTTGTGGCATGAATCTGTACTCCCCTTTTTTATTGCTTTTTGGTACTGGGGATGGAACCCAGGGGCACTCAATCACTGAGCCACATCTCCATATTTTATTTAGAGACAGAGTCTCACTAAGTTGTTTAGAGTCTTGCTAAGTTACTGAGGCTGGCTTTGAACTCATGATCCTCCTGTTTCAGCCTCCCCAGCCACTGGGATTACAGGCATGCACCAACGCACCCAACTCTCCTTGCCTTTTTATGGCTGGATACCTTTTTTTTTTTTTTAGTTATACATGGACACAGTGTCTTTAGTTTGTTTATTTATTTTTATTTGGTGCTGAGGATCGAACCCGGTGCCTCACGTGTGCGAGGCAAGCGCTCTGCCACTGAACCACAGCCTCAGCCCAGTATAGCACATTTTATTTATCCATTTGTCAGTTGATGGGCCTTTGGGTCATTTCTGCTTTGGGGCTATTATAAATAATGTTCTGAATATTTCTGTGCAAAGGTTTGTGTGGACATTGGTTTTCATTTCTCTTGGGTATATACCAAGGAGTGGAACTGCCGAGTCTTACAGTGACTCTGCTTCACTTTTTGAGGAACTGCCAAATGACTCTCCATAATGATGGCACATGTGAACGTTCCAGTTTCTCCTCATCCTTGTCAACACTTGTTGTTGTCTGTCCTTTGGTTAGGCCCATCTCAGTAGGTGTGAAGTGGTATCTCACTGTGGGTTTCTTGGATTTGCATGTGGAGTGATGTTCCATGTGCCTGTGGCTGTTTGTATCCCCTTTGGAGGAATATCTATTCAATCATTAGCCCATTTTTATATTAGGTCGCTTGTCTTTTTATTGTTGAATTGCAAGTATACTTTAGATATTCTGGACACTAGGCCCTAAACAGGTAAGATAATTTGCAAATATATTTTTTAAAATATTTTTTTAGTTGTAGATGGACACAATATCTTTATTCATTTATTTTTATGTGGTGCGGAGGATTGAACCCAGTGCCTCACACGTGCAAGGCAAGCGCTCCACTGCTGAGCTGCAGCCCCAACCCCTTTGCAAATATTTTCTCCCATCTTCTGGATTGTCTTTCCACTCACTTGGTGTCCTTCAAAACACATAGAAACTTATTTTTTGATGAAGTCTGGAATAGCTGTTCTTTTGGTTGCTTATGTTTTGCTGCTGTATTTAAGAAACTCTTCCCTAATAAGGTCTCGAAGACCGATGCCTGTGTTTTCTTCTGTTTTAAGGTTTTAGCTCTTGCGTTCAAGTCTGTTATGTTTTGAGTTAATGTTGAATATGACGTATGGCAGGTCCAGCTTCGTTTTTCTGCATTTGTTTGTCCCAGCACCATTTGTTGGAAAGATTTTTCTTTCCCCCTTGAGTGCTCTGTGTCTTCTACCAAAACCAGTTGATCTTTGATGTATGGCTTTATTTCTTGAGTCTTAATTCTATTCCATTGACCTTTATGTCTTTTCTGTGTGAGAACCAGTCTCCATTATTGTGGATTTGGGGTGGGAGTTGAAATCATGAAGTATGAGTCCAAGTTTATTCTTCCTTTCCAGTACTATGTTGGGTCTTCTTGGTCTCTCGTTTCCATTGGAACTTTAGGATCAACCTCAGTTTCTGAAAAAAATCCAGGTAGGTTTCTTATGGGGTTGTATGAAATCAGTAGATCAATTTGGGGAGTATAGACATCTTTAATAAACCATCTTCACATCCTTTAATCTATGAACTTGGGATTTTTTCCACTTATTTAAGTCTTTTTAAAAAAAAATTTTTTTTAGTTGTAGATGGACACAATGTCTTTATTTTATTGCTTTGTATGTGGTGCTGAGGTTCGAACCCAGGGCCTCACGCATGCAAGGCAAGCGCTCTACCGCTGAGCTACAATCCCAGCCCTAAGTCTTTAATTTCAAAAATGTACTTTGTTAAATTTATTCTTAAATATTTTATTCTTTTTGCTATTGTGAATGAAATTATTTTCTTTTTTTTTTTTTAATATCTTTATTTTTATTTATTTTCATGTGGTGCTGAGGATCGAACCCAGCGCCTCACGGATGCAAGGCAAGCGCTCTACCACTGAGCCACAATCCCAGCCCCTGAAATTATTTTCTTAATTTCATTTCTGGATTGTTTATTGTTAGTGTCTAGAAATACAGTTAATTTTTGTATATAGATATATCAGAAATAGCTTTATTTGTTCCTTAACAAGCTGGCTGCCTTTTCTTGCCTAATTGCTGGTTCAGTTCTTAATCATGTTTAAGTGCCTAATGATGTGTGCAGAATAGTGGCTCAGTGACTCCCTAACAACTGGTATCAAAACAACCGATTTTATGTACAGCTGAAATTCCTCATATTTAATTTGATTTGTTTTACTCCTCCTCATTTGGGAAGATTTGCCTTCTTATCTGTCTGCAGAGGGAGTGAGTTGCAATGTGTCTGGCATTGGTAGGTGGTTTCACTTGGCTGTGGTGTTGGGGTCACCTGGAGGCCTCACAGTTCAGCAGAAACTGCCCGTCTATCCTTGTAACCCCAGCTCCTTGCCACTGTTGCTTCTGTGGCTGTTTTGGTGGCCTCTTACCAGAAGCATCACCTTGATTTGTTCCCCAGGGACAGTCACTCAGATCTTGACTGGAGGTAATTGTTGAAATGCCTGGTTTTCTTCTCACCTTGTAAATGGTTTGCATTTTTTTTGATAAATAGGGAGGTGGCGTGCTCACTGCTGGAGCGGCTGGGTTGTCAGAACCCCTAGGTTTGGTGTGCTGTGGCTGCAGCTCGCCAGATTGTGAGCTTGAGACCTGGAAGAGGTTCTGCTGGGTCCTTTCCCAGCAGAGAGAGCCCTGGATGGGAATGTTGGGAGGCAGGATGGCTGGCCGCCTATCCATCTCCCTTCTTTCTGTCTCCTGCTCCGCCTTCTCTTTGGGGACAGGATGCTATGCTGCAGTCTAAGTAGTACCCAAAGACCCCATTTCTCATCCCCCATCCCTCTTTCTTCCCTGCATTTACTCTCAATTGTATATTTCCAGGCCCTCTGGGCTTGTGTTTTCTTTTTAAAGAAGCTGCCCTGCCAGAGGGATCTTGGGAGTGCGGCTGCAGTTTGTGATTTCAGGCAGAGGCCTCCACCATCTCTCAGGTCACATGTATAAGCTGCTGCACTGGCAATGACATTGAACACTGGCCTCCTTTCCTGCCATCCGGCCTCCTCTCAGTTTTCCAAAACAGGGCTTATTGTAGCCTTCCAAGTGATTTATTATCTTCTGCAGCAACATTGGAAGAAGCTTAATTTTTGAAGTACACAGTTTTCTTCTTTATGGTCAGACTGAAGGAGGTTCCATTGATCTTATGACAAAATGGCTTTAGTCATCGCGAATATGAAAGCTCTTCAGGGCCCCTGCTCTATTTGCTCTTTTAATTTATGAACCTCCTTGGGTCTGTCAGGCCACTGTACCCTACGCCAGTCAGGCCTGCGCTGTCACGTCAGGGCTTCATTTCTGCTTCTAATACGATGTGAACGGCTGTAAGGTTCTGCTAGATTTGGGTTTGAGTGAGGAGTGGTAGTGTCAGCAAATGAGTGTTCCAGAAATTCATTTTTGCTATTTTTCCAAAGGAAAATGTACTGTTAGCTCACAAAAGCTGTCAGTCAAAAGGTATGTATGAGTGCTTGGGAGGCAGCGAGAAGACCTCCAGTGCAAGAGGGACGGAGCCCAGTACGGCTCACGTTGTTTTCCTGTAGGTCGGAGGCGTGGTGTCCTCAGGCTCCCGGAAGAGACCACACTGGGAAATAGGAGAGCAACAAGGCCAGAGGGAGGAAAAGAGGAGAATTAGACCAGCGCAGAAGGGCAGGAATACCTCCTCCAGGAGTCCCAGAGGGTCTTACTCAGCCACAGCAAGCGTCTCTAAGTGGGTCTAGCTCAGTGGTAGGGGCTGGCCTAGCGTGAGCGAGGCCCTGGTTTTGGTCTCCAGTGCCAACATTACCACCAAGAGTTGAAATCAGAGTCCTCAGCCTTGGTGGGCTGGGAGCATGTGATTCACTAAGGAAAGTTTCCATGAAAATAGTTTCTTAATTTTGTTGTGTAATTTTGGTGATTTGGGTTCACTGAGAAAATCAGCGCATGTGGCTCAGCCTCTTCCTGGGCTGTTGGCTCGTGGAGGCTTCAGTGTGTCTGAGGATGGAGCTCGGCTCTGGCAGAATGACACAGGAATCTGTTCCTGGGACTTGTAGCCTTCTGTGAGGATGAGCCTTGGCGTGTGGGCGTCTGCGCTGAGCACCAGGACAGGGAGGGCAGCCTTCGAGTCACTGGGAAGTGTGGGCCCCTGGCTGACCTCCTCATGCTCTGGCACTCCCAAATCCAAAGTGCCCTCTGTGTGCAGTTCCTAGCGTCCACGTGGGGTCCCTGGCCAGCCCGAGTGTGCCCACAGAGCCCAGCGCTTGGTTCTTAGAAGATGTTGTTGACTTTGGGGTCCAGGAAGCCCCGATTTTGTGATTTCATGACCTTTCCTTTAGAAGGTTACTGCGTATTTGGAAATAAATTCATTTGGGTTGGCAAAATTAAGGTTGTCATGTCATCCTTAATTAGAGAGACAGAAAAATCCTTTCAGAATTATTGAAGGGTCTGCTCTATAAAGCATCCTAATTAATACCTAATTTCTTCTTTGAAAAATATATTGATCCTGTCTGTTCCTCTGTGGAGCTTCCCTAAGATCTCCTAGCCCTCAGAGCCACTTTCTTCTCTGGATTCTTGAAACAGGTGCTCTCTGACTCACTTCGTGACCCTTTTGTCCTCCACGTGTCCATTCATCCACCGGCCATCCGTGTACCCAGCACTGGGGCCGACCTGGGGCGTCTGCTCTGAAGCATGCAGCGCTCTGCGTGAGGAAGCTGGTGGCGTGCAACCCGCACCCTAACCTCTTTGCTGGGCGTGGGCTCCGCTGTGGAGTGGGATTCCATCAGAGCGGGAGGGCGGCTTGAGTTGAGCTGCGTGACTGCAACAGTGCAGGCTGGCTCAGTGCACTGTCTTGTCCTGTTCCGTCAGGACAGAGGTCAGCAAATAACCCACAGTCTGCCGTGTACAAAAAAATATTAGCTAAACATGGTGTTTGGGGTTTTTAAGGGGAAAAAGAAAACCCAAAGAATATACAGCAGAGACTGCGAGAGTTTGTATGGCCCACAAAGCCTAAGATGTTTCCCATTGGCCCCTTTATGGGAAAAGTTGGTCCCACTCCTGGTTTGGAGCATTGGGTTCAAGTGGATGGACAGCCTGTCCCAACTGGGACAGTATTTGGATGTAAGGAACCTTAAAGGCACTTGTCTTAGTGGTCCATGTGACAAGGGCCCTTGTTCAGATGTCTGCTGGCTGCAGTGCCCAGTGACTTCCCATTGTGGAAACACCCCTCGGTGATTTACATGAAGTGAAAACATACCTTCACGTTTACCTCTTGTGTCCGCCACCTCTTGAGGTCATGATTAAGTCCAGGTGACAGGTGGGTCAGAGCTGGATGAGGAGGCCTGAGATTCTCTGCTGGGAACTGATTGAGGAGGGTGTAGAGCAATTGCAAAGCCTGAGTAAAGCTGGACCCAAGGAGGACTGGTCTGGTGTGGGGGTGGAGTCAGTAAGGGAGGGGGAGAGCTCAGGAAAGGCCAGAGGCGGGGAGACCATGGGACAAACTGGCTGCGCAGGGGAGGTAGCGTCCAGGGCATTGGGAACACCTAGTGTGTATGGTGGGGTCCTTCATGGCGACCTCTCCCTGGTTAGACCGTCTGCTGGGTTGGCTGTCAACTGGTTGGTGGGTTTGTGGCTGGATTGTTCGGGCCTTCGTTTCCTTCTTTATTAAAGCTCAGCACCAGGCCTTGGATGTCCAGAGTCCCTGCCTTCTAGGGGCTCCTGAGCTAGAAGCAGGAGAAGTGACAGTTCTGCCAGGGAGAGGCTCAGCCAGCTTCAGGGACCTGCGCCTGGGGTGGTTTCCTGTGTGCCTCCTCGCACATGCCTGCCTCACCCACCCCAGTGCCTGGCAGAGGGGCTGGTGGGTGGGTTGGGTATTTGGTCTCAGGCTGAGGGCCATGTACAGAAGTGTACTGTAAGCAAACTATAATAAAAATATTCAAAGTGCAATCTCATCTTTGCCTTTAAGGAACCTGCTGTTTGAAAATAAAAGATAAAAGCCAGGCATGGTGGTGCACGCCTGTGATCCCAGCACTTTGGGAGACTGAGACAGGAGAATCGCGAGTTCAAAGCCAGCCTCAGCAATGGCGAGGTGCTAAGCAACTCAGTGAGACCCTGTCTGTACATAAAACATAAAATAGGGCTGGGGATGCGACTCAGTGGTTGAGTACCCCTGAGTTCAATCCTGGTACCTAAAAATAAAAATGAAAATAAAAGATCAAGCATTCAGTCAGTCAGCCACTGAATACCTGTGCATTTATATAAAGCCTATTGTATACCTGTACACTCTTCAGGGAGCACCGTCCTCCCCTGAGGGCACTGAACGGTCTGCCTGCCACTTCTCTCTTCCCCAACCGATGCCTGTGTCTTGATCTGAGAATGGCGCTCAGTTGCTTGAAAGGCCCTTGCCAGCATGGGGAGTCTACCTTGCAAAGTCTCACCAGCCGCCTGCTGAGGGCTTTAGCAGTAAATAGGAGAGGGGCGGAATCAGCAGAGGGGGGTGCTGGCCTCTGCCCGAAGCTCTGCCCTGGCTGCCATACAAGACCACCCTGTATCACAGCCTCCCTGCCTCTGAAGCCTGGGAGGGAAGGCTCAACAAACAGGTCACAGGGAGCCCGGGAAAGCAGGGCCTGCTGCCATCTTCTAAAAATGCCAGCAGGCTCCGACCTGGCCTGGCATCTCCAGCTCCCACCAGGGATGAGAAGTGCTTGGAGGTTGGAGAGAGATGGCACGGCACCTGGCTCAGGAGCCAGCCCCTCCTGCTTGTGGGGGTCAGTGGGCCCCTCCAAGTCTTGTTCCTGTTGGAGCTGGGGACAGGCGATTGTCAGCGGAGCCTGAGGGTGAGCGGGTGGCTGCTCGGCAACCCCTCCTGTGGCCCAGGAATCTGCTCTCCCCTGGGGCGACTGCAGTGCTGCTCTGCCTAGGAAGTTTCCATCCTCACCAGCAACCTCCCCACCCCACATCCTGCATTTTTAGGGTGCTTGGTCTCTGCTGCACCTTCAACCCCTCACCCTAAGGCACATGCTCTGTGAGGGAAAGACGTTGGCATGAGTGCCTGTGCCCTGCAGCACCGGGCACTTGAGCACTGTCTCCTTCCTTGTGTCTGTCAGCGGCCAGTCTCCTGTAGAATGCAGGGCACCATCCACACAGTAGACCTGCTTCCTGTGTTTGTCTTCTCACTTCCTGAAACCAGCTGTAAACTCCTGAGAGCAGGAGTTCATTTTTCTTTTCCTTTTTTTGGTACTCGACTGTTTTCAAAACACCATTAGGGTAGAGCAGGCATGGTGACATTTTATAGCTGAGGGGACAGCCTCCCCGAGGGTTAGTGGCTTCTTTACACAAGATATCACGTGGGTGGCCCTGAGACTGGACCAGGATCTTACAGCTCCTGTCCAATGAGCAGTCTTCCTGTTTCCCAGAACCAGTGGAGTATCTGGGAGGTGCTTAGTAATCATTTTATTGAGTTTAAAAAAAAAAAACAGCGTGGGCCCGGCCTTGGCAGGTGTGCTTGCTTTGCTTCTGACTTCTGTCCAGTTCCTGTTGGAGCCGGGTGTCAAGTGTTATATGCGCACTGTTTGTAAAGCATCACCGTGTTCAGAAGGGCCTGGAGAGGACAGATAATGGGGAAGTATTCACACGCTGTGTCAGAAGAGAGTTAATAGGACCGGTTGCTATTAATAGAAGTGGTCTCTGCCGTCCAGGAAGAGCACTGCATGCTCCTAATGCAGATGACAGCGGCAGGGCTGGAGAATGCATTGCAGATATCACTGGGCGATTACAACCAGATGCAGTGGGTGAATCATTCAATATAAGGGTTTAGGAATTCCTGAATTTTTGTGTACAACATAATTCATGGCCCACGTTTGATAAGGAGGCTTTAGCTCTATGACCCTGGAGAAGACAGCCTCTCGAAGTATTTATCATGGGAATGGAACATCCTTTTGAGATACCCATAGCTTCCTTCAGTATTAAAAATACGTTCATGTCATCTGTCATCGTGAGTATTCCAGTTTCAGTGCCTATTTCTGTTTTTACTTCCTGCCCACTCACTGCTGTCCTCGAGAAGAGCAGGGGATTTGGGGTGATAGCGAAGCGATGCCCGGTCTTTGAGTCTCTCATCGTATTACCTCTTTTTCCTCATTCCCTTGGTTGCTGTGTTTGGTGGGGACATGGTGGCTGTCGCAGGGGTGGACCCCTCTGGGGCTGTGGTGTCTGCTGTGTGATGGGGTAGATGGCACCCCTCCTCCTGAGCAGAGTTCCTCTGTGATATGCACATCAGTGGGCTCTTCCATCTGGCCGTTGCGATCTGAATCTCTCAGATTCTCGGGGATGACAGGATGCGTAGGTGACCCGGCACACCCAGATGCAGATCATCTCTGTTGATACCTCATATATGTAAATTTATGCTGCTTAGTTGACATGGGCCAATGAATGGTGCTCTTCCTAAACGGCACCCTATAGCCAGTACGGCCAGAATTTGAGTTTTGTCATCACGGGAGTGAGATCCATTGGGGGTCCTGTTTCCTGCCGAGTTTATGTGACACTTCCAGAGGCTCCCAAAGCCTTTCTCAGGGCTGCAGGACTAGAGGTGGAAGAGGTGGCTTCTGTGAGTGCTGCTGGCTCCTCTAGGGGGCTGGGGGTCTTCTCAGTGATGTGGGAGCTCCCATCGAGGGCCGGGCTGGACAGTCAGATAAGAGAGGGGACTTTGCAGAGAAGAGGAGTTCTGGGACAGATGTGGGGGTGTTGAGAGGAAGGAAGCACTTGACGTGTCCTTTTCAAAATGGCATTGTCCCCATCATGTCACCCTGGGGCAGAGAAGCCACACAGATTCAGACAGAAGAGCTGGTTGAGGTGTGTGCTGGAGGGGACCCCGTGCAGCCTCTGTGCTTTGCTCTTAATCTGGGGCCACTGGCCACTGGGTAGACTGGGGTGTTTGCCCTACCTCTGTTGTTCCTTCTCTAGACTCCCCTGGCCTGGGCTCCCCTCTGTGGATAAGCACCCTGAACTCTGTGTAACCTGCCCCTGGCTGAGCTGGGCATGGGGTGGGACAAAGCAGACAGGGAATGTGACCACCCTCCTGGGGTGCTGCTGGTGGGCTGGAGAGGCCCACTGGGCTAGAAGAGGGTGGAGCAGTGTCTGGCTTGGAAGTGGCTGGTGTCCTGTAGGGTCTGAAGCTAAGTTGGCCCAGGAAGGGCGAGTGGGCGCTGGGCAGCCTGGCGCACCCTGCACACAAGGCCCCTGGAAGATAAACGTGGAGTAAGTGATGCAATAGCCACAGCAGAAGATGGCAGAGCCTCTAGGAGGGTCATGGGCGCCGGAGCCCAGGCAGGGTGGGACTGCCTAGAGAACTCCAGTGATTGTGGGCCCTGGAGGTCTGTGTCTTGTGTCACCTGCAAGCCGGAGGGGAGTTTTGGGCTGGTGGCAGACTTTGCAGTGTGGCATCTGTCAGTGTGGCTGGGATGGAAATAAGTGGGCGGTGGTGAGGGAGGGCCTTATTCAAAAGGTGAGGAAGGTGCTGTTGAGAGTCGTTTGATGATTTCTGCAAAAAGGGACTATTGAGCCAGGCATGGTGGCTCACGCCTGTAATCCCAGCAGCTGGGGAGGCTGAGACAGGAGGATCGCAAGTTCAAAGCCAGCCTCAGCAATGGCGAGGTGCTAAGCAACTCAGTGAGACCCTGTCTCTACATAAAATACAAAATAGGGCTGGGGATGTGGCTCAGTGGTCGAGTGCCCCTGAGTTCAATCCCTGTTAGCCAAATACAAAAAGAAGGAACTATTGTTTCTACTTCTCTGGCCTTCGCTGTCCTCCTTCGGGCACAGGGCATCTGCCGATGTGAGTGGAGTACTGGACTTCTGGGAGTTCACAGTTCCAGAGTAAACAAGTAAACAAATAAACAGATGATAACAGATGCAGAGGCAGTTGCCATGGCAGCAAGAGTCATAACAGCCTGAGGGAGTGCAGGGACTCAGATGACCTTGTGTGGTGGGCTGCGTGGGCCAGGCTCAACCCCCCGTGAGGATCTGCCAGGAACCGTGGGCGGCACCCAGAGCCTGGGAGGGCTCTGGAACCTGCAGGAAAACCCTCATGTGACTGACTCGCCAGGGGCAGGCCTGCAGCTGCCCGGAATGTAGCTTTCCCTGCTGGAAGGGACAGGGCAGCTCCTGGACACAGGCCCTGCTACTGACCGAGATGCTGACCAGTGCTGCATCTCCTGAGCTACCTGCAGGTATGGACAGAAAAAGGAAGCTCTTCCCTCTCTGGGGAAGATGTTAGGAAAACTCTGACGAGGACCACGGTGTAGGCACAGCAGTGTCCTCAGAGGCGGCAAGGCGGCAGGCTGTGCTGTCCACACCGACCACCCGCAGCAGATGTGGGGAGGCCCTGGTTTGCTTCCCTCCTGGCAGCACAACCCTACCCCTCCTGCAGGGAGGTGGCTTTGCCCATTGGGCTGGTTTGCGGTTCTGGGTCGTCACTTTCCCTGAGCCACTTCCTTCCTTTTTCTTGTGCCAGTCTTGGCAGGAGGGATTTCTTCTTGCAGTGGCATGAGAGGGAGGGGAAGGCTGTGGTTGGCCAGTTCTGCCTGCTGGAAGGATTTGCCAGTATCAGTATCCCTCCTTCTCGTGGCCAGGATCTTGTCACCTCCAGGTAGCAGGTGACATTTCCTTTGGCTCCCCACTGGGATTCCACCTCTGCTTTCTTTCTCCGACCTCAGTCCGGAGGGACCTGCTTTAGGACTCCTGTCAGGTCACCTCTCCATTTGGAGCCCCAGTTTTAGTGAGCGTCTGGTGTGGTGGTAACAGCTTGGGCTTTGAAAAGGCTTGGGTTTGTGTTGGGACGTGGTGCCTGCCACCTGCTTGGTGGAGTGCCAGGGATGTTTGCTTTGTGTTACACACAGTGGCCTCCTGAGGCCAGCTCTGCCCAGCCTCCGTTCAGATGTCTGGACACCTGCCTGGACACACTGCTGGAGGGCTCTGTCCTTGCTTGTTGGCTTACCAAAGAGGCAGGCCTGCTGTCTGCCTGGCCTTTGGGTGTCCCTGGTGTCCACACTCTGTCCTCATGCTCATTCTCTGGTTGGAACCTTCCTGCCTCTTCCTCCTTTGCCGCCCTGGAGGATTTGGTGCCTTTCCCTGTCCTGTCCCCCAGCTGCCCGCACTCCCTTTGGGAAGCGGTGTCTGTAGCCGCAGGTCCTGCCCATGTTGCCTCTCATCCTGGGGATTGTTCTGCCGTTGCAGTCTCTTGACAAGGGGCCTTCTCTCCATTCCTACAGCTCAGTTTGGACTGCAGTCATTTGTCACCTGAATTATTCAACAGCCACTGCCCCAGTGCAAAGATTGGACCTTTAACTTGGTGCTCCTGACCTTCTGGGCAATGACCAGACTCAGACCCCCAGCCTAGCTTGATCCCCACCCCTGCCCCTCTCAAGCCCCATCTGTCTGATATCTTCTGTTTCGCGCGTCATCTGCCTGGCTCTGTCCCTTCCTTCCTTCAGACCCCCCTTCCCACCAAGCCTGCTGGCTCCTCCTGCAGCTCCGGCCCTGCCTTTCAGCACTTAACACCTTTTCACATGGTACATCATTCATTTGGTATATTTTTATTTTCTGTCTTGCCTCCACCCTATTGGATCATCAATTTCATGGGGGCAGGGACCTTTGACCGCATTTAATGATGCATCTCCAGCACCCTGAATTGTGCCTGGCACATCACACATGCTTGGCACGTGTTTGCCAGATGCATAAAGCTGGGCAGCAAACACAGCTTAAAAGCCGAGAGTGAAACACCGTTTTCCTGGGGGTCGTGTTGTTACTGATTCTTTGAGACCTGCTTTCTGACTATAGGGCCTTGGTCCTAAGAGGACAGCAGTTTAAAAGTTGAGTTAGTAGCCGGGTGCGTTGGTTCATGCCTGTAATCCCAGCACTTTGGGAGGCTGAGACAGGAGTATCGCGAGTTCAAAGCTAGCCTCAGCAATGGTGAGGCGCTAAGCAACTCAGTGAGACCCTGTCTCTACATAAAACACAAAATAGGGTTGGGGATGTGGCTCAGTGGTCGAGTACCCCTGAGTTCTATCCCCGGTACTAAAAAAAAAAAAAAGTTAGTGTGATCCCTCAAGAACTAAGTCTCAGTCACATCCTGTGCAGAAAGGGTGGTCTTGGCCCCCTGGAGTAAGAAATCCTAGGTTGGATGTGTGTCCAGCTGCAATTTTGTTCCCTGTCCATCACCAGCGGGGCTCCACAGAGTCCTTGCTGCTCCAAACTGCTGCCCATGAGGAGAGGAGAATGTGGTGGGCCTAAGCTCCTCATTTCTCCACTTGGGGACCCCAGCAGATTCAGGACACGGCTCTGAAACAGTGGCTTGTCTGGCTGTCATCCTGCAGGCCTGGGAGGCTGACCAGGTGGGTGGCTTTGGTGATAGTGATTGACACAGTGACAGTTGACATGAGGCTGGTGTCAGGCTGGAGAGTAGAGTAGTCACAGGGCTCCTGCTCTGCCGTCCAGGTTTCCCTGTTCATAGTATTGTCCTGTGGAAATCTGTCCGTCTGTCTAGTCTCTAAAGTGCAGATTGTAGGGTCACCTGTAGCTCTGTGTGTCTTTTTCCTTGTAGGCCCAGGTAGCTCTGTAGTGTGTTTGATTTCTTTGCAGAGGCAGCTTTTTCTAAATTCTTCTGATTTCTGCTTCAGTAACACTGGTCAGGTGTGTATGGTGGCCTGGGACCAACATGCTCCTGGAGAAGTGCAGAGTTAAGAATGGCCCATTTTCCCCAGAGCCTGGTGGTGGTGGTGGGGGGGGAGGTTCTCCCTTAGCCACACAAAGAGAACAGCATCTCTCACCCTAAAGCCTGCTGGACCTCTGCTCTGACTGGCTTCACCAGCTGACGCCAGTGCTGCCCTGGTTAAATATACGCATTTACTTGGTGGTTTTTTTTTGTGTGTGTGTGCTGGGGATTTAGCCCAGGGGCCCTCTATCACTGAGCCACAACCACAGCCCCATTTTTTTTTAAACTTAAAAAAAATTTTTTTAAATGTTTATTTGTTGATGGACCTTTATTTCATTTACTTATTTATATGTGGTGCTGAGAATTGAACTCAGAGCCTCACACATGCTGGGCAAGCGCTCTACTGCTGAGTCACAACCCTAGCCCAAATTTTTAAAATATACTTAATAAATATATATATTTTAGTTGTAGATGGACACAATGCCTCTATTTTTATGTGGTGCCGAGGATTGAACCCAGTGCCTCACACATGGTAGGCAAGTGTTCTACCACTGAGCCACCACCCCAGCACCCCTAGCCTTACTTTTGATTTGTATTTTGAGACAAGGTCTCACTAAGTTGCTGAGGCTGGACTTTAACTTGAGATCCTCCTGCCTCAGCTTCCTAAGTAGCTGGGATTACAGGCGTGCACCACCGCACCTGGCTTCATTTTCTTGTTTTTATTTAACAGACACATAACGTGTGCCAGGCTTATAGCGCCCTGTGGGTAGGTGCAATTTAGGGAGGAGGGGATGGACGCAGAAGTCGCAAAGCTGGAATTCCCCCTCGGGGTGCACCTGAGTTCACACCTCATCCTACACCTGGGCCTCCTCTCTCAGCCTCCACGTGTATAAAATGGGAGACAGATAACGGGCTGCATAGAGACAGTGTGTGAGAACTCAGTGACAGGGCGGTGGTCAGCTGGCCCTATCTCATGGTGAGAGTGCTTTAGCTGCTGCTGCTGCTGCCTGGCCAAGATCACAGTGGTGAGTGGCCTTCAGGGCCCCTGGGGACGGGAGGAGGAGCAGGGAGCTCTTGGGAAGGGTTGGTGAGGCATCTGGGAACTGGTACCCGAGATGCGCACATCGGTACATCTCGAGTGGTACCTGAGAAGCACAGTGCAGACCCAGAAGCTGGCTGAGTGGTGGGCAGAGCTGAGGTGCCAGAAGGTGCATTTGTTGGGGCCAGTTGTTGGACTGTGGAGGGGGCAGGTGGAGGCTGGGAGTGCAGGCTGGTCACCGCGGTGGGCCAGCGGCCCACTTCCGGCCCTGCGTGCAGATTTGTAATTAGATTTCCATATTGCCTTTTTGTTCTCTCTTTAGAGATTCTCTCCCACACCTTCCTTCCAGTGGGTTTCTAGAAATACCCTATTCTTCATGACTCACTGATGGAGCACATCCTGTTTGGGGAAGTGTTGAGAGGAATTTCAGAGTGGTATGAAGTTTCCTGCGAGTGATAAGGGTGCAGGGGGAGGCCTGGGTTCCACCTTGCTCGCCTCCTCCCAGCTCCACACCCCGCGCTCCCACCTGCAGTTTTACCTCCTTGACCTACACATGCCCTCTGGAATTTTCCTCTTAGTGTGTAGGCAGGGATCCACGTGGGGCTAGAGAGACTGATGATGAAATAAAGATCGGGCTTGGGGTTTGACCCCGAGTGATGCAGATCACCTCTGAGCCACACAGGTGCTTGTGCTCAGTGTGCCGGGGCAGCTGTGGTGGAGCAGGGGCCCGGTGCCCTGCACAGAGTGGCTCTGAGCACTAGGGGAACTGCAAGATGGCTTTGCCTCCCAGGCTGAGCGTGCGTGGGGGGAGGACGTGGCTGTCCTTTGGATGGCTCTGGTTTTGCCCACGGCTTGCTGTTGCTTGGGTCTCAGGGAGTCAGAGTGTTGCTCATGCTAGCAGAGGCCGGATGTGTAAATCACGCTGCCATGCTGGTCTTTTGTGTAGCCCCAGGCTCTTGGCAGGCCGATGGGAAGCTCCTGCATTAGGGCGCTGGGGCACAGAGGGATCTGAGAAATAACGGAAAGGGGGAAGAGGGAGGACTGGAGTCCTGCCAGCAGGGGGAGGGGCGGTGCTGTGCTGTAGGCCCCAGGCGGGCACCAGGGAAGAGTGGTGTGGACTGGGCTGGGTGGCCAAGTGGCCAGTGTGGCTTCACTGTGATGAGGACGCTGAAGAAGCAGTCAGCCATACGCTCTGAACGCAAAGGTGCTGTGAGAGTGGTACCCAAGACCTTGGTTCCACGTTTGAGGCCAGTGAATGGTGTGGGCACTGGGACTAGGGTGCTCAGCCCGGGCAGCTGTGCCCCTGAGGGACTCTGGCAAGGTCTGGAGACATGTTTGATGGTTGTGGCTGGGGACATGGGCTGCTCCTGGCATCTAGTGGGTGGAGGCCAGGGATGCTGCTGAATGTCCTGCAGTGCATGGGGGGGGGGTCCTCTCCAGGAAGACTGACCTTGCCCCAAGGGTCATCCGTCCTGAGGTTGGGAGGTTGGGAGGTATGGAGGGTGGATGGGGCTCCAGGGGTGTCCCTGCACCGCAACTGCTCATGGGCCCTAGTTCACGGGACGGTCTTGGTGGGTCTGAGTTTCTTTTTCTGTTGGGTAGGAGGAAGATGATATGGAAGTTTTCATAAACTGAAACTTAGAGGTGACCAAGTGCCATGAAGTAAAGGTCAGGATTGCAGTCCACAGAGGTCTTCGGAGTTGGATTAGGAGTTGGATTAGAATGCTGATCCTCTCAGATGCCTGGCGTGTTCTTTCCTTTGCGTTACCTGTTTCTGCCCTTTAACTTTGCTCTGTGCTGAAGCCATATGTACTCTTTTGGGGGGTATATTTTAATATCTTTTTTTTTGGTATTGGGGGTTGAACTCAGGGATACTCTACCACTGAGCCACATCCCCAGCCCTATTTTGTGTTTTATGTAGAGACAGGGTCTCACTGAGTTGCTTAAGCGCCTCGCCGTTGCTGAGGCTGGCTTTGAACTCGCAATTCTCCTGTCTCAGCCTCCCAAAGTGCTGGGGTTACAGGCGTGTGCCACCACGCCTGGCTATATATATATTTTTTAAATATTTATTTATTTTTTAGTTGTAGGTGGACCGAATATCTTTATTTTATTTTTATGTGGTGCTGAGGATCGAACCCAGTGCCTCACGCATGCTAGGCGAGCACACTACCACTGCACCATTACCCCAGCTCCACACTCCTGGCTATAATTTAATATCTTACTTTTGTGCTATGAAGATGCCTTAGTACTGATAAAAAGAGCTTGAATTTAATTTACTATATAAAAATTCTTAATTCATTGTTTATTAAGAAGACTTTTTACTAGAGAGCTAGAGGGAATCTAAATCGATAAAAATTAAAACTCTTGCCCTGTTATTGTACACATTTGTGTGTTCTTTGTGTGTGTGTGTGCACGTGTGTGCACATATGGGAGACACACAATGTATTTTACTTTTTCTTTTTTTTTTTTTTTTTTAAATTTTTTCTTAGTTGTAGATGGACACAATGTCTTTATTTTATTGCTTTGTATGTGGTGCTGAGGATCGAACCCAGGGCCTCACGCATGCGAGGCAAGCGCTCTACCGCTGAGCCACAATCCCAGCCCCTTACTTTTTCTTTTTGTAATATCCTGCCTTTAGAATTTGGAACTACAGCTTATTTCTATCACAGTTAAAATTATTTTTTTCCTTGTTTTTCTTTGTCCTTTCCTGAGTTGGAGAAAAGGTTTATTTTCTCAGAGGGTGTTGGCTGCTTCTGATTGACTTCTTGATTCATATTCTCCTAAGCTGAGGAGCTTAGGCTTCATCCTGTTGGGGGTGCAGAGCCATGGGGGCCTTCAGAGCCAAGGGGCCAGGGCCAGGGCTAGGTCCCAGTGTAAGAAGGATCCCTCAGAGCTGGCGTGGGTGCCAGGCAGGCGGACAAGGCAGAGGCCATGGAGGGTAGGCAGGGACAGCTTGGAGAGGCTGGCAGGAGGGATGAGGCTGACCTCTTGGCTGTGGGGGCTGAGGAGGAGTGGGAATCCAGGAAAACACCTGCCTCAGGCTGGAGTGGGTGGAAGCTTTACAGATTTAAAAAAGGGTAAAGAAGTCCTTGTTTGTACATGTTTTGATGATTAATGTTGCTTTCAGACTTTTGCTTTTCAAAAGTAAGTGAAAATGGAGAAGTTTGAAGGGGGCCCGACTCTTGAGGCTGCATGAGAGCATTTCTCCTTCATGAAGTGCATTTAGACGCTTATGTGCTTGGATGCCTTTGGCAAGATTAGGATGACCGCCTACTCTCTGGGGTCTAGAAGGCGTCCGCTGGGTCTCTCAGCTGTCTTGTGGGAGGGCTGCACTGGGACCGCTGCCGGGTCAGGTGGAGGACCTTGTGGTCAGCAGGGGCTCCAGTTTCTTCCTTTGATTGGAAGAGTAGTTGTTTTAAGGAAGGCCAGTGAGACGCCACCGCCACTGTCTGTTCACATACAGGGAGATCTGAAAGTGGTGTCTCGTACCTGTTCCAAAGGTGTTGCGGAAAGGGCACTCTAGGTCTCGTCTGGCTCCAAGGGGTCCTGTGGTGTGCTGACTCCCTCCACTGCACTGTGGGAGGTGGTCAGTGTAGGGTGGAGCTGCAGCACAGTCAGGATGGACTCGGGTCTCCATGCTTCCTAGTTCTGATCCTGGCAGGCTACTTGGTGATCTTGCATGTGCATCAGTTAATTGATTATATGTATAAATGACAACTTCAGATTATATAATGCTTCTTTGTGTTTGTTTGATTTTTTAAAAATTCGCTTCCTTCTGGTCTTCAGTAGAAATGTTATCCTGGGCAGGGCCAGTTGTTTCCTTTTTCTGGAGCCTCCGTTTCCTCATCTGTAGGACCAGAGAGGTGGTAGGCTCGGGAAACCCCTGGATATCTGGCAGCTTCTGTTTCAACACCAGGTTTTTATCAGCTTAAGGCAGAACTTTAATCACAAAATAAACCAAATGACCTTTATTTGTCCACAGCTTGAACGGGCTGCGGCCCCCTTGGCTTTATAAAGTGCAGAGTCCTGATGACAGTTGTCCCGCCTCCGTGGAAGCGGTTCATCCCCTATACCACCGAGAGTGTCTTCCTGGAGGACTTTTCTTCCCTCAGGTCTCCCTCATGCATCCTGGTGTGGTGCAGGTGTAAGTCCAGAGTTGTGACGCACAGAGGACGGTGGCTGCAGCCTGCTGCTGGGAAGTACTGATGGGTCTGCTTCCTTTCTTGGTTGGCTTTATTGTGGTGTGATTTACATATAGTAAAAGGACCAATTTTCAAAGCACACTTATATCCCCACAACTGCTACATGCCACACTTCTCTTGCCATGACACACACCCTCCTGTAGCCTGACCTGCCAGTGGCTTCTGTAGCTTTGCAGATTTCTCAGTGTCTTCCACAGAGATGGTTGCATCCCCTCCAGACACCAGGTTGGATCCTTCCTGCCCAGTCCTGCGTTCCTTGTGACCTAGTGGAAAGCTTCGGGTGTGTGGAAAGGGCTGTCCCAGCCTGGGTCCCCATGTCTGTCCCCTTGATCTGCATTCGCCTCAGGGGTTGATGGCTGTCCCTGCAGGTTCCCTTCTGCTATGGGGCACTGGGGTTTTGTCATGAATGGGTGTTTGATTCCCTCTGACGCTTTTTCTGCAGTGGCCAAGAGGACCATATGGCCTTCCCTTTTTAACTTGTTGGTGTGTAGATCACGTTTCATTTCTAAGGCTGTGACTGCTCTTTGCTGTGGAGGCCTGTGTGTGGGGTAAGCATGTTTTGAGTCGGGGTGTTGGGATTTGAGGGGAGCTGTTCTGACCCTCAGTACAGAGCGCATCCAGGGTTGCCACGGCTGCCCCCCACGCAGCATACTCACCTGCGAGGCCCAGTCTGCCAAGTCATAATTCTGTTGGCATTTTACTCTTTGTATTTTGCCTAAAGAAATTGTGTGTGTGTGAGAGTGAGTGTGAGAGTGAGTGTGAGAGTGAGTGTGTGAGTGTGTGTGAGTGTGTGTGAGTGTGTGTGTGAGTGTGTGCGTGAGTGTGTGTGTGAGAGTGTGTGTGTGTGAGTGTGTGAGTGTGAGTGTGTGTGAGTGTGTGAGTGTGTGTGAGAGTGTGTGAGTGTGAGTGTGTGGGTGAGTGTGTGTGTGAGTGTGAGTGTGTGTGAGTGTGTGTATGTGTGTGAGTGAGAGTGTGTGTGTGTGAGTGTGTGTGAGTATGTGAGTGTGTGTGAGAGTGTGTGAGTGTGAGTGTGTGTGAGAGTGTGTATGTGAGTGAGTGTGTGTGAGAGTGTGTATGTGAGTGAGTGTGTGTGAGAGTGTGTGAGAGTGTGTGTGTGAGTGTGTGTATGTGTGTGAGTGTGAGTGAGTGTGTGAGTGTGTGTGTGTGTGTGAGAGTGTGTGAGTGTGTGTGTGAGTGTGTGTGTGAGTGCGCATGTGAGGGAAGAGCAGCCCTTCTGCAGCCTCATCGCATGCCAGATGCTGGTGTAGCAGGAGCAACCCCATCACAACCCAGGGCCATAGGTACCATTTCCCTTATTTTATAAATGAGGATATGGAGCTTCTGTTTCTTGGAAGGTAGAAGAAGTGAATTCCACTTCCCCGACATTGCTGAGCATCGTTGGCCTGTTTCTGCCGACCACTCTCCGTAGTGACATCCTCCGTTTCTACAGAAGGTGCTGATGGAGATTGAGGAACTTTTCCAGGGCCTGGAGCCCTGAGAAGCAGGGCTTGTGTTGCCGAGCTGAGTTCCTTTCCCTTTGGTGCTGCTCATGGGTGGTTTGTGGAAAGGAATTGAGTCATGGTGGAAAAAGGAGATAATTTCCTAGAACAACACAGTCCAGATCTTCACAGGGGGGGGGTCTTTACAGACTTATTTAAATGTCAGGATAAGTGCAAACTCACATTCTAATGCAAAATATTATGAACTCACTCGTTTATATTTTAGGACAACAGTTTTTCTAAATTCAGTAATGTCCAGGAAGATATTTTACGGATATTAAGTAATGATGGTGCAGAATCTTGGTTGATGCATGTAAAATATTAATTCTATCAGTCACTGCTCTTTGCCACCTTGCGAGACCAGTAGCGGTTTGACACTGAGTTCCTCGTAAACTTACTTGGAGTCCAGTATATACACACACATGAAAATGAAGCTGATTTAATGCTCATGCCTCTGGGGGGAAAAAGTATTTAGTTTTCCTTATGCAGACATGTATATTTTCAATGCAGCCAACATTTACTAAGCAACTACTGTGTGTGAGACACTCTGCTAGATCCAGGAGAGGGAGGCAGAGGAAAGGAATGGCGTTTTGATCTGGGCCTCAAAGGACACATCCAGTAGGCAAAAAGAAAGCTAAAGGAGGGCCTGACAGCAGAGGGGTCCCTGGTGGCATGTGTTAGGGTCTACACAGTTTGTTTAGGGAGAGTATTAGACAGGGCAAGGGCTTTGGCATTGGATAGACACTTGTGAATTTCATGCCTGGTTTGACTGTTTGGTGCCTCTGTGTTCCTGGGCATGGTTTTGGACTCTTTCAGTTTAGTTTCTACATATGGACACAGGAGATGAAGGTGATGTGTACTTAAGATGCTCACCGTGTGTTCCTGTCTTAGCAATGAGGCTGGAAATTTGTGCTCTGTGCTAGAATGAACTTGATTTGGGCCAGGCAGTGGGGGTAGTTGTTCTTTGGATCACAGTCTTCTGGCGTGTGCTTTGGTGGCTCACGGATAGAGTCTGGCCTGGACTGCAGGAAGTACAGGTTCTGTTCCTTGCTGAGACCACCAGCTGCTCTCTGGCCCTTTGCCCAGGGCCGTCACAGTGGTTGTGCAGGGTGACTGTTGAATAAGTGCACCAAGGTTTACTGTGACCTCTGGTGATCTGCTTCTGGGGTCACACCTTGGGAAACTATGCTGCCAACTGAGTTGGCCAGCACTGTGCAGCAGTGTGTCCAGCCTGACGGAGATGGTACTTGATGCGCCTTCAGCCTGGCAGATGGAATGTACAGTGTAGAAACTGTGTGGTTCTGTGCTTCGAGCCTTTGTTCCTAAGCTATAGGGGAGAATACTGGTGGCCAGGTAGGTAGCTCAGAGTGTGATCTGAAAGCCTGTGCACAGCTCCTTTTGATACCAGGACAGACACAGGGAGAGACTCGTAGGCTGATCCCCCCTTTATCACCTTTCCTGTTTTTTTCTGCTTGCTCCAACTTTTTTTTTCTTTTCCTTTCTCCTTCATGGAGGAAACTTGCCCTCTCTGGGAAGTGTGATGTTGGGGAAGTAGGTTTTGATGGTACGATGATTGGCAGGTGAGGCTGATATATAAGTGTAAGACCTCGGGTGCGTTAGCTCCTGCTTTAACATAACAGGCCCATAACAAATCATACAGGACAAATTCTTGTCATTAAAAAAAGAGGTGTAAGCAGCTTTGTGTGCTTGCTTTATTTTGGGCTACTCTGAACAATGGCTTGAAGTATTATTGAGAGAAGGCATGTGGATTAACAAAAGCTTATACTTCAGTTTCCAAGAAATAGGAATGCTTTGCCCTGGTGAACCTTGAAGTTTTTGTAATGCACACATTCTGTCCACAAATTATAATCATTGTTGGTTTGAGAGCTCAGATGGAAAGTGTGACTAAATCAGAGAAGTAGCTCTTAGAATGATATTTTGTTTAGAAGCATCTGCTTGCTGTATGTCATGCAGATGAATTTAATTAAAATCCTTCTTAGATGTAGGTTGGTAGAAGATCAAAGATATGACTGCATTTTGCAGGAGGTGGGGAATGGGGATTGAGGTGGCGTTGCCACTTGGAGAAGCTGAAGCTTGTTTTGTTTTTACCTAGAGGAAGCTGAGGCAGACTTGGTGTGTAAGTAGGCCACTCTGGGGTGCACTCATTCATTTGCTGTTCATTCATTCATTCATTGCCTCTGCACCAAGCAATCTGATTACTTATGCTAGTTCCCAAGGATTCTAAATGTGTGCCTTCTTGGTCAACAAGTTATGTCCTTCCAAAATGAGAAGTAGGGTACGTGTGTGTGTGTTGGTTTTTATGAAGCAAATATATGAAGTTTTCTTTGGGGAATTAGTGAAAAATCCTTTTATATAAACTCATCATTAAAATAATTGGAATATATTCAGACCTTTACATGTAGAGTAACTTAATGAGCCATTAAGATTGGGATTAGGCTAAAAGCTTGCCTTGGGAAGAGGAAGTAGATGTTAATTTGCAGGGGCAATGTCGCCCTACAAATCCTGGAATGAAGTTCTAGGTTGTGCGATGTGAGCAGAACAGAGCCTGTGGTGAGAACACACAGCTGGGGAGAACTTGTCACAGCTCGAGATGCAAACTGAGCTGAGGGGCCCACACTGAGCCCTTCCAGACACCTCAGTAGCCTTGGTGTTTGCTGGGTCAAGGGACAGTCATGCACTTGGACTCCAATGTGGTGGAGCTGTGTCAGTGATGCTCAGTGACTGTGATCTGAGCACTTCACCAGGTGCCCCCAGGAGCATTTATGTGAAGAGCGGGCGGTGGATTGAGTGTGTATCCAATATGATGCCGTGTGTGGTGTGGAGACAAAACATTTTCACAAGCTCCTCTGTCAAAGCACCTTTAAAACAGTGGTTTAGACTTGTTTTACGGGGTCGCATGACGATGGTGCATTTAGCCAGCATTAGTGGAACCCTGAACCACAGTGGGAAAGGGGAAAGTATGATCATACAGGCCTGTGTTTGGTGTGTGGCCCTGGGCAAGTCACTTCGTCACCCATCCTGCAGGATTGTTGGGAGAACTCAAGGACGTGACGCATGTGTAGTGCGTGTAGGTGTCCATTCAAGATGATAATGCTATTAATGGGGATTTTAGGAACTGTGCTTGATTGTGGATAGAGAGCTCCTCCCATGGGGGATCTTCTAGCCTGAGAAAGACTGCAACTTTGTGGGAGAGGGTGTTTTCTGGACCCAGTGGTGATGTGCTGTCCATGGGCTCTGGAGACACCTGGGGTGGGCTGGGCTCCTGGCCACAGGAGGCTGCACTGCCGGTTGATTTACTCTGCTTCCTAGGGCCATTCATGGTGCTGGGTGTGGAGTGTTCTGTGAAAACAGGCCCTTAAAAGCTTAGTCACACATTTATTTTTGGTCATTTCTCAAAGCAGTGACAGTTCTCCATAATCTCAGCTTCCATGTCTGTTTGGCCTACATGTCACCTTCCTGCCCCACACAGCAGTGCTCTTGGATTCATCCCTCAGTCAGCAAATCTCTCTGTGTGCTGGTGCTGTGCCGGTGAACAAAGCCTGCAGGAGTCCTGCCTCGTTCTTGAGGGATGCTGCTGTCCTTGCTCTCTCCTGTCCTCGCTGACTTGGGGGCCTTGGCTTTGCCCCTGGTAAGTTGCTTGATGGTAAATCTTCATATCTGGGAGTAAAAAGATGGATGGGATTCTTTGTAAGGTCTCTTCAAAGCCATGCTAGACATTTAAAATAGGAGAGCTTAACCAGCTTATGATTTGACTAACTTCTCATTAAGCACGCACTACCCTGAGTGTATAAGCCTGTGTGAGGTTTTAATCATTCGGCTCTACCTTAAGGTTTCATCCTGGGTCCAGAATAAAGAGAACTGTGAAATGTTTGCATTTCAACCCAGTCTTCTTCAGTGCAGTATGCCTTGCTCGCTTTTTCTCTCTTTGATCCTCTTAATCCTTATCTGCATCCAAATCATTTAGCCGGTCCTGGCTCCTCAGCATGGAGAGGCTTGCCCCTGGGAAGTTAATGGCTTTCCCACAAGGCTGCCTACCCATGTGTGCAGGAAAATTGTCCAGAAATATTTTTAATTGAGGGGAAGTATCATCTGGCTGACAGCAGTCGCTGTTCATGAGTTCTGAGGCACAAGCTGCATGGATCTGGTGCTGGGGTGGCAGCAGCTGGAGAGCCTGACGAGGATGAACTCTGCTCCTCAATTAGGGAGACTGACTTGTCACCAAGGAGGCCGCCATCTTGGACTGGCTCCAGATTACCAGCTGCCTGGGGAGTCTCAGACTGTCCACCTCCCGGTCCTCATTTGCATGAGGTGAATCAGTTTAGCAGTTTGCCTGCCTGATAGGATACTGGCCTTGGGACCTTGTTACTTCATCTTCTGCTTCCTGCCCATATCTTAGCTTTGTGCCCAGGGTGACACTGACTGGCAGCAGATGTGTAGGTTTTGCTGGCTGGAAATCCATCCTGCTTCCTACCATTTACTTGGCCAGTAACTTGCATTCTTGTCTGCCAGTCAGTTACTTGGTAAACTTTTTTAGCCGCTGGACATGTAGGTTGTATGTTTCAATTAGATGATTCATTGTTTTTGGCCAGGAATATTGTGTCTTTGAGCCCAGTGTTGGGCAGCAGGGAGTCTGGCCCTCCTGTGCATCTGTCACAGACAATTCTCCATGCCCTTGAATCCAGAAAGACAATTTGTATTAAATAGTGCCATCCTTTGAATTATTTATATTTCCTTCTCCAAAGCATGAGACCCCTGGAATTTTAGTTCTAGAAGAGATTTAATTTTAGCACCCTCCTGGACAGAGTGCGTGTTTTGTGGCTGGTCCCCATCAGGGGCTGAGAGGTTGTCTCTTGGTCAAGGCCACATAGCTGATTGGGGAGCCCTGAGGTGTCTTGGGGCCTGGGCAGCTCGACTCCAGTGGCCTAATACCTTATTCCTGTGGTGAGGCTTCAGCCTCTGGACTCCAGCCCAGGAAGCCCTGAGGTGTGCAGTGAGCCTGCAGGGAACTTGGTCTTGCACCCAAGCCTGTGGCTCAGCCCTGCCCTTAGACTCTCTCTGCCTGCCCCATTCTGCCCTCATGTCCCCGGGGAGTACCAGTGCTACCCTGGAAGGTGACTTTCCTTTCTGTCACGACTGTGGCTTTTTTCCTATAGACTTGAGCCACACATTAGGGCTTGCCTTGTGCCCAGATGGAGAGTAATTTGAGGGAATTCCTAAGGTGACTGCACAACCACTCCCTGAGCTCGCCAAGATCATCTTCTAGGAGGGACCTCGCTGAGGTCATAGGGATGATTCCTGGGAAGGAAATGACAGGCTGACTTGTCACGTGGACTGCAGGGCGGGGCAGCGCAAGTGGTGGGTGGAGCATGAAAAGGTCACGGGATTGCTGGGCTGGTGGTGTTGGATGCAGTGCCACTTCCTGAGGAGGGGGACCTCTTGAGGGTGCTGCAGGGAATGCCGTGGGCGTGGTCAGAGAGGGTTCGCCCTGCAGATGCTCCCAATTTCCAGGCTTTTGTTCTGGGCTGGTCTTGCTGAGGTCCCATGAGAAGGGTACAGAAACGTCTCTGACCTATCAAAAGACCACATGCTAGGGTGGGAGGGCAGTGAGATTTGGGGTCCATCTGTACCATTCCTATCTGGAAGATTTACTTAGTTTCTACAACTCCGAGGCTCTCGTGTGACTTTGGACATGGGAATGAACAGCATGGGACATTCTGGCAGGGCTTGAGGCCCCGGGCTGCAGTCACTGAGCAAACCTCAGAGGTGCAGAATGCTTTCTGTTTACACTGTGGGTGCAAAGAGGTGGAGGAACCCATCATCTGGGGTTCCCCTCCATGCCCAGGGGAAAACAGGGCATGATCTTTCATTTAAACTCAGGCTATACATGGCAGTTGGACATGGGTAAACAGTGAGCCACCCGGAGAAGGACAGGCGATGAGCTGTGGGCTCAGGAACTCTGAAGTGAGCCGAGATGGAGTGGAGGTGCCTCAGCCTCTGACATGCTGCAGTCTTCCTGTTCAGCTGCTAGAGGGGAAGGGACCATCGAGATGAAATTCAGTGTGGCCCCTGCGGTTGGTAGGGACACAGAAGCCCCAGACACAGGCCCTAACCTCAGGAAACCTACATCACCACGCTCCAAATGGGAGCAGAGAAAGGTGGTTTTGAACAGCTGTGATTGCAGCACAGAGGTGGGAGGCTCTGGAGGGTTTGGCTTAGAGACAGGTTGACGTGAGAAGTCAGCACAGAGTCGCAGAGTGGCGTGGAAACGAAGGCTCTTCAGGGACGCTGCTGTGAGGCCTGGAGTGCGGAGGGCCCTGCAGATGTCACAGTCACGGGAGTTTCCTGCTGTGAGCAGAGTGGCCTGCGGCTCCTCCCTGCCACTCATTTTATGGAGAAGGAGGCTGAGGCTGGCTTTGAGCACTGGAACCCGCGTCCCCACCCTCTGCGCTCTGGCACTTTACTGTGCACCTCCAGTGCGCGCTGAAACCTTGGAGCGGGGCCTGGGCAACAGGGTGTGATGGAAGGAGATGCTTGAAGGAGTGCAGCTCATCCCCAGTGTCCATGGAACGGGTTTTGCGTGTTTGGTGACCGCAGACGACGTGTGCATCCTGTACTTCACTAAGATGCCTGGCCTCGTCTAATTTTTCCTTTTCTTCCAACCTGGCTGGGGTGGGGGCGCTGGGACTTGGTAAGAGAGACAGCGGGGGCACTAACCTTGCTGGATTCCTGGGGGCCCGCGTCTCTGCCGCCCTTTGGTCTTGTGAAGGGTAGTGTGGGGAGGCCCGTCTGGTAGATGGAGATGAATGACGGGAGATACTAAAGCTGCCTGTGGTTGAGGGGACTGGTGACGGAGAAGGTCACTTGGGAGTTCACTGGCTGCGGTGGACAGGACCAGGGATGCGTCTGAGGCAGACTGAGACTTCAGGAGTAGAAATGTGTAACCAGAATCACTCAGTTGTCCTCAAGAAAAGCTCCTTTCTGAAACTCATATGTGACTCATTGAGCTCCTATCACTGGTTCTTTGTACTAAATCAGATGTGCTTGGGACAGAGGGTCAGCTGCCGCACGCTTTCCCTCTGGGAAACTCTGGAAATGGTGTTCCCACCGCATCCCACCTGCAGAGGGTGATGAGTGCTCCTGGAGGGGAGGGAGCCCATGGGGCCAGGCAGGGCTGGCAGGTGGCCCAGGCCCTGTTGGTGGACCCGCACCAGGGCTGAAGTGACTGAGCTGATGACAGCTGGAGTTAGTTGACAGCTCTGGGCAGGCAGCAGAAGTTATTTCAAAGGAAGACACTGTCTGTGCAGGTCCTCCCAGCCCCATGCCAGGGGTCTTGACTTCGCTGCCCTACTCCAGCCCTCGTGCCCAACAGGCCACCTGTGTGGGGCACCAGTCTATCCTTAAGACCCGGGACAGGGGTCTTATTTTGTTGTTTTTAAACTGTTTTTTAAAATCGGCTCAATTGAGGTATGCTGTGCCTGCAGTAACACTTGTGAGTTTTAGGGTGCATTCCCTGCATCGGCCAGTCTCATTGTTACAATATAGCAGAGCGGTGAGGTCACCACTGCCCTCTTGCCCCTCTGCAGCTGGCTGCCTGCCCCCACCTGCAGTTGCCATCTGCTGCCTCTGAAGGTTCACCTTCTTTAGAATTTCATGTATATCTACACACACAAGCACACACGCACACACATTTTAGATTTTCCTATAGAATTTCATAGCATGTAACCTTTTGTGTAGGGCTTCTTTCCCCCGAGCCTGGTGCCCTGTGGAGCTGTCCGCCCATCTTGCATGTGTTTTTTTTATTGCTGTGCACTAGTCTAGCCGACACTAGATGGGGTATCTAACAGATGCCCTCCTGTTTCCTAATCATTTCCTGAAGTGGTAGGTATCCAGGTTCTTCCCAAGTTTTGGCTATTGTGTATAAAGCTGCTGTGAGTGTTGAGTACAAGTCTTTGTGTCTATATTTGAACTTGAGCAAGTGCCTAGGAGTAGTGGCTGGGTGCTGCCCTGAGTGCGTGATCAGGTACTGCCATCCCAGCCATCTGGTTTCTAAAGGACCAGTTTTTATTTCACTGCCGAAGTCAGAGCTCTGGCTCCCTCACATCCTCACCCATAGCTGGTGCCACCGGCCACTCTAGCTGTCTTGGTGGGTGCAGTGGCGTCTCACTGGGGTTTGACTTACATTTCCCTTGCAATCTGATGTTCAGCATCTTCTCATATCTTCATCGGCCTTCCTACATATTTGATGTCCATGCTTATACCACGTGTTTTTTGAGGTCATGAAAATCATCACGGGAGTAGAGATCTAATGTGTTGAATGGCTGTCACTGGAAAGAGCTGTCCAGAGAAGTCCAACATTGAAGTGAGAGGAATCTGAACCAAGATTTTGAAAGATAAACTTTGTGGAACCATACTGTAGGTATTCCTGGGAGCTGGGATAAATCATTCTTCTAGAAGAAATTTAAAAGATCCACAGCTTACAATTTACTTTGAAAAATTCCTCTGTAAACCAGGTGTGGTACGTGCCTGTAATCTCAGTGGTTCTGGAGGCTGAGGGAGGAGGATCAAGAGTTCAAAGCCAGTCTCAGCAACTTCCTGAGGCCCTTAGCAAGATCCTGTCTCAAAATAAAAAAGGGCTGGAGATGTGGCTCAGTGGTTAAGTGCCATGGGGTTCGATCCCTGGTACAAAACAAACAAACAAACAAAAAATTCCTTGTCAGTCTTTACAGAGATGGCCTCACATTGTCCTGTGGGGTGGTCGGTGTGATGTAAGTGAACGTGACCTGAAAGAAGCACGTTGGTCCTGTGTGTTGGTTTTGGTGGCCTTTGATTTGGCAGGTGGTATCATTAGAGATTTCAAGGTCAGACTTCCCAGTTGTGCAGAGGTGAAGAACCTTGCTCGGGATAATGAAGAAAATTTGCGGTAGGACTCAGGCAGCCCCCTGAGGTTCTGAAGTGTTTCTGCATCATCTTTCATATTTCCATCAATTGTTAAAAAGTTTTCAAAAAAGATTCACACTCTGAAGCCCGCACCCTACAGCAGTGAGGTGACTCTGCTTTCTGAACCCCAAGGAGCCACACTGTGGGGTGCAAGGCCTTCAGATTTATGTGCTCGCCTGCTGGCAGCACAGTGGGGACCGGAAGACTCAGGAACTGGAGTTGTCAAGAAGCGTGTGGCCAGGAGTTGCTCCAGAACTCAGCTCTAGAGTTAGATCACCTTTAATGCCTTATTGATAAGACCTGAGTCTGTAGAAGGGCCATGGCAGAACTACAGCCTGTGACTCATTCACAGGTCCTGACGTAATCAGAGGTGCAGGAGAAAAGCTTTCTGGGGTCCCCTGCAAAACAGCGAGTTATGTCGGTGGCCCAGTTAATGCATCGTTTGAGGGCTGCCTCTGTGCCCTGTGTGGCTCTGGAATGAGGAGGACAAGCACAGGAGCCTCAGTGGACCCCAGGTGTTGGCACAGTGCTCAGCACGTGTGTGCATGCTCCTGCCGTGAGTGAACGGCCTCAGGCCACGGAGCCGGCTGCACACGGTAACCACGTGGTCCGCAGGCCTAACCATCCCTGTGAGTTCAGTGCTTCTTTGAGATAAGGGCTGCAAGGACATGTGAGGTGATGTTACCTGTAGAGTTGAAACGACTATCTTACTATTTCAGAGTTTTTGCTTATGTTTCCGTAAAGGGATGTCTGTGACCATCTGCTTCTGTTTATTTGTGCAAATCAGAATTGTCTCTGTGAGTCCACTGGAATGAAAGCACAGGTTGCTGACATTCGCACTGCCGGTTCCAGATGAACGGAAACAGCCCCGTGTGCTCACTGATGAGCTGGGAGGATGTGATGTTACCCGTTTCAACAGCCTCGTTTTAGTGAGAGACCTTTTTAATCCCTTTCACCCAGAGGAGTGACTCTCAGAAAACACTGGCTGGCTGAATGAAGCCAGCGGGGCTGTCTGGCGGCTGGTTGTCCTGTGTGTTCTCAGCCCTTGCTTCTGTCCATCCTGAGCTTCCACTGCAGCCCAGTGTTGGGAGGGGCCGGCACAGCCTCACTGGCTTGGCTCATTGGACCTCCCTGCCTGGAGCACCTCTGGCCCTGCCAATAGCCCGTCCCTTTGTTCAGGATGTGATGACTATCGCCTACTCCAGGGTCTTCCCTGAGCAGCAGCCTGTCACAGGCCTGTTTGGTGGCATCTGGAGAGTGGTAGTGCAGGACTCCGTTCATCCCACATTCCTGGACTATTGCAGGTCACAGAAGGGAAGACCTGGGGCTGGGGTTATGGCGCAGTGGTAGCGTGCTGGCCTAGCACGCGGGAGGCACTGGGTTCGATCCTCAGCACCACATAAAAATAAAATAAAGATATTCTGTCCACCTACAACTAAAAAATAAATATTTAAAAAAAAAAAAAAAAGAAGGGAAGACCTGGTTCCTGCCCTGAAAGGAGCCCATTGTCTTGTCCTTGTCCTCTAGGGCTCAGTTGATGAGAAGTCTCTGTGGCCCGGGAGACTGCCCGTCTCTGAAAGGAAGGGACTGTGTCACAGTGATCTGCAACATGGCAGCAGCATGCCTGCCTGAGAAGCACGTGAGGTGACTGCAAGTTTTTTTAAAAACTGTCCCTTTCCTAGGATGAAGACAGCTTTGTTTTCTTGGTATGTTATTTCTTGATGTATTAGTGGTTTACCTGGCACAGATGAAGGAAATGGCGTGAGCAGGTGTTTGAACCAAGGAGAACGCAGGGAATCTTGGCTATTTTTGCCTCTGTGGCTTGGAGATCTGTGCCTTGGCTTCTGTGTTGCTGTGATAGTGCTGCCTGTGTCCCCTGCCCACCTTGGGGTCCTGAGTGATAGCACACGTCAGAGCGTGGTGCTGGTGGGAGCTCGTCACCCCCCTGCTTCTGCGGCGAGCATGTCTGCGCTGTGACTTGCATAAACTGTGCTCACCCAGTTCATTTCTGCCCATCTGTTTTGAGAAGTCCAAGCCAGGGAATGCAGTGGGATTCGTAGACATCACTTTCTGTCGTTACCCACTATTTATTTTACAGTGGAAATGGGGTTAGCGTCCCTGTTCACAGTAGTAAGAACTGATCATTAATTCTTTTTTTTTTTTTTTTTTTTGTGATTTGTTTTTGTGAAGACTTTCAGGCAGAAGTCTTGGTTTCTTCAGGAATAAGAATCTGTTACATCATATATATTTGAATACAGTTGTTCTATTTTCTCCTTGAAACTGTAACTAAAGTGCAAACTTATAAAGACAGGAGTTTCACAGAATTTTACATCCATAACGTTGGAGGACAAATGACTTATCTAAGGCCACCACAGGAGTAGGTAGGTGACACCCCAGTGGTGTCCAGGGCTCCTAGTCTTGGCCAGTGGCCTTTTCCCTGTCCCTGTCCTCATCTCATTTTGCACAGACCACTGTTGCAGTCTCTATGACAAGCAGAAGCATTTCCCACCTGGCCACGTGGCTTGGGCCGGCAGCGCTTGGTGAGCAGCGGCTCCCTCGGGCTGCTCAAAGCAGGCCACGCCGTGGTCTGCGAGCAAGATGTCGACTGTCTTCCCTTGGTGTTTCCTACCTCATCTCCATCACCTCATCTCCATCGTTGCCTCTCTTCCCTTCACCCATGAAGCTCATCACATGGTAGCATTAAGTGCAGCTTGTTTTGGGGACTCTGCCCTTTGGGGCCTGTGGACCCCTCACCTGTGCCTGCTGACTGTACCTGAGCCCCACACCTGAGTGACATCCCCGCAGCATGCTCTCAGGGAGTGCAGCATGCATCCTCTTGGGGACCCTGGGCTTCTCCAGGGTGTCTGCAGGCCGGAGTGTCCCCTTAGCCAGGGATCGTCCTCCATGTGGGTGGGAAGCTTGGCCTTCTCTCTCACTCAAGGCAGCCAGGGAGCCTTCCCTCTTGCTCTCCTAGCTGGGTTTCCAGTTTTCTTTTCTTTGGGTAGAGAACAAAAGAAAAACTAGTGGGCTGAAGTTCTTCCTCAGCAAACACTGGTCTGCAACTGCTGAAAACCAGCAGCGCCTGCCGCCCTTGCAGCACAGCCTGGAGCTGCCCCTCCCTGTTGGTGTGCCTGCTATCCCCACCTTTGCCCCTTGTCCTCCGCTGGCCCTGTGCCCACAGCCTCATCCTGCCCCATGGCCTGCCCTTGGCCAAGTCTCCTCTCCTCACCTGGCACCCTCGGCCCTGCCTTGTCCATTTAGCCTCCCCTCGGCCTCTGGCTCTTGTCCCTGGCAGGTGGCGCTGTCTGAGGGCACAGTGATGTTCAGTCAGGTGTCTTGAGGAAAACAGCGAGCAGGCCTTCTGCACCTCCTGAGGGTCCCTTGCTCTGTCCCCACCCTGTGGCTGGGCTGCCATCAGAAGTACAGTCCTAAGGGCCCCTTCCTTCTAGGACAGTGGGTGCGGCCCTTAGTGAGTTGTGGCTCAGAGGTTTCTTCACACGAGCGCTTTGGAGGCCCAGGGCCAAGCGGCCTGCGTCTCGGGGATGGAGGCCAATACTACCTTCCCGCACACCTCCTGTGTTCCCTTGTACCCCAGGAGGGGCCTGCACTGTCTTGGGGTCAAATGGAACAATATGAAACCCAGATCCTTCTCCCCCTCCAGGACCCCCCTTATAAAACAAGGCCCCAGGCAGGCTCACTTCCCTTCTGGAGTGGCCACCGTCAGGTGACCTGGTTGCTCTGTCCTGTGATCTGTAGGCTGTGGACAGAGTCCTCGCCTCAACCAGGACACTTTCTGCAGCTGTCAGGCTTTGATGGTCCCATACATTATTTTCTCATTTTAGGAATTTGAAAATTGAGGCCTAGGGATCAAGACATTGGTGTGTAGAGGTGTGGGAGTGGGAGTGGGCCGGTGTCTGCAGGCCTGCGGTCTCTTCTTGTCCAAATGGCTCCCGTAGTGAGCCAGGTCTGAGGATGAGGAGAGACACAGAATGGGTTGTGTGGGGCAAGAAGGATGCCTGGGTGGCTCCCTCACACTGCAGTCCTCCATCCCCAGCTCACCTCCGCTCGCCCTATTTGAGTTGGAGAAAAAGGTTCCTCCTTGAGCTGAGATTTGGGGGTGGAGAGCTGTGGATGGAGCTGGCTGGGGACTTCTGTGTGGTAGAGCAGGACAGGGCACATGATCATCCAGTGCTTTAAAAGACACCCAAGGCTCATTGGCATCGTCGCCTCCTTTTTTCAGGAAGATTGCCACAGATGGCTCGGCTTGGTGTGGGGCCCAGCCAGCCTGGGCTCCTTGCTTTTCTCTTCCCTCCCCTCTGGCATGCCCCGCACCTGCCTGCTGCTCCACCCCAGGGAACGAGGCCAGGTCTTGTGGATGAGAAACAGGAACTCAGGTGGAAAACTGAGACATGGCAAGACCAGAGAGTGGAGATTGACAGCCCCCCAACCGGAAATGCTTAGGAGTAGACATCATACCCTGGAGGATGTATGCGACTCAGGAGCCCCTGCCTGGCTCTTACCCACTTCTCTGGCCCTTGGGGAGGTTCTGAAACATAGTGATGGTTTCCCAAGCTGGCCTGGGGTGTGCCTGTGCCTCTGGTGATTGGCAGATGCCAGCAGGCTGGGTGCCATTTACAAGCCTTTAGGGAGGCAGGAGCCAGGGTGACTGCAGTGGCTAGAGTGATGCCCTGAGCACTTTCTTGGTGAAAGGGATGGACAGCACTCAAGGCACAGAAGTGGAGCTTCACATGACATTAGTTCCGGGCGGGTTAGTGGGAAAGGGTTTAAAGGAAGCATGGGAGGATGGGGCTGGATTGAGAGGGAGCAATCCCCCCAAAACACTGGAGAAAGCAGCAGCAGCAGAGGCGGGTGTGGGGTGCGTTCTGGAAGCTGCCCGCCCTCTTGTACTTGCTGGGGCTCTCCTACCTTTGCTCAGTTCCACACCAAACAAATGACACCGGGCAAGTCCCTTACATTTCTGGAGTCAGTTTCTTCTGGTTCAAGTCGGGGAAGTGGACGGTGACTTGCCAGCCCTCAGAGTGTGCGTAAGGTGGTGAACTTCGGTGCCCTTGGAGCCTCTTTGCTGAATTGTGCTCGGGGATGGGCTTCAGACAGCACCTGCTGCTGTCAGCGTAATTTCGAGGTGTCTTCTCAGGTGCTGAAAAGTGTAGGTGTGTTGTTCCCTGGGAGCACCTGGAGGGCCTTGGGCGTTGACTTCAACACTGTCCCTGTTTTGGCGGGGAGGTGGACAGAGCCCAGGCCTAGCAGGGCCCCCATGTACAGGTGTAGACCTGGGAGGCTGTGCCAGCGTCTGAGAGGGGTGAGCTGCCTGGAGCCTCGTCACTAAGTGGTGTCCCTCACCCGTGGAGTCTGGCTGGGGCACTGTCCTGCCACCTCTCTTCATCCCTGCGCCTCACACTGGGGTCCACACTCTGCCTCTTGAGCTCTAAATGTTAAAGCTGAGAGGACAAGAGGCTCCCCTCCTCCAGGTTGGCCCTGAGCGCTGTCTTGCCACCTGCCCTCTGTCCCTTGTAGGAGTTGGAGGGAAACACCAGGAGATGTTTTGAAAGATTCAAATGTGGATGGAAAGGTCTCCCTAGAGGAAATGCAGGCTGGCATGAGCTACAGAGGCACTTTGTTCCTTCAGGCTTTTCCTTTACCATGACCAGACCTGAGAAGTATGGGGAAGGTGTGTGCCTAACAGCCACCTCAGTGCTACAGCGCGTCCCTGCCCCTCTGAGAGCTCACTAGTCGCTGACAGCCAGTGAATGCTGACCCTATACATACATGGATGACCTCATCCCACGACGCGGGTATTGTCATTCTCAGTTTGCAGAAGAAGCCACAGTCACTGAGGTGAAGTTATTTTGGAGGCCATCCAGCTAGTGAGCAGAGCCTGGTTTAGAACCAGGTCTGTCTGAATCTAAAACCAGTGACCTGTGACCCAGCCCTCTTGGAGACACCCATCCTTCCTTTCCCCATTTTCAATGCATCTGTTCTTTGAGACCTCTGGTTACAGTTGCAAGATGCAGTGCAGGGAACACATAAAACACAAACATGACAGCGGTGGACATCAGGAAGGCGTCCATGGGGGATGGGCCCCCGGGCGGGTGGCCACAGGGGGCAGTGCATGTGATGTTGCATGTGACCATGTCCCCAGACAGACCCCCATCGCCTCAGGAAGCAAAGTTCTCCTTCTTTTCATCTCAATTTGGGGATCAGAAAGAAAACTCAGCTGTCTCCCGTCTGCTTTCCCCTGTTTATGTTACTGAAGTGAAGTTCATGTGCCTCAAGCCTCATTTCCTGGGGAAGTCAGCCTGGTCTGGGATCCCATTGTCTTCTGGGACTGGAAAGATGCGCCAGGCTGACTTCAGTCCCCGCTGAAGGTCACCTTCCCAGCCTCCAAGCTCTGCCTCCAGCATCAGCAGGGCCCTAGGGCCTGGCCCAGGGCGGTGGCCACTGTATCCAAGTTCCTTGATGGTCTGTGTTCCCGTCAGTGACCGCTGAACGCTTCTGCTGTGGTGTCCCTCTTCTGTTGCCGATTCCTCTCCTCAGGCAGCCAGTTGCCTGCCTTGACTCTGCTTTTCTGCTAAACTGAGGGGCAGAGCTCAGGAATGCTGGGTGTCTGGGCCCTCTGTGCCCTTGGGCTCCCCCTGGAGGAGGACACCAGGCAGGCCCTGCCAGGAACAGCCTGCAGCCTTTGTGTCCTGCCAGGTGGCAGCTGTGTGACCTTGTGTGCTTCCTGTTTCCACACTCTCCCGGCTCCTGGAAGCTTCTCTCCCCCTTCAGTACAAGTCGGGGTGTGCAGAAGCTGGAGTTGGCTGTCACTGGTGACCTTTTCCCTAAGAGAGTGACTCCCGTGGAGCCCATGCTTGCCGGGCGTCCTCATCAGTGTCTGTGGGATGGGGATCGCAGGTGCGGCTGGGTGCTTGGTACTTTCCATGTGGAGAGCCTGAAGGCTGTGCCGTTGCCCCGACGTTTCTGCCTGGGAGTCAGCTGGGTGCTGTTTGGACTTCATGGGTTCATGCCGTGGGGCTCAGTGGTAGTGAGCGGCTGCCTAGCAGCTTGAGGGCACCTGGTTTGCGTGGCGATTCTCCTAGGGTGGGCGTTCGGGACCTTTGGACCTCTTAGAGCATTACTGAGAATATCTTTTCTGAACCGACTCCTGGGAGAGGAGGGAGGTGTACTCAGCAGCTGGGCAGGAGGTGAGCTGAGCTCTCCCGTGTGTTCCCCACCTGAGCGGGCGCCCTGTGTACCAGTGCAGCAGGCACTTCTGCTGTGGGCCTGCCGTCGGCCTCCTCCCTCCAGCTCCTTTCTTCTTTAGGGTGGTCCCTGTCTGCCCGGGTGGCCACCATGGCCAGGTCCAGAGCTCTTGGGGCCAGCGCTTCAGCCCAGTGGGTTGGGGGAGTGCACCTTCTGTTCAACCCACAGAACCGTTTTCTCTTTCATTATTTATTTATCTTTAAACAAATGAATGCAAGGATGTCCTGTGGTAAATATTCCAGAGGACGCCCCCAGATGAGCCTCCTGTCACTGTCCCCTTGCTCCTCTCCTTGGGAGCCACCAATGCTGCCTGTGCCGCCTTCCAGAGGATTTTCTAGGAGTGTTTGTATACATGGAATTGTGCAGCTTCGAGCATTTCCGTCGTCCCTTACTGTTTAATCTGTTCCGTGAACGCGTGTTTGAGCCCGAAGGTGAACAGGTCCTCGGCTCCTGGCATGAGGGCGAGGAGAGGAGAAAGGGAAACAAAGCATAGGACACCCGTGCACCTTTCCTTCACCTTAGTTTTTAAACATTTCAAGAATAGTGTGCTCATGTCGATGGCAGTTGGAAAGCAGAGAAGCAGCAGCAGCAGCGCCCGGCCATTGTCCCTGAGACAGGGAGAGGAGAGGCTGCTTTCTTCCTGCATCTCGGCCGCCTGCGCAGCTGCATGTGCATCAACGTTTCTCACCCTCGCGTTAGTAGCACTTTTTTTCTTGCTTCCGCCGTGTGTGTGTGCACTATAGTGAAGCCAATGTCCCTACGTTCTAAGATAGCTGGTTTTGTTTTTTGTTTTTACTAAAAACAGCAAAAATTAACTCTGATGGTTCCAGAGGCTAAATGTCTGACACTGAGGTGTTGGTGGGCCACGCTCCCAGGGGCTGTAGGAGACGGAGGTATAAAAAAAAAAAAAAAAGTTTGATCTTCCTCTCTGGCAGAGCTCATTGGTTGCTTTTTGGTCTCCGTGGCAGGCAGGCGATGAGGGCGATGGCCGGCTGCATGTGTAGGGCCAGAGTGCTCATGCTAGCCCCTGCCGTGGGTCAGCAGGCCCAGTGTGCCTGTGATGGAGGCTGGCCCTGCTCTGAGGGATGCCCCGTATCCACCCTCAGCCTGGCCCAGATGGGAACAGGATCCCAGAAATGGAAAACGGAGAAAAGGGAAAGAAGTGTTTCTTTCCGGTTTGCCTGCCCTCAGGGTCACCTAACTAGGGTGGATGAAGTAGTCTAGTACAGTTGCCCGAAGCCACCTTACGGGCTAGCAGTCTGAGCTCTGATTCTGCTGGTTTTCAGATTCTCTCTTGTGGTTTAGGGATGGGACTGTAGGATCCCTAGGTGCCATGTGCGTGTTGTGTGTGACCAAAATGCTGGTCGATGGCTGAGCCCACGAGCTCACTCTCATCTTGGCAGCACATCCTGGCTCTTCCTCCAGATTCTAGTAGATTTTAATATTTTCTTCTACAAAAAATACTTTAAGTTGACTTTCATTCCTGTTTGTATGCCACATCATGGGTACGTACTCGTAAGACTTATTATTTCTTTGCTGTGGCTTGAACCTTGTGCAGGCTGGCACAAGCCTAGTCGCCGCGTCTTGCCTGGGCCAGCGTCTTGCCTGGGCCAGCACCATGTCCTTGCTTTCAGTTCTGTAGTTTTGCCGGGGTGGGGGGGATCTGTCTCCCCAAACCTAAATAGCACAACCTAGTTTTGCCTTTGCTTTTGAAGATTTACAGTGGGATATTGCATGTGTTTCTCTGCTTTTAACATTTCTGTGAAGTTCATTCATGCTCCTCGCAGGTAAAGGTTGCTCCTTTCCATTGCTTTGTCCTTCTCTTGCATTGATACCTGACGGGTTTCCCATTTTACCGCTGATGGACACTTGTTTGTCCAGTGTCCAGCTGTTTCGGAGAGCGATGTGGATGTCCTTGTTCTGCCAATGTATCAGATGCTACAGACTGCCCTCAGGTTCACCTTAGGCGCATGCGTGCCACACAGTGGCGGTTTGGCTTGGACGTCCCTTTGATTTTGATTCTTAATGACACCTGTGGTTCTCAGGCTTCGCTTTATTCCCAGAAGGAGGTGTGTCCATCGTGGCTTTGGCTGTACCCTGAGCCTGCAGGCTGCAGACCGATTCTGTGTTACCCAGAGGCTTCTGGGAACATCAGACACTGTCACGAACGTGCCATGCTTTGTGCAGAGCCAGACGTGTGAGGACACAGAGCTGCCCTCCGAATGCGTTCCTGACCGTGCCGTGGTACCGCGGCTCTGGAGCTCGGATCTGGGCATGCTTTGTGTTCTGTTGTCTGCTATGTTCAGAACTGTTGTTTCTGCTCAGGTTGGCCTTTCCTGGATGGAGCAAGCGGAAAGGCGTGTGGACCACGGAGGGGGGCCTGCTTGCATGGCCAGGCTGGCACCTGTAGGGAGTCCACCCTTCCCACCTGTGCTGGCTTGCATTAGGACTCCGGCTGGGACCAACCCCCTGGGCTGGCACATCCACCTCGTGCCTGGGTCACAGCCAGGAGGAACAGGGCTGGTTGATGCTGTTGGAGAAAGGTTTTGCATGGAGCTTCTGGGCCGGAGTCAGCAGAAGCTGACTTTACGGGCCTAGAGGGAAACTTGAGGCTGTTTTCTGCGTACTTAGTTATTAGAGAAAATAATTTTTTACAAATTTTCTATTAGTGAAATTCAACACAGCAGTGACCGTGGACGGCAGCCTTGGCCAGGCAGGCTGCGGATGGGGGAGTGGAGTTCTTCTCTGAGGGGTGACATTTCTCTTAGTTGGGGTTCAGAGTGAGTCTTCCCCACCACTCCATCCTCACATCCAGCTGGAAACGCGTCTGCAAAATCCTTCAGGTTGTGGCCATGTGGGCTGGATTGGGCCTGTGGCCTCCCACCCCTGAGCCAGGCCAGTCCCTCTGACAGCCTGGAGGTTGCCTCGTGGTGCAGCCTGTCATCGTGAGGTGGGCACCTCCTTGCCAGGAGGGAGGCATGTAGGGTTCTGGGGGCACAAGGGGAGGAGACGGATCTTCCTGTGTGTACAGCGGTGTTGACGCTGAGCCCAGGAGCCACCTGGGTGATTCCCCTGGCTGAGGGGCAGCCCTTGAGTGCATGCAGAGGGACCTGTAGGGACAGAGGAAGAAGGCCATTAGGGAGCCGCATTCTGGAAGTATCGGGATGTCCTGCATGGCAGGAGCTCTTTAGGAGGTAGCAAGGCCTGAAGGCCTGATTTTTAATGTTTCTCATCTTCATTTTGACGTGAGCATCCTCTGGGCTGTGGCAGCCCATGCAGAGGGGGCATGGGCAGTGCTGGGGTGGTCTTGGCCGTGGGCTCACTGCCCACCCGCCCACAGTCTCTGCTCCCTGTCCCTACCAACCATCCCCACTTGCCATCCCAATGGTTATTTATTTTCTTGGAGGTATTTGAGGCACATCCCTACAGTGTCGTTTATGCAATAAATTTACTCTATAAAACTTGTTTTACAAACTGAAGGTCAGCTTGGGTCCGGCCCTGAGTTACGGCAGACTTGTGCTGCTGGCCGGCCCCCCTTGGTCTTCGCTGCCTGTTGTCATTAGTACACACTTACCACACATTCTGGTGCAGGTTCCTGCATTTTTCCTTCTCCCAAGTGTGAGTGGATTTGGGGGGTGTATGCCAGTAGAGTCAGAACTCGCAGCCAAGTTGGCAAACACCTTTAGTTTAGGAGACTTTGAAAAGTTTTGTTATTATGTCTTTAGAATTCCTGTTTTTGTAAATACCGGACACAAGCCTTTTCTACCACTCAGTCTTAATCGTTCTCGCTTTTCCTGACCACTTCAACCTTAATTATCTCTAAGCATGCTCTGTAATGAAGGGTGTGTTCTCAAGTAGGGAGGGAATTGCTTTTCTCTCTTGTGGTTTTAATTAAATTACTTCTGCCACCCGCTCGCTCACCTTCACCTCCACTCCCTACTGAACACACTGAGCAGATGCAGCCTGAGCTTTGTCCACTCATTCCTGAGTCAGGAAACGCCCCTGCCCTTCAGCAGGAAGGCGAAGGTCCCAGACAGTGGCTGTGTGCAGCTCTGGGTGGGGAAGGCCGCGCATCCCACACCCGCCTGAGGGAGTTGCCAGGGTCCAGCCTCCCTCGCTGCAGGGACCACCACCTCCTGCTCTCGTGTTTCTGGGGTACCCAAGGCTGGAGACTTGACTTTTGCTTGAGAGGCAGCTGCCCCTCCCTGGCTGGTTTCCCTGGAGTCCGCTGCCCAGCACCAGCACAGCACGCACAGGCTCCTGAACCGAGGTTCCAGCTAGGCCCCTTGTCTTTGGGTAGCCTTTCCCCAAATCCACTTCCTGCCTGGCCTGGCAGCTTCCAGGTACTGCATTCCAGGTCCCCTCCGGTTCAGGAAACACCCGGCCTGCGGACATGGCATCCAATTCTGGGTCGGGTGTGCGGGAGGCCCTGGGAGGGTGAGCAGAGGCCTGGAAGGCGCAGGAGCAGCTTTGTTAACCTGATGTGCCAGTCAGTGTGTGAGCATTGGAATGCATGGCGTCAGTCACACGTACTTGCTCAGTAGTGGCTGCGGCAGTGGGCAGCGCAGGCCTGGGGCAGAGCTTGACCAGCGGGAGGCAGGTCTGTGTGTGGGCAGAGCCCTGAGCCCTGGCTCTCGCCAGCATGACGTGTTTGTGGAGAGGCTTGTTTTTGGCTGGATGGTGAAGGCGTGGGCATCTCCCTACCACCTGGCTTTAGTGCTCAGCACTTACTAGATGCTCAGTGAATTTTCTCAGCTGAAACCTTGAGTAAGCAGAGGGCTATGGGAAACATAAGGCGGGTGCCTCACCCCCCCTGGAGGGGGCTATCGATGGCTATCAGGGGGGACACCTCTGAACCAGCTTGCCAGGTCGGAGCAGAAGTTGAGGATCAAGAGGAGGCAGGAGCAGAGTCTGAGGAGAGAAAAGAGAAACGTTCCAGTGTGAGAGTCCAGAGAGGAGACAGCAGGTTAGGGGAGCTACAGGCAGTGCTTGATGGTGGACGCTGGGGGTACGGCAGAAGCCGGCTGAGGCAGGCATCAGAGCAAGTTTTAAAGCTTGCTGATAAGTTGGGACCCTGTTCTGAGGCCCTCAGGAAGCTTTTCCAGTGGCCCCAAACAGTGGTGTGCTTTCCTCCTTCATTTGTGAGGTTCTCTCCCTTCCTGCCTCCCCAGCTCGCAGAACGTGTTTGGGAATGTGGCCGAGTGGTGCTTGTAGAGAGCCCACCAGGCTGTGGGGGCCTTCGAGTCGGGCACTGCGTGCTTACTGGGTCCAGTGTGTCCTCTGCAGTGCCCCTTCCCCTGGGCAGAGGTTGTGAATAGCCGGGACCAGCTCGCTGGACTCCTGTCTCTGCCTGTGGGACTGGACTCTGCTGCGGGTGCTGCTGCCTCAGGAGCTGGTGTTTCCGTGCCTGTTGGTCAGGGTGCTCTGTCAGGGGATGGGTTATAAATGTGGGGACAGGCACTTGCTGAGCTGTGCTGGTGTGCAGAGAGCAGAGCCGAGGTAGGAGTGGTCTGGCCAGGGTCACTCACTTCATGCAGAAGGGGCGTTAGGCAGAGCGGCTCACCCACGGCAGGTTGATGAGGTACATGAGGAGGAGTTGGCTTTCAGTTGTCTCCAACCAAACTGCTGCCCAGCGCCACTTGAAGGCCAGTCTTGTGCCCCATGCTGAAGGTTTGTTCTATAGAAACAGCCCTAGGGGCTGGCGGTCCAGCAGGGGCGTCCAGAGGGCATCTCGTGGGGCTGCTGCCTGGTCTAAGCAGACACATTTTCATTCATGTATTCTTTGTATTTTAGGCTTTGGACGTGGACCGGATGGTTCTTTACAAAATGAAAAAATCTGTGAAAGCAATCAACATCTCTGGGCTGGGTGAGTACATGCTCTTCCTGGGTTTCTGTGTTAAGACATCACCTCTGATGTCCCAACGCCATAACACCACCCTAACCAGCTAACAAGCAGGCCCCTATCGCTGGGCATATGGACCAGAGGTGAGCTGAGACATCACCTCAAGAGCACCATTCACTGCCAACCAGCTAATGAGCAGATACGCTTTCTTGCCTCTGTTGTTTGGTTTGTGTAGTGAATCGTGCCAGAGGTCCATATCCATCTCTCTCTTCCCCAGTTCTTGCCTTTCCTATTTTGGGAAGAAAATGAATAAATACACAATCACCTAATCAGAGTCGTATTTGATCTAGACTTATTATACATGTACTTTTAAAAGAATCCTCTGCAATGTTTGGCCAAAAGATAACAGGCCGCATGGACATGGCAGGTCTGCTCTCCACATATCCTATGAGGATGGAAAAAAAGCTGCTGAGTGACTCTATGTGACTCAGTAACGAGAAAGTGGCAGCTTGGGAGACTCAAAACAGTGAGGTGTCCCAGAGAGAGTGAGACGGGTGCTGGACTGTGCACAAGAAGGCTTGCCTGTGTGAGGGCTCACACCCCTGCCAGGGTGCAGGAGTTGGGGTGCCTGGGGTGGGAGCATTCAGGGGCCTCCGTGTCTACAGCGTGTCCCCTTCACCCTCATGGTGTCTTCTTTACCAGAGTGGAGACTGGAGCAGACCAGGGGATGCCCCCTGTAGTGGCGGTGAGCTCAGCGTGTGGATCCCACCCAACCCCCTTCATGTGGGGGTGGGCACAAGCTGCAGTGGCTGCTCGACTCTCTGGGTCTATGACACTCTCTCATCCCAGAGATGGCGGTGTGTGGAGCACTGCCCCGTGAGAGGACCGTATTTAACAAGTTGTACAAAAACTCTACACTCAGAGTGGCAAATCGCTGACCCAAATTCAGGAAGGCCTAGGGGAGGAATGTGGGGTGCGTGGGCTGAAGGTGGTCCAGGGTCCGTTCTCCCCAAATGGTCTCAGCTGCTCCCAGGCCCAATCAAATTCAAGCAGGAGAGATGGACAGGCTGACTCTGAGGTGGCTGTAGGAAGGCTGCTCTGCCTCTGACTCTTCCTGGGTAAGGTAAGGGGGCATGAACATGGCATAGTCTGCTGCTGTGCAGAGGCTGGCTGCGTGGCTACTGTCCATCTGGAGGAGGGCCTCATGCAGCTCTCAGGTCTGGCCCAGCGCCCGGCTGTGCAGCACGTGAACAGGCACGCGAAGGGTGAAGGTGTCAGGAGGCGGCTGTTGAAGTCCACGCTGCTGTCTGATCTGCCTTTCTGACCTGTGCTGTTGAGCACATACCGCAAAGTTCCTTGTCTTACCTGCCCTTGGAGCCGATTCCTACAATGAAAACCCAGTGATGTTTAAAACCTGCTTAAAACTCAGCAGCATTTTCTTGTCCACGTGGAAGTTTGTGGAAGTGAGTTCCATCCAGGGCACGGGAGAGACGAGGAAGGCTTCGGGGGCTTTAGAGCTCCCGGAAAATGGAGACAGCGCAAATAAACAGGTTTCGTTTGGCACCCTATGGAACCACGCACAGATCTTAATATGCAGATGTGGACCGTGAGAGGATAGTGGTATTGATATTTTCCCAGTTCATTTGCCTCTGAAGCTGCCCCTGCCTCCTCTCATCGCCCCAGAGGCCTCAGGTGGGTGAGCACTGCAGGAACCAGGTAAGGCCTCGCTCCTGCGCACTGCCTGAGCCAGGCTACCTGAGCCAGGCCACCTGTGCTGCGTGTCCCCAGCATGCCACGTTAGAACCTTCTTCCCTCTGCCCACGTTTCTCTGCTTGAAATGGTGTTTTGCCACCGAGGACTGGGAGGTGGGAAAGTTCGCTCCGAGTCACAAAGCTGGTAAATGACAGGGTTGGGATGTTGACACAGCTCTTTGGACACCCGGCCTCTGTCCTTCCCAAGGCCTCTCTTGTCCAGCAGGCTGGCTGTCCGCCTGACCTTTGTGGGGGGTCGGCCTCCTATTTTTGTCATTGTACCCATCCATCACACCATGCCAAGTTTAAGTTATCTTAAGGTCACGAGTCTGAATTTTTTTAAAGTGCTGGTCCTGAAATCTTTATTTCAGAACAAGTGTTGTCTCCTTCAGAAAGTCACCTGAGGAAACTCTATACTTGGCCTGCGATGCTGCTGACATCGCTCACAGTGCTTTTGGAACCCTTCTCCGAAGCTGCTTTTTGTAGCACATTCTTTGGAATATATTTAGCAGAGGAATCTAAGGGTAGATTAAATTGTTTTAGAACTAGAATCAGAAGTCAGTCAGGCACATTCAGTGAGGGATTAAGCTGCTGGCTGCCCTGGCTGGCGGGTGTGTTTCAGCTGGACCGGCTCAGCTCCGAGGACAGCGGAGCTCCCTAGAGTGCTCAGACATTGGTGCTCAGCTTCTCAGAGCAACTAAGAACACTTGATCTGTGTGTTATAGAAAGACAGTGAAAATATAATTCGGCATTTATTCCTCGTACTGCCCCTTACCTTTTCCGGTCTCATATTGCTTCGTTTCTGTGAGATTGGGGTGTCCCAGTTTGTCCTGAGCTGGCCCCATCTGACCTCTCGCTTACCCCATGTGTCTGTCTCCAGCCTCAGTGAGCCCGGGGTGACTTACACCTGGTGCTTCTACACAACTGCACCCTGGGCTGTAAATACTCTCCCCACCCCAGTCACCTGGGAGGGACCTCCAGTCATTCCGCACCCGTATAGCTAAGACTTGATCAAGTGCCAGCCTTCTTTGACTCTCTCAAGTGGCTTAAAGGGGCACAAATTGATCTTTCAGATCTGCGGGCGGGAAGTATGAGTGGGTCTCACTGGACCAACATCAAGCCGTTTTCAGGGTTCCTTCCTGGCCTCTCTTGGGGAGAGTCCATTTCTTTGACTTGTCCAGCTTCTGGAAGCCACCTGCAGCCCTCGGCTCTTGGCTTCTTTCCTTCTACAAAGCCAGCAGATGGAATCTTCCTCATACTTCACGAGACAGTCTACTCGGGTTTCCATAAAAAAAACACCATAGCCTGGTGTCTTAAGCAGTAGAGTTACTTTCTCACAGTTTTGGAGGCTGGAAGTCCCTGATCTGAGTGCCCCTGTGGTCAGGTTCCGGAGAAGGTCCTCCTGGCTGCAGACAGCCGCCTTCTTGCTGTGTCCTTCAGGACAGAGAGAGAGAGAAGAAAGCCCTCTGTCAGCTCTTCTCGCAGGGCACTAACCCCATCATGAGGGCCCCATGATGGCTTCCTGATGACTTCCCAATGGCCCCGTCTCCAAACAGCTTTGCAGTAGGGGTTTGGGCTTCAGTATTTGAATTTGGGGGGAGACACAGTTCAGTCCCCTAGTGATCACTGACTCTTCCTGTTTCCTCCTTCGACATGTAAGCACCTGATCACATGGGCCCTTCCCCAGATAATCAGGATAATCTCACCAATAAATCCAGTTGCTTAGCAGCTTTAATTTCATGTGCAGTCTCAGTTCCTTTTTGCTAGCTAGCCAGCATATATTCCGTTCCCATTGGGGGCATCCTTGTGGGGGATGGGACATTACTCTGAGATTGAATTACTTTTGACTCTTCTATTTGGCCCCAAATTAAAGGGTCCCTAAAATGCAGGCAGAATTACACTAAATATTGCTTTCTGCTGTTCTCTAGTAGCTTTGTATCCTCAATGGATCTTTGCTCCTTGAGTTACTGCAGGGCCTTGAGGTCCAGGACCACTTTCAGGAGACAGTGTGGGTTGTGATGAGGGGCTCATAGATATTAGGATCCAAGAAGCCTGGATTAAAAGTTAGCAGTGCCTCTCAAAAAGTCTGCAGCACTGGGAAAATGGTTTCATCTTTCTGAGCCTCAATTTCCTCAATTAATGGGATCATTAATACTGGTTACCAGAACTATTAGGTCTATCAGAGAGAACATGAGAAAGTGACAGGTCCCTAGCTGGACACCTGGTGGGCATGGAAGCTGCATGTGGACTCCCTGTGTCCCCCCAGTGGCTGGCATGGGGGAAGGCTGACATATGCCCGGTGAACTCCCAGTCGCACATTTCACACCTGTGCTGAAGGTTCTTAGCTGGGCTCGTGGTGCAGGAAAGGTAAGGTGGTGGTTTTAGGTGTGGGCAGTGTGTATTGCAGCTGACCCTCTGCTAGGCGAGGATTTCTGTGCATTTGTGTAGAATGGAGATGTGAGATGCCTTGGACCTGGGCTTGGCATACTGTCCAGCCACCTGTGCTCGTGACCTGTGAGCTCAAGAGTGGTTTTTATCATCTTACCAAGTACTTAAACAGCAAGTAGCCTCAGCATTGCCTCAGCCTGTAAAGCATTAGATATTTACTTTCTGGCTCTAGAGTGGAATCCCTTAGGGGTCTTGTTAAAACACGGTGGCTGGACCCCACCAGCAGAGTTTCAGGTTCAGCAGGTCTGGGATGGAGCCTGAGTATTTGCTAATGGAACAGCGGCAGAGATGGAGCCAGTCTTGGAGAATACTGGCCTGGGAGGCCCCCCTCCCACCTTAAACCTTTCACTGGGCCAAAAGAGTATTGGTGTGTCCTATGGACTTACTCAGTGGCAGTTTTCTTGTGCAATAGCAAGTCATTAGATTCGCTCCCAGTTAACAAGATGACAATTTATTCAGGTGTATTTTCTGGAACATCTTAGGAACAGGTTTGTAAAAGCAGATTTATAATTTGTTGAGAAAGGTTTCTACGATAGTTTTCCTGCTCAGTGGACTGCTGTCTGACCTCTTTAAAAAAAAAAAAAATCTAGTGCATGTTTATTTAAAAACTCTTATTAGTCTACATTTTCCAAGCACTGTCTCAGCCCACAGGTGTTTTTTCCCCTGCTGGGAAGTTGAAGCTGACATTTTTCATCTGTGGGTAGAAAATCATCTTTGTTGGGGAGGAAGCAGCAAAAGACTTTCATTTTCACTTCTTCTGGGTGACTCTCTCGATGTCTCTGTGCTGCGTTCTTATGGAGAGTGAAGTCCTCTCCTCACTCGGTCTGAATGTCGTAAAGAAATCATCACATCTTGAAATGAAAAGTACAAAGAAGGAAATGCTAATTTTCCTCAAGCTCTTGCCATCTTCACCTACAAAAGAAAATCAGAGTTCACAACTTGGTGTTTCTTTTTTTTGCAATGCTAATTAGAATGCAGTCATAAAGTCAGCTTAGAATTAACACAGGGAACTGTTCCTGTTACTCTATCCTATAACTAGAGTAGGCTAGTTCAAAAGAAATACATATAATAGCCTAGGAAACTAAGTTTTATTGTACATTAGGAAGGTGCCATATCTAGCATGATTTTCTACTGGTTACATGAGAAACTAACTCAATCACAATAATCCTTAGCATGTGGCAAGGAGTTGGTGAAATGGGCACTCTGTTACTTGGTTGTGGCTTTAAAAATAGGCACATAGAATTTTTGGAAAGCAGTTTGGTTGTGCACATAAAAAAAAAAAACAACTAAGTATCTCCATGTGGAAGGCTGTCTGTGCACAGAGATATCCATGTGTTGCCTCACGGATCTCTGGCTAAACTAGTAGCTAGCCACTTAGGTTAGGGTCATGAAGCAACGTGAGGAAGAATGCTTAAGAGAACCTCTTCAGGCAATAAAATTCAGAATACAAAAATTTATGTACATGTTTCTGTGATAAAAAGAAGTAGGAGATTATGACAAGGTATATCTATATTGACACTCATAAACTTGATGATAGAATAATAATGATGATGGTAATGAGGAACATTCATGCTCAATGAATACACGGATTTAATCCCCACACGACGTGTTAGGTTCAGGCGGCTGGGGTGCAGATACCCACTTGCAGGCAGCAGCTGGGATTCTGACCTGGGTGAGATTCCCAGGCTCACCTCCTGACCTTTGCACCCTCTGCCTGATGCACGGCAGCAGGGGAAGAGGATACACACTGAAAAGGACCCAAGCAGACAGTGTGGGAGCTTCTTGGATGTCATCTTCTGGTAAAATGCCAGGTAGTTCTGACTGATCACAAGTTCAGGTTCTGTGATCACCTGAAGGCAATCACAGGTGACCTCAGCAATGCCTGGAGGTCATTATCCCCCCATGGAGTTGAAGAACAGCATTTTAGGAAGATCCAGAGGATCCTCATCATAGGAGGGACGTCTGAAGGGCCTGGGATTGGGGTTTTTGAAAGGTGTGTTTGAAGGGCTTTCTCTGGGATAGAGAAAGCAGACACGTTACTTGTCCCTCTGAAGAGGGTGGTTTCACAAGACCCAGCTTTGGCCCAGATATCAGGGAGAGGTTGAACATCCTCAGAGGCGAGATGGTCATTGGAAGGTCCCAGCAGTGAGTTGATGGCCCCTGTGCCTGAGGAAGCTGGAGAAGGAGGTGAAGACATGGACTCAATGACCTGGGTGACATCTCCAGTTTGAGGGTCTGAGCATCTCACTGTCTCTGTGCTGGTGAAGAATGGTGATGGGAATCTGGATGGCTGACTTGTGGATTCCCGTCAGCAGTGAGCAGCCTGTTAGTCATGGAAGGCTGTCGAATCTGGAGGCTGTGACTTACAGTCTGAGTATCAGTGATTCACACGAGTTTCCATCTTGCTGCTCTGGTGGGACGTCAGGGTTCACCTATGTGTGGGCATCCTTCCTCAGCACATTGGGCACATGGACAGGCTTATGCGTATGTGTCTCCCAGAAATGGTATGCACAGGCGTACCTGGAGAGATGATCCAGAACATCCTGCTGTGATAGCCTGAAGGTAAAAGAACCACCAATGGGGCCGAACTGCCATGCTCCGTAGGTGGGCACTGTCACCTGGTGGGCTGTATGCCATCCTGAGAACTCTGGCCTGGTTGTGCACCAGGTAGTGGTGGGCCTGTTTCCTTGTCTGTAAAGCTCAGCGGAGGTGTCCTAAGGTAGAAGAGGAGCAATCTCTGTGAGGTGGTGCTGGATGTTACAGGGCCCTAGAGACCAGACTGCCCTAAGGGAAGAGGGCCTCCTTGCTCCTGGGAGTGTCTTGTTAAGTCTCTGCTGTGGGTCGTATCCCAGAGGGTGGGGTAAAATAAGGAGAGAAGGGGAGCTGCTCAGTGCCATGGCTGAGCACATTCATTGGCCAGCACGAGCTCTTTCCCAGCAAAGGGCTGCCATCGATTGGGTGCAGTTCCTAATCACTTGTGGTCATGTTCAGCAAAGGTGGTTTGAATACCAGACCTTTGGGGCTTGCAGGTCCGCTCCCCGTTTGGTCTCCGAGTTGCGGATGCGCAGCCCTGGGTGAGGAGAGCCCAGCTGAGTCAGGCTCAGCTTCCTCCTGTGGGCCCGGAGGGAGCCAGCTCCACGAAGCCTCCCTTCCCCAGCGGGGGGGATTGGCTGCCTTCCTTGGGCAGGGCCGTGTCCTTGCCACGTGCATTGGTGCCACAGTGGTTTGTTTTTACCTGTTTGTGGTGTGAAGTTGTGTGTGGGCAGGTTCTAGGCCGTGCTCATCTGTGTGACCTCCAAGTCCAGCTTTTAAAATGCAGATTCATATCCCTTTAAGCCTCTCAGGCGCTTCCCTTTACCTGGATGGAGTCCTTCATCATCCGGCCCTGCCTGACTCTGTTGGCCACCACCTCTCCCTAGGGTCTGGCCACCCCAAGTGCCACACATTGCAGAGTATCAATGTGGGTGTAGAGTTTGTGTCTGTGCACGGGTTCAGTGGATTCATCTCTGTCAGGGCTCCCTCCTTGAGTGCAGGGGCTCTGCTGTAGGAACCTTTGTATTCCCTAGGGCTTGCTGGTGATGGGTTTTCCACATGATTGGACTTTTAGTAGAATTTTAAAGGACTTTTTTGTCCTTTAGTAAAATGGGCACTTAGAGAACATGGTGGAAATACACGGGAAGGTTGGAGTTTGCTGTACTCAGAGCTTATAACCTAGAGACAGAAAGCACACCATTAAAAAGTCACACAGTAGATCATTCAGCTGGTCCCCTCTCACTTGGCTTCCAAATGTACCCCTGCAAGCAGTAGAAACTTTAGAGAGGGAATTGGGGCTGTTAACGTATTCATGCTTACTGTAACTGTCCCTGTCAGGACAGGACCAAAGAGTGCACAGTGTTCATAGACAATAGTCAGTCCACACGCTGACCTCAGTGGCTCTGCTGCTGGCTGCCTGTGCTGGCCATAACCAGGCTGGGTACATCCTCTGGTAACATCAGCCAAGACTGGCGATTTCCTGAGGACTCCAGGTCAAAGAAGATGCCCTAAAGCCCATGGAGTGGGTTTTCAATGACGTGTTGAAGTGGAAGGAGCTTGGGGTGTTGGAGAAGGGAAGAGCGTGGCAGGTGCCGAAGCCATGGCAGTGTGGGACTGCAAGGGGACGGCCCTCGGAGCCCCACTGTTGGGTGCTTCTGCCTCACCAGAGAGGCTTTGGGTCTTCTCTGTGCTCCGAAGCTCCTTGCTCATGTCAACTTTTTATGGAGGAGAAGCTTTGGTGGAGAGAGACAGATTCAGTGTTGTCAGTGGGCATAGGCAGAGAACTAACATGATCTAGCCATTGCAGGTGACAATGACTTCTTTATGTCAACTTTATTTATTTATTTATTTAGGTACCAGAGATTGAACTCAGGGGTACTCAACCACTGAGCCACACCCCCAGCCCTATTTTGTGTTTTATGTAGAGACAGGGTCTCACTGAGTTGCTTAGCGCCTCGCCATTGCTGAGGCTGGCTTTGAACTTGCGATTCTCCTGTCTCAGCCTCCCTAAGTGCCGGGATTACAGGCTTGCGCCACCGCGCCTGGCTCTATGTTCACTTCTTCTTATAAAGATACTTTAAGCTTAGTTTAGAAAATTTATAAAATCAGGAAAGCATTGGAACAAAGTCTTATAATCATGGCCAGATCTCACTTTGTGCTTAACCAGGAGAGGCAGGGGTGAGCCTCGTAGGAGCCCACCTGGAACTGCGTGGCCTTGGGCTGGTCCATTATGCTCCCGCAGTGTTTCCTCTTCTGTAAACACTTGCCTCTGAGATCGCGCCTGACTGTGC
>CM053411.1:76149661-76206208 GCA_028644305.1 Xerus rutilus | reverse complement strand
CGGTGTTCCCCTGGGGTTGACACCTTCCTGTTTCTGACTTTGCCTCTCTATTTGGCAATTTCTACCCGTCCTTGGAACTCCAGCCCAAACGTCCCCTTTGTGGCATCTGAGTCCTCAGAGCCCAGCACATTGCATGGCACGGTGCAGGTGACTGGTCCACGCGCTGACGTCTCTACTGGGCATTCATCCCGCTCCCATGAGCATGCTTGTCCACGGGTCACACCCCATGTACTGTTATGCCCTGTGGTTGGGCTCAGAGTAATAGGTGAAGAGTGCGAGATGAAGGTGGAGGTCGTGGAAGGCGAGTTGGCTGTGGGGACCATGCTACTCAGGTTTTTTTTTTTTTTTTGGCACAGGGGTTTGAAATCAGGGGCACTCGACCACTGAGCCACATCCCCAGCCCTGTTTTGTGTTTTATGTAGAGACAGGGTCTCACTGAGTTATTTAGCACCTCGCTGTTGCTGAGGCTGGCTTTGAACTCGTGATTCTCCTGTCTTAGCCTCCCAAATACTGGGATTACAGGTGTGTGCCACCACGCCTGGCCTGCCACTCATGTTTCTGGCAGTTCTGTACTGGTGGCTTGCTTCCTCCCTGTGCTGTGGGGCATGTTGACCCGTCAGAGCTGAGTGTGAATGTGTGGCCCGTCAAGGAGGAGTAAGGGGGCTACCTTTCATCCTGTTGGTATCTGACAGTTTTTGCTTAAACCGTATATACTGAGCCAGCTCCTTGATATCCATTTCTCAACATAACAGTCAAGTAAACTGAAAATCCTGCAACAAAACCTCATCCTTGCCCCCGAACTCAGCATGAGCTCGGGCTTGCTGTCTTCGTAGGAGGTTTCTAGGTGGAAGTCTCTTAGCTCATCCTTTGAATGGACCACCAGGTTTTGGGCATTGTGATGTGGAGGATAGGGACGTGTTGGGAATACCCTGAAGACAGGGTCTCATCTCATCCTGGTGTGGCTCTGTGGCTCAGATTCTGGTTTCCCCGAGTTCTTCCCAAATGAGCGTTTCTTGGCTTTGATCATTAATAAAAACCAGGGCTTAGGATGCACTTGAACCAGGAGGAGGTGGGAGCATGAGCCCTTCTTAGGAGAACAGCTTTCATAGCTCTGTAAATAAAAACTGATAGACCCAGTTTGGAGTCTTTCCAGAAACTTTATTCCCAAGCTGTTTATTTTAGGTTTCTATTTTAAGTTTGTTTTAGGCAAAAGAGACACTCAACTACTTTCTGTTCTCTGGTAGGAAAATCTCCAGCTGGTAGGAGCTGCTCCAGCAATTTGGAGTGGTTGGCGGGTCAGTGAACCTGCTTATGGGGCGTTTGCTGTTCCTACAGTGGGCACCAGGCTGGGTGTCCCAGGAAGACAGATGCAGGGCTTATGGCGTCTGTAAGACACTTTTTATTTGTTTTGTGGGGTGAAAAGTATGGGTAAAGACCCCAGTTAGACCAGCGTGACGTGTTCCCACTGATCTAAGCTGTGACTGTTCAAGCATTAGAAAGTCAAGTTTGCAGGGGTCCCGGAGCTCCCAGGGCGGGTCTGTGAGACACTGAGGGACAGTGAGGACAGCAACAAGCCAAGTGCTCACTGGCCACCTCAGGGTTGCTGGGTTTTCACACATTATTTTGAAGATTTGTAAGGGAAATAGTTTTTTAAAAAGAAGATACCTAACCTCCTCTGGACAGTCCCTTGAGGAGCCCGGAGGAGGGGCCCAGGCAACTCTTCATGTTTCCTGGAACTGCAATGTGAAACCACGCTTGTCTTCATCTTCCTAGCAGGTGGGCTGGCATTCATGAAGGGACGGCAGGACCCCAGCAGTTACCAGGGGCTGGGAGCAGCCTGCTCAGTGCTTGGAGAGGGGACTCTGATCTGGGGCAGGTCACAGAACCTCTGAATGCCACTCCATCCTTAAGAAAACCAGGCTGATCACAGCCACTTCTTAGCGTTACCCATTAAACCCAATAGAAGACTCCAAATCCACCTAGCAGGCCTCTGCTGAGTCCCTTCCCTTGGAGGTCTACCTTCAATGGCACTGAGGCCCACCTCGTATTGATGGGCGCCACGAGGATCCATGGGCCTCACCTTTTTCCTGCTGTGCTCCTGGGCTCACATCACCAGCACCAGCACTGGGAAGGGAGCGCCCCCCACACCTTCCCATCGGCATCACTGTGAACCCCCAGCAGCAAGCCTGGGAAGGAGCTGGCGTGGAGTCTGCACTCCTCCCACACAGCGGTGCTCCAAAGCCGGACGTCTGCTGTGGCCGGCAGCTCCTTGCCGAAACCACACAGACTGCCCATGTCTGGGCCACCAACTTGGAGATAGTGAAAAAATAGTGTGTGGTTTGAAAGGACCTGCCCTTCCCAGTTAACCGCATGCTCTGGAGTTAGAAATGAAGGGATTATTGATCCATCTGTGAAATGGAATTTAAAAAGCTAAAAATTGGGTTCTTTGGTTTTGGCAAGATTAACTATTCATAGCTGTGAATCAGCTGCTGGTGTGGCAGAGCAGGAGAGAGTGGCCATGGAGCGAGATACGCTTGGGTTTGAAGTCCAGCTGTGCCACTCTCCAGCTTTGCTTCCTGGGATAAGGCATTTGATCTCTTTGAGTCCTAATTTCTTAATCAGCGTTATAGAAAGAATACATGTCTTTGAAGCTGGAAAAATTGCATGTGGAATTTGCAATCTGTGTAAATGTCATCTTCTTCTACTCTTCCTGTTGTTTGTGCTGCTGGTCATGTGCTGACCGTCCTTCTCTTGCTCTTGGATTCTCACCCCAGCCTATGTATATCTCACAGTAGGCCTGTCCTTCCTGTGGCTGATGGAGTAGCCTGCAGAGTGCCCGGACTTCCCATGGTCACGCAAACTTCACCTGCAGACACAGAGCTGGAGCCTGCACTTTCTGAGGGCCATGCCCTGATGCCACATGCTTTAGGAGCTGTGTTTCTGTCTAAATTTGTTTGCTCAGTATAATCTCAGAAGTGCATTTAATTTATCTAGGATTCCTAAGCCCTCTAGTGAGATGGTTTTTAAAAAGGATGAAGACTTGCACATTGACATTGGTTTTCTCCTGTGTTTGCTAGATCCACACTAGAATCCTCCCAGAGGTCTCTGGAAGTCAGGGGCACAGTGCTTCCCTGGTAGGGCGGGCGGGCGGGCGGGCGTCCTAGCCTTCCCTGATGGGGTCCACTCATGCATCCCAGGAGTGGCTCAGGGCCAAGGGCTGCTACTCTCCAGAAGCAGCTGGTCCCCGTGCACCCCCGTTGTCAAACCTGGTCGTCAGTGTTGGCTGATGGTTGTTCTGCTTCCCGAGGGAGGATTCAGGGGCTGCAGAGGGGCTTCGGAATCTGTCCCAAGGTCAGGGAGCCACCACATAGAGGCCATGTCTGCCTGCTGGGGCTCATGTGAAGTCAGCGCCACGTCTGCCTGCCCACTGTGCCTGGTGAGTGGTTGTGTAGGATTTCTAATGGAGTGATAAAAACCTAGGTAGGACTCAGGGGTCCTTGAAAAATGACAGTAGTTCCATTACAGACTGCTTTCATTTGAAAACGCCTACCCCTTCTGTGAGGAAATCGCTCGACCAGGTTGATCTACCAGCACTGCCTGCGTTCCCTACCGCTGCTTCGGGAAAGACCTGTGCATGATCTTGATGTCTAACAGGGATTGAGAACCAGTGGACTGGTGACCCGGGGTCCGGATTTCTGTTCATTAAGGTGCTGCCTTGAAGCCTGTGATAGTGAGATGCCGGCAGCTGGATGAGAGTCTGCTTTTCACACCACACGCGTTATGGCCTCACATTCAGGCCCAAGAATACACCTGGACCCTCTCCTCTAAGTGCTTCCCTGTGTGGAGAGCGCACTTGCTAGAATTTTCAACGTAACCTGTCAGTGGAAGGATAGGAGAGGCGCCAAAGCCAGATACTGGGGCACAGGGCGAGTCCCAGGAGCATCCTGCAGGAGGTCTGGGTGGGGCAAAGAGGAGTCGGGGAGGACAGGGCCCAGCAGAGGAATGGAGGTGCCTGCTGGCCTCTGCTGCCCTGGCCTGGGCTGAGACCACTGCTGTCCCTTGAGTAAGGAGAAGTGACCACAGTATGTTTCTCTTTTCAAGAGGCATCCCAAGCTTCAGGCTGGGGAACAGCCGGCGTCTCTTGCCTGGTTTCTAGCAGAGGGCTGAGTCTGGGGACCAGTGACTTGTTATGTGGGCCGGGGAGGAATCTTGGGAGGCGTGGAAGGACGGCAGTCTTGCCCGATGTGCCTCAGACCATTGGGCCTGGGCAGGGCTCTTCCCTGCTGTCTGCCGAGCCGCTCCTTTGGGACCTGTCACCGGCACAGCGGGTTGCTGTCAATAGTATTTCTTTCTGTTCTGGCAACTTGACTTTCTCTGAGTTTTATTCTGCCAATGTGTCTGCTTGCTTTTGTGAGCGAGGGGAACCTGCAGCGGGCGGTGTGCTCACATGTTCGCGGTCTCTGCCATTGCAGCCCACGTGGAGAATGAGGAGCAGTACACCCAGGCTCTGGAGAAGTTTGGTGGCAACTGCGTGTGCAGAGATGACCCAGATCTAGGCAGCGCTTTCCTGAAGTTCTCTGTGTTCACCAAGGAGTTGACGGCGCTTTTCAAAAACCTGGTAAGTGTCTGTTGGCAGTGTGGGTGACTTGGGTGTGTATCCTCGGGGGGGATAATCAGGGTTTATTTGGTAAACCAGGAACATATTCCATCACTCCTGGGGAACCTGTAAGAACTATATTTTCTAGACACTTTGGGTCAATTTGGAATAAAGCTTAAAATTGTAGTTTTTACTCTAGTAAATCTTTAAATCCACCTTGGCATTTTTAAATGTGCACAGCGGCAGGAAAGAATGGGTAAATGCATTCATCTTCTTAAGGGCCTCTTCAGGTTTTAATAGTTTCTAAATTGTGTGGAACGGTCCGTTTCTGGTAATTACAGTGGGCATTCAAACTGGTAATATTTAATAAATGAGCTTCAGACCCTCTTACATGGTGGGTCTGGTTACATGGTGACCTGTAACCAGAGCACAGAAAATGCCATGAATATTCAAAGGCCTTCTGTGTCCCAACGCATAGAACCTCAAGAAGCAGGCCTGGAAACAGCCATCTCAGTTTTGGGCAAGAGGAGACGCGGGCTGGTGCTTGGTAACGGGGTGAATGGGCCCTTCTTGAGCTTGGCAGCCCTGTGCTGTCCTCACTGTGGGAACAGAATTCTGAAGCAGTGGCAGCCCTGCCGTGACCCTGCTTGGAGTTTTCTTCCACAAGTGGAGTGGGCCCTGGGGATCCCCCAGCGTGTCTTTCCTTGCTTCTCTGAAAGGTCACGGAAGAGCAGGTCAGAGCTCAGTAATGCTGTGTGGGTCACACGTCTTCATTTCCCTGTCAGCAAGCTCCTAACAAATGAGAAGACAGTTCATGGACTTGAAATGGTGCTGATGGTGGATTGGCATGTCTGGCACTGGAAGGGCAGGAACCAGGGAAGGCAGCGCAGGAGTTACTAATGGGCAGGCAAAGAGCGAGACCGTCAGGCTCTTGGTCTCCCTCTGTCTGTACTCGTAGATATTTACTCTGGAAATGGAGAAAATAAAAACCTGTCACTGTGCTTAAGTTTCTTACTGGATGCATTAGAAATCTTCTGGGGCTTGGGTCCAGCTCATCACCCTTTGCCTCTGCCCCAGAGGGAGGCAGCCTCCATGTTGAGCAGCCAGCCTTCAATGGAGTCCTGTAGAAGTTCAGAGAGGAGGCTCAACGTGCAGTCAGGAAAGGGTAGAGGATTTCTGTTATTAACTGGAGAAATTGCTGGGTTCCAGGGGAATACTCTGTAGTCGCTGATGTGGTGAGCCCCTGGTGACAGCGTGGCGTGCCTGATCTGCCCCTCCCTGGAGAAGCCCCTTCCCTCATGCGGAGCAGCCTCCACATGGGAGAGACCAGAGCAAGCAGGAAAAAGAACTTGGAGGAAAGAAAGCAGTGCAGAGAGCAGAAGAAAACATTAAGGAAACTATTTGGTTTCTCACAGACACCCAAAGGGGTGGGGGGTGGTAAAGACGGTGGGGGAGAGGGAACCATTAACATAAGAGAGTATAAAATTTAAAATCCAATGAGGAGGGTTGGGGCTGTGGCTCAGTGGTAGAGCGCGTGCCTTGCATGCGTGAGTCACTGGGTTCGATCCTCAGCACCACATAAAAATAAATAAATAAAATAAAATATATTAAAAAAATCCTTTAAAAAAAATCCAATGAGGAGTGTTGGGGCAGAAGAAATCTCTCAGAAAATAGATTGAAGAAAAGACAAGTAGGAAACAGATGAAAGACAAGGGTTGATCCTCAAGCTCCAGCATCCAACCAACAGGTGTTTCAGGGAGAGGACAGAGAGGAGGGCGTGGTCGCTGCAGCCACAAGTCCCCAGGCTGAGGGGCTTCCGAGTGGGGAGGGCAGCTGAGAGAGAGCAAAGCACTGGGAATGGGGCAGGGCAGGGAAGCCTGGGGAGCTGTCGGGTGCCCGGGAGGGCTACTGAGTGGACTCCTGGAAAGCAGCCTGCTCAGGACAACTGGGGTGCTAGAGATAGGTCAGGGCCACTGGGCTCCACCCCCAGGCAACTGGCTTTTCAAAATCTTTACTCAGCTGATCTCTCTACCTGGACTTTCTCAGCTGTAAAGTGGAAGTAACAACAGGCTTGCTTTTGTGTACAGAATTCAACCAGCCAGTCGCTTGTTCGATTTTAGCTCTTTAATCCTTACAACAGCTCCATTAAGTGAGCCACTGTTACCCCACCTGTGGATTGTGTAGAGAGGCCCTGGCTGGTATAAAGAAACACCTTCTCTCTGGAAGGCACAGAGACCTTGGCCAGCTTTGGGTGTGCACCTGCTGGTTAGAAGGGCCACCCTGCTGCATTCTACATTGGGAAACCCAGCGCAAACTAGCCCACACTCTGCTCCAGTTAAACCAGTGCAGAAAGCACGGCAGGTTGGCGGTTGGACTGGCCTGTTGCTCAGTACCCATGGCTTCATCATTGTAGTTCTTCGCACATCACAGGTGCAAGTTGCTGACCCAGCTCTCCACAGTGGCCACGACACAGTGAGACCCGCAGTGTGTCAGGCGTGGGCATGGAGGACATTCTCTTCCACTTAACTCCCCATGACTGCTTGCAGGAGAGCCGTATGACCTCCGCTTGAACATGGGGCGCACATGCTGAGTACCTTAGGGACAGAGCTGGGCTACAAACCCAGGTCTTAAAATGCCAAGCTCTGGTGTTTCCACTGTGGCATTTAAAGGAGCCAAGGCCTTTTGTGAACCCATGGGGAAGAAGAAGACTGAACATAAAAGAAGGCCGTGCATGCCAAGTGCAGGGTGGAGGGACTCTCAGCCAGTCACAGTCCTGGGGGCAGGAGGCAGCCTGAAGGCTGAGCCCCCACATCCTAAGAGGAGGAGGACAGGCCAGCATCCAGGCAAAGCGAGTAGGTGGGCAGGGTGTGCAGGTGACATCCTAGCGCCTAGGAGGTGTTAGAGGTGTGAGATCTGTGAACTTGCTAAAGTGCTGTCCAGCTGAGTAGCTTGAAGGATGTGTGTATTGGCGTTTACTTTATGGAGTTAGGACTGTTTCCCAGCAAAGATCAAAGAGAGAAAATCTCTTATTAGAGCCAAAAAGCAGCACCCATCAGGCCTGGTTTTCCAGGTGAATGAGGAATAGAAGTTGTGGGTGCAGGAACGCCAAGCCATCCGCAGTTCATGTGGTGGTGACAGAGCTGATCATGGGATGATTCTCTCTCTCTTTTTTTTTTTTTTTTATTTTGTGTACTGTTTTTATTTCCCTTTTTGGTCACATCTGTCTTATCTCATATTTTGAAAGGCTTTCCTTAAGACATTTGGAAAACATCTCAGTTCTGAATGGCTGAGATTCTCAACTCCACCTCTTGCCCAGAGAGGATAATAATCACCACCTTGCTGCTTGAAGTCGAAGGACATTTGTAAGGCAGTTGGAGCATTTCCAGGAACAGGCCTGCTTGGGATAAAGCGAGATTTTCTTCTTAATGGGTGAGATTCTCACCTTCAGAAAGCCTGGGAATTTTCTCTGCAGTCCTGCAGGATAAGAAACCAGGCAGCTCCAGAAGTGGTGCACATGTGACGTTAAACAGATCATAGAGCCAGCCCATTCTTAGCTCCTTTCCCCTTCCTGCGGAGATTTCCCAATGGCCATTCTTTGTGGTGAGAGGTGGCCTTTTGATGATAGGCTGTAACACGGGACCAGTTTCTGAAAGGTTAATTACAGGTAAGTGGTGTCTGTCTGTGACTTCAGAGAATGGGTGATAAAAGGGGGTTCCCAGTCTGTGGCATGCTCCATGTGAAGGTCAGAATCAGGCAGGGGCCAGTGGGGCCAGCAGGGCTGGGCTGGGGTGGAGCTGCAGTGTGAATGCAGGAGTCGCCCAGGGACGAGGATTCCAGTTCTCTTACCCTGGACAGGAACCTGAGGGCTGCACCCAGCACCATGCTCCTAAGATGTCATGTATTTTTTTTTTTTTTTTTACACAAACAACCAGAGCTGGAAGACATCATAGCCATAGAAAGTGAAGGAAGCTGGCAAGTTCTGATGGGTGAGCAGCATCTTGTGGCTTTGTAGTGAGAGGTTCTCGCATGGCCATCCATCATAGTACAGCAGTACCTCGTCTCGGCAAGGTCGGGCTTTGGTAAAGTGCGAGCTGATCCTGCATAAAGCTTGTCATTTAAAGTCAAGCCCTCATCACCACAAGTTCTTACCTCAGTACTCCCACGGCCTTTCTTTCCTTAGAAGTTCTTTACTGGGGACGCCTTGTGTTTCAGCACGTCCTAACCATCTTATCAGACAGGGCCACTCATCACCTCTCCTCTTTTGGGGGAGGAAGACTCAGTCATCGTTTTGGGCATAAATTAATGACTTGTGCTAAGATCTAGAGACTCCTCCAGTGCTTGCAGTATTTGAGTATCAGCCTTTGGATTCGCCCCAGACTGTTGGACTTCACAACATCTCTTTTTAATATTGAGATTCTTTCTTCTGCTGGTGGCTGTTTTTATGGCCCTCAAGGCTTGCTGTTTGTCCCACAGTGCTCTGAGCTGGAGAACAAGATGATGTGGCTCATGAGCCCATGGGCCTGAATAGGCAGTACTTAGGGCCAAGGCCTGAGGTGGGGCCTGGATCTGGCAGGATCTGGAATGTCCTCGAAGGTCCATGTGTTAAAGGTTTAGTCCCCAGCCTGTAGCAATGTTGGGAGGTGGTGGAACCTTTAGGAGGTGGGGCCTAGTGGAAGGAAGTTAGGTGATTGGGGGTGTGTCCTTGAAGGGGTTCTTGGGAGCCCAATCTCTTCCCTTCTCTCTGCTTCCCAGCCACAATTGCATGAGCAGCTTCCTCCGCCACCCTCACCCCACCATGATGTTTTGCCTCACCACAGGCCCAATACAAGAGAGCCAGCTAACCATGAACTAAAGAAATCATGAGCTAAAACAAACTTTTTCTCATTTAACTTGATTATCTCAGGTGTTTTATCACAGCAGTAGAAAGCTAACACATGAATGGACGCACTGACAATTAACTTGGGATGCTAAGATTACACTTAGGTTCTAGTGTTTCCATTTATAGTTGGACATTTCTTGTTTAAGACTCATGAGACTTGAACACTGTAAACTATTTCAGATGAACCAATCTCCATCCAAAAACAAAAGCACGTTGTTTGAAACAAAACTGACGAGGTCGTTATCAGAGGCCTGTGTCCTGGTTGCAGCATAGATTCCTAATCGATAACATTTAATTTAATTGTACTTTGATACTATTTCTTTTTTGGCGGGGAAATGCTACCTCATGGTCACTTCTATGGTGTGTGGACTTCAGAGGTCAGAGAAAGTGGGACAAGCTATATAGTGGGAGAGGACAAGGCAGTGAGGCCGAGGCTACTGACAGAGGGAGCATGCTGAGGTGAGGCCAGGGTGCAAGCCGAGAGCTACCCACCCACTGGTGCCTTATGGGGCAGTGCATTCCATAATTCCTCTCCAGGCTTCGATTAGAAGGCACAGTGTGCTCTGCAAACTGTAGGCAGCCCTGAGACCCTGGGGATGCAGCCTCAAAAGCGGGAAGCAGTGATTGCTTGCTCCAGGCTGTGGGTCCCTGGGTCCCTGGGTCCCTGGGTCCTTGGGGTGGAGATGAGGCAGGAGCTGTCCTTGAGCCCACCTGCACACAAGTGTGATTGCAAAGCTTCTCAAGTGCATGTTGGCCGCGTTGTTAGAAGATTGTCATTTGATAGATTAGTGAGCTCAGAACAGAGTTTGTTTTGTTTTTGTCCTGTGCTTTCTTGGGTTCTGGCTATTCAAAGGACAACTACCTGGATCTAGAGGACCTGAAACTCTTACCTGAGAGCTGGGAAGGCTGGATCAGGGGAGGTGGAGGTCAGTGCACCAGAGCGGCCCTGTGGGTTCAGTGGTGGGGAGGCCGCTGGGACTTTCTCCTGACTTCCTGCAAAGGTGGAAGACAAGTTGCAGCAGTAGGAGGAGGAACATCAACTGGGGCCTAGAAGCACCAGGGCTCACCATTCTAGGCAGAGTTGTGTGAAGAGGGGCCTCTGGCGGGTGGGAGAGACTTGAACCCATTTCTGGCCTAGGGAAGGAGCTGGTAGCTGAAGGTATCAACATATAGAAGGGGAGGACTGTGTCCCTTTCTCTCCTCCTGTGAGTGATGTGTCCCTGCCTCTCCGTGGGGAGTCATCAGCAAATTTATAGAGGGGAACTCCTACCCCCTTAGTGTGCATCCCCTACCCCTGCTTTTTGTGTGCTGGGGCTGCAACCCAGGGCCTAGCACGGTGCTAGGTGAGCCTTCCACCATGGAACTTTAGCCCTCGCCCTGCATTTCCCTTCTTTGAGAATTTTCAGCTCTTTATTAATCATTGCTTAAAATCAAAACTTGGCAAACAACATCGATACCTGCATATTCCAGGTTCATGTGTACAAAGCATTTGGGCAGTTTGGTTGGTTTCCTGGGGGACCCTGGCCTTGTAGCCACAGAGCATCACTGAAATCTCCTGGGGCTGTTTAGAAGTGCAGACTGCCCGGGGCCTCCTGAAGAGATAGGGAGTTAAGAGCCCCGGGCAAGGAGTGGGCATCCTGAAGCCTGAGAAGCCTGCTCCAGAGCAGAGGTTCAGAGTGAGGTTGCAGATCAGCAGCACCCGAAACTTGTTAGAAAGGCAGTGTCACAGGTCCACACTGAACCTGCAGAATTGTGGTTCTCCAGCTTCAGTGTGTCATCATTGCCAGGACACGGGGAGCCCATGCCTGTTGAAATGGAGCAGAGTTCCATGCCTGAGTTCCATTCCACCATCTGAGGAAGGGCCCAGGAGTCTGTGTTTCTAAGAAGTTCCCTGGTAGTGCTGAACTTGCTGATCAGAACCACACCTCTAGAAGCACTGCCCTCGAGGTGCCTAACTTGCTCTGGGAGAAGTTAAGATGTAGGGTGCTGAAGGTATAGCTGAGGCCAGAGAAAATACCTTCTAACCTGGGGTTTTGAAGGTAAAACATTTGAAAAAGTAGGCTTGTTCTTGGCTGGTGCCTTGCTGCCTGTTAGGGCCTGGGGTTTAGAAGAATTGTGGGTTATGAGAGTCCTGGGTTCTCCGTGCTGCCTGCACCTCTCTGCTGGCTTCCAGCAGTGGACCGACTCATTTGCAGTTTCGTCATTTGTTCAGTGGGAGAAGGAGGCAGAGGGTCACTGTTTTCTCTCTACTCAGAACCTGAAGGATCAAAGCTGTGTGCCTGCCACAGGAGTGCGTTAAAAGCAGAAAGCCGGTCAGCAGTTCCCCCTCCCTTTTCTGGTGTGAAAGTTGCCAGTGTGTTCTTGGCAGCCAGCTGGCTTTGATCTTTCAGTTTGTGTTAAACATTCAGGATTGGCATGGGCTCCCCCTCTCCTTTTAATTAAACAAACTATCAGAGCTGCTCCACTTCCAGGAAGACGGGGCTGGCACATCTGTTCATGGGGTCTGCAGTAAGAGGCGTGTGCAGGACCACGTGTGTGTGCATGAGTGTTTGTGCGAGCACGTGTGGCAGGCTAGGGCAGCGCCAACGGTGGCCAGAGGATGTCTCTCACACCAAAAGTGGAAGTGGCACAGGTGGCTTTCCTTTGGTGCACATGTGATAGATGCTGTGTGCGTGAGAGGACCAGAGGAGACTGGGGTGCGGGTGCCACTTCAGGGGGCAGCATTGGTCCACCCCCACTGTCCTGGCCTGACCCGTCCAGATGTAAGCCCTCGTCCACCATCTCAGCAGTTAGAAGAAGGGAAGAGCTCTGGCTGCTGAGTTCCTGGCCCAGCTCTGCCTCAAGTGGCACCTTATAAGAAGGTCATCCTGACCACTACTCAGAAGCGTCCCTGTTCTACAGATGGTCACACGTCACCATTGTACAGTGGTGCTCAGACTGGAAACAGCTCAAAAGTCCATCAGCAGGTGTCTGGATAAACACCTTGTTGGTGTTTATCTTGGCGTCTCCCCCAGTGGAGCAGTGGAAAGGAATGACGTCCCTAGCACAGTGGATAGATGAATCTCAGCCTCAGGGTCATTCTGGAAGAAGCCTGGAAAGCAGCAGATACTGAATGATTCCATGTGCGTGAAACTCTGGGCAACATGGACTCTGTCGTGGCGGCAGGGTTGGGTTGGTGGTTCTGTGGGTGCAGGAGCGGGGTGAGGAGATTTTGGGGGTGTGGGTATGTTGGGATTTTGGCAATGGTTTCACGGGTGTACCCATGTGACATATTTTACACTTGCAATGTGTGCAGTTTATTGCATGTCAATCACACCCCAAAAAGGCTGCTTAAAAGTAAAGTCTTTTGATGACAGCCTCGATGTCCAGTAGGACCTGGCTGTGGTGGGAATGTCTGTATCTCGCCCGTGTGACAAGCCAGCAGCCCCATGTGGCTGTGGGGAGCTTGAAAGGTGCCAGTTACCCGCACCCCAGACATTTCTAACTTCAGATTTGTTCCATGTACATGGGGGAGGCACGTGGCTGGTGGGCTGGTGTCTGTCCTACCGCCCAGCCAGCCCCGCCCCTCACAAGTGTCTGGTCTTGGGCCAGCTACTGGGGGTGACTGGAAGGTCCAGCTCTTGAAGGCTGTTCGAGGCTCACACATGCTACACAATGCTGAGTGCTCTGCTGAGGTGCCCTTCGGACCTCAAGCTGTGAGGTCTCCACGAAGCTTTCCATGTACCGAGGCCTGACGGGAGAGCTTGCCAAGGCGAACAGCGACCTGCCTTTCTGTAAAGCCTGGGTTTTCCTTTCAACTCTGTGATCACTCAGTGTATGCTCAAGTTGAAAAACTCCCCAGATCCAAAGCTTTGTCTTTTTTGCTTCCTAATTTTTCTCCCAAAGTGGGTGTATTAAAATAAATTGTGTGCCATGGGTAAGTTTCAGGTGAGATTCTTCGTCCACATTTTTCCTTGTGTGGAGACAGAGTGGTCTTTGTAAGGAGAGCAGAGAGGAGAGCCCTGGAAGACCTGTTCTTTTCTCAATTCTCAAGGATGGAGCTGGATTCTGCCTAGGTTTTAGGCTGTTCCATAACACTGGAGACCTATAACTGGAGAGCCCAAGGTTTAGGCGTCCCCACGGAGCCTTTGGGCAAGGTCATGTGGCAAAGCAGCACTGCTCATCGAAGTTAGAAGTTACAGCAGCCTGGCTCTCTGGGTAGGGCTGCATGCTGGGGCCAGCTACGAGGTCCAGTGACCAAAGCAGGGCCTGCGAGCCTATGCCCTGTGAGTGGAGGCAGGAGGTGATAGAGCTGGAGCTAAGGAACCTTAAGGCCCCAAGTAAAGCAACTAGGGAGAGCAGTGTGGAAAGACGGCTGTGGCCACTCTACTCCGCCTCGTCTGTGCTGATCGCCTTCGGTATTAGCTTAATGATTTCATTCTTGATCCCTGGCAGTCCTGTGTGCTCCTGCCCCATGACCGAGTCACTTTATTTGTACTAGTGAGATTATAGACCTTTGCCTCTGAATGAGTCATCTTGTTAGACACATCCAGGTGAACTCAGAAAAGCAAAGGCAGGAAGAGGGATAGAGAAAGAGGATTGCTATTCTAAAAGATTGCTACTTGCCGGTCCATAGTTAAGACGGCGATTAGGAGTTTTACTTGCATTGAGCTGTGCACGCTGTCTCAAAGGCCATTTTATGTACTGTGCTTATCAAATGATTTCATAAGTCAGAACATGAGAGAAAGCTGGTGCTCACTGGGCACTGAGGAAGGGTGGGTGGCCCCGGGCAGGTAGTTCTGTCCATCATAGAAGTTTCATTGCTCACAAACTGAGGCTGGAGTGCCCGCACACAGGGGTGTGCTCTGGTTTTCATCTCTCCTGGCCAGAGCTGGAGGGTTCCTTCAGCAGCTGCCCTGCGTGTTCAGTGAGGAGGACTCCTGCCCTGCTGCAGGCCAGGCCTGCAGGACGTCTGGCCCCACTCACCTGTTCTCTGGCCAGGGAGAAGCAGGGCCCCTTCTGGAACGTTCTCCCTGACACAGTGCTCACGTGCTGTGCGGGTCACACAGGCAGAGGGCAGAAGCACAGAGGCAAAGGCCAGGTGACCTGGAGTGTGGGAGACTTGCTCACAGGGCCATCGGTGGGGCCTTTTTACATCTGTAACAGTTCCTTTAAAACAGGCAGGCAGGCAGGCAGGCAGGCAAGCAGGCGGCCTTCCCTTCACTTACGGTAGACACCACCCATTTCAAGCCAGCCAGTGCTTTCCAGTCACCAGCCCTCACAGCCTCTTCAACGGTTACTTCTGTCGCCTCAGCTCCAGGCATCCACTGGTCTATTTTTCTTTTTTAGTAATTTAGTTTTGATCAGAAAAGTAATAATCAACCATTTTGGTTAATTTGCATGACTCCAAGAAGAAAAATTGATTGAACAAAGCCCAGACTTCAGCAGTCGCCCTCACTGTCCCCTTTACTAATGCAGCTGCCTTGACGTCAGCAAGACAGCGTTTCCTCCTCCTTCTTAAGGTCTGTGCCACATCTCTTCAGCAGAGATGTCCCTGTGCTCAGGCTTAAAGTCATTTTCTAGAAATTCCTTGCTTCCTAGGTCCTGTGGAGTCTTCTCTTTCAGCTCACTTACACAACAGTTTGTCCCTGTCAACAGTGAGTTCCTGAGGACTGAGGGTCTCCATCCCTGACCCTTCTGCACATCCCCAGCCTCTTCTCCCTCCGCCATAGGCTGCCTACACCTCCTGTGAGGCAGTCATCACAATCATGATAAGCTACTATGTGTCCCGTTCACACAAGACAATGGGCCTTGTCCCCGTGTCCAGCCCAGGATGGTTACACTCATTGCTTAAGTGAATGAAGAATGAAAGCAAGCTGGCCAAATGTGGACGTCGGTGGGATGCCTGTAGGTCACGTGCTCCTCGGCCCTGTAATATCTCGCTGTGGGTACCAAGCATTGCCCACCCTTCCCCCTAGTGTCCATGGTCAGAACCTGAGTTCGTTCTTCAGCTGTGTAGTGAATAGTCTCGAGGGAGCTGTGTAATCCTAATTGCAACTGATGTGCTGTGGAGAATCTGGTTTTTCCCACTCACACAGGCGTTTACACCTGCACGTCCTCTTAGTGCAAATCCTGCTGGGATTCTTCCTACAAATGTGGTTTTAAACCTACAAGCTCCTCTTCCTCCCCTCAACCCACCATGTGTCTGCATGGCTCTGGTGCCACCTGGGGAGCTCTGAGCCTCCCCACGGGACAGTTTTGCTGCCCCTTTGTGTGTCCATGCCTTGTCCAAGGTGCCCCAGCCTTGGCTCCTGGCAGGCCTGACCACAGCATGCCCATGACTGAGCGTGGCTGTGTGTGATGGTGTAGATGGACAGGCAGTCTCACGAGTAGAACTGGGACAGTTTACTCTTCTTCCCAACCCCGGATTAGCCGGCCTGACTGCTTAAAACCAAAGCCACCCTGTCATTATGAGGAGCCATTGGTCTCTGTGCTGTGTAAATATGCACTGCGTGGTATGTCTCAGAGTTGGGAACTCTTGGTGTGTCCGCATGTTTGTTTTTCCTCTGCAGAGTGGGCGTGTTTCCCTTACCTTTAGAGCCAGTTATTGCTGTCTACAAGACAGACTCAAATAAATATGTGAAGAATGAGTCGGTGAGTTCACATGGGCATTTACTGTATAGTTTGGTTGAAAGGTGTTTCTAGAACTCAGGTTGTGTCTGAAGCCTCTTTACATTCCGTCTCTTATATTGAGATGCTCAGAAAAATCTGAGAGTTCAGGTTTGTTCCACCCATGCTTTTTGAGCATCTTCCTCTGGGCCATGTCCTGTGCCAGGAGCTCTGGGCACCTGAGACATAGTGCAGGTAACTCTACCTTTTGGAATCTGCAGTGAGGTCAGCAGGATGGATGTAGGGGAGCCTGAAGAAATTCAGGAAAAGGACAACATGGGGAGTTTGGGGAGGGGTCCCTTCTGCTGGGGAGGCTGGGGTTGCTTCACAGAGAGTGGCATTGGAGCCACAGGTGGTGGGTGTGGCTTTGGACAGTGAGGGTGAGGCAGGCTGCTTCAGTTGAGGGCACAGGCGGGGCACAAGCAGCAGGGAAGCAGTTCAGGAGGCCAGCTGAAGAAGAAAATTAGCAAATAAACATGGACTGCATAGGGTCTTAAAGGCATAGGTAAGTAGTTCATGTCTGTTAGGGACGTGGCCCCAGGTAAGCCTGGCAGGGCCGTGAAGGAGGGATTGGGGCAGGCTGGTGACAGGGATGCTGTCCCCTCTGTCCAGAGAAGGGGCGCTGAGCCTCCCCCCCCAGGAGGCCTGGGATGTGGCATAGAGGGACACTGCGTGAAGGCCTGGAGGTCAGAAGACGTGGGGGCTTGCAGAGTGGGGTGAAGCCTGGGCCTGGGCCACGGTGCGGGGAGGAGCCCACCCTGACTCCTGCAGGTGGAGGGAAGTGCTGGCTGTGCAGAGACCATGTGCCTTCTGCAGATTCCTCCTGCTCTGCTCCCTGGTGGGATCCAGGTGTGCCTCCTCCCAGAGGGGTCATTCACCAGCAAGGCCTCTGCACCATACCTTCCAGTCATCTGCAGACCTCGCCTTAAACCAAGCCTTTCAGTAAGGAAGCATGAACTTCTGCGAGCTGATCCTTACAGATCGCAGCAGATCACACCGTGCCCTGGAGCAGTGCAAGCTCCATGAGCATTGTGGGGTTGTTTAGTTTTGAGGCAGAAGTTAACCCCCCAAAATCATCTCTGAAATGACACTTGTTAATTGATCAATTATTTGGCAGAGTTCTTTTTTTTTTTTTCCCCAGTACCGTGGATTGAACCCAGGATCTTAACCACTGAGCCACCTCCCAGTGCTCTTTACTTTTTATTTTGAGGCAGGGTCTTGCTAAGTTGCTGAGGCTGGCTTTGAACTTCTGGTCCTCCTGCCTCAGCCTCCCAAGTTGCTGGGAATACAAGCATGCGCCACCCTCAGTTGGTTGTTGATGCAGCTCTGTTAACACACCTAACAGTATTTTCAAGTGGATTTTTATCTCTGAAAATTTTGTCTACCGAATAATGTCTGGAAACCACATCCCATATGCCTTAAAAATGCACCTTGGTTTTATCTCCCTATTGAAGATAATTGAACTAAAAATGGTTTCATTTGCTCAATTGTGAGAGTGAATGCAAAGGTTCCAGAGTCTGTGCCCCCGCCCCCTACTCCTTTGGGCCTGTTAATGGGGGTGCTGGTAGCCCAGATGGCTGGAGGGTAGGCTCAGCCTCAAGCCCAGGCGCAGCGTGGGAGCCGTGGGAGCCGCTGTCCTGGTGACTGCAGGGAGGACTGAGCTGGGAGGGGCCTGCACTGGGGAGGGAGTCTTGTGGGGCTCAGGATGCGAGTTTGTGCCTGGAGGTTCTTCCTGGCTGGGGCTTTTACTTCCCTCAAGTTCAAGCTGCCGGTGTGACAGACCCACTGCCTGATGTGCCCAAGTGTGTCAGGAGGGTTTGATTCCACTCGGTTTAGTGTGTTGTGATGGTACAGGTCAGCAGTCTCCTGCCTCCACGCTGCAGGGGGAAGAGCCCCAGGACCCTGCCCTTTGTCTCCTTCCTCCAGCTGCATCCTTCACCTGCTCTCACCCACGCTCCCCACCCCCTCACACACACCGGCACCCACATGTGCACCCCACACACTAACACACAAACCGGCACCCATGTGCACCCCACTCCCTCACACACACCTGCACCCACGTGCACCCACACCCTGACACACTGGCACCCATGTGCACCTCAAACTAACACACACACTGACACCCAGGAGCACCCGCATCTTCACACACACCTGCACCCATGTGCACCCACACCCTCACACACACACCGGCACCCACGTGCACCCCACACCCTCACACACCGGCACCCATGTGCACCCCACAACTTCACACACACCTGCACCCACGTGCACCCCAGCCCCTCACACACGCCGGCACCCATGTGCACCCTACACCCTCACACACACCAGCACCCACGTGCACCCTGCACCTCCACACACACCGGCACCCACGCACACCCTCTCACGCACCCCATACACACCCCTGGACACGCCCGTCCCTCCTGCACTCATGGACTGGCCCCTCAGGCTCATTTGCACCCAGCACTCCCTCCTGCGCCTTCCCAGCAGGCGGAAGCCTGGGTCTGCCTCCACTCTGGCCTGCCTCCACGTGGGGAGCGCTCTGCGGGGAGTGGGAGTGGGGCTGCCCAGGCAGCGGTGGGAAGGGTGGCCCTTTGGTTCCGGGTTCTTCAGAGCCACACTGTCGTAGCTGCTTTCAGATTTGTTTTCCTATCGCACCTGCCTTTGCACAGACTTGGCAGCTGAACAGCGTAGGGTCACTGTTGTGTAAAACATGCAGACTTCATTAGACGTGTGTCACATGCGTGTGGGACACGCAGACCTTTAGGCAGGTCTTTCGCCTGTGAGATGGCTTTGTCGGGAGGGCCTGGGACGGAGCAAGGCTCTCCACTTGTGCTGCGCTGGCTGAGTGTTAAATGCTGGTTAGTCATGACCAAGTGCCGTCTCTGACATCTTGCTCACTTGAGATTAAAAGGCAAATGGAATAAGAATCTCCTCTTTGTTTTTGTTTTCTAGATTCAGAATATGAACAACATAATCTCCTTCCCTCTGGACAGTTTGCTGAAGGGGGACCTGAAAGGAGTGAAAGGGGTAGGACTCGAATCCAGGTCTCGGGCCCTTCGCATCTCCTGGAGTCACGGTTTGCGTCATGGCCCCACAGCACAGCTGCCACCAGTGTATTCCTCCTGGGGAAACAGGGCACTTTTGCTTTCTCTGTCCTTTGGTTTGCCATTTGACATCACCTTTGGGCCAGAGCATGGTGACATTTAGCCTTGCTGTCATCCTCTTGGTGCTGCAGACTGGGCAGGGGGAGAATGGGAAAGCGAGCGGAGCTGCTGTGGAGACTGAGCCCTGCCAGGCCTCTTGGTCAGCAAGGAGACCTGTGAGGAGAAGCCTGGCTCTCCAGCCACCTTGTCACTGATTCGGGACAGTTGTCCCGAAGGGAGAGTCACATCCTGAGGGCTTGGCTGCCTGCGCGTTCCTCACTCCAAAGACTGGTGGCTGTTGAGGACGTGCCCTGCCCTGATAGGCTGTGCACTGCGTCACAGGAGCCGTCAGGGCTGGAGAGGTTCTTGGGAGTCAAGTTCTTTGACTGGCTCTGCATGTGATTCCTGGGTCTCATCTGGGCACATCTGGAAGCCCTGGCTGCCTGTGGTGGGCACCTGCTGGGACTTCTCCGTGTCTCCTTCACAGAATGTGCCAGGAGAGAGCATTGCCTGCCCTCCCTATGGGAGCCTGGAGAACAAGCCACCTGGGTTAATCAGAAAAACCAGAGGGAGGGCGCCCTGGGCAGGGGCGAGGCAGGCCCGCACTGGGCACAGTGGAGGCAGCTAGCAGGGTGGGACGCTCGTGGGCGGGGTCACTGAGCACCCTGTAAGGCCATTGAAGAGCCAAAAAATAAACAGGCAAGATAGAGTTTTCCTCTTCCCATGGAACCTTGGCGAAGGAGGCATCACTAGGTAGGAATGATTTGATAGAATTTGGAAGGTGCAGTGATTTTTTGAGCCAGGCTTTGTCAGAAAATCCAAGGCCTCATTTCCAGACAGTGCCAAGGAACCCCGGGGAGCCTGGGTGGCTTTCATATCCTGATTGTCAGGCTCAAATCAGGGTTACGTATGTCAGAGAGATGCTAATGGGAAAAGTCAGATTCCCTTTTAGAAAGAGATACTGAGTTATTTGCAGATTAAATCTTCTCTTTCTAGATTCAGTTTTAGGATAAACCAAGGGCAGAGAGTTGGGAGGGTGACAGACTGTGGGTCAGACATGTTAAATGGGTGGTGGGCACATTGCAAGTCAAGGTACAGAGACATGTCATTTGGCATGTTCTATAATAGATATTCTCAAGGGAGAAAGAGAGAAATGCCAGCACCAGTCCTATTAAAAGCCTGTGCTCTGGGTCCTTTATTTTTTCATAGGGTTTCGTACGTCATTATTGCAGAAATTAATGTTCTCTTCAGGACTGGTCCAGGGCTACGGAAGTGTGTCTTGCACAGAAGTTAATGATTCGTCCTGCTTAATTGCTGCTTCTCTGTTTACAGGACTTGAAAAAGCCCTTTGATAAAGCTTGGAAGGACTATGAGACAAAAATGTGAGTGTTTTCACTTTTAAAAATACGTGTAGGTGATGTGAGATTTCAGTTTTAAATCAAGTCTAATAAACCCTAATCCAGGAAGGACACCTGAGCCGTGCTGTTCCTCATCACTCCAGCTGCTTCTGTGGGTGCTCTCCACACTCAGGTGGTGGCCTCCTCCAGAGCCCCTTGTCCCTTCTCTGTGGCTTTGTGGTGGTGACACAATGTCGTGTTCAGAACCTGCCGAAGGAAGGCAGGACCAGTTTCTCCCGGGAGGTGCTTGCTCCTTTCCTGGTTTTGCCCTTTCTCATCTTATTGCCGTTTGAGGAGATGCAGTTCTCAGACTTTGTCTTCTTGATGATTTATGAAAACGGCCTGCTTTTAGCTTTGGGTCTGTGTTTCTGAAACACCGGGCTCCTTGGTTTTTGAAAGATTCTGCAACACCCTTCTTCCGCTTTGCTTGATCGCTTGTCTGTCAGAGAAGAGCATGAAGGACGGGCTGTCGGCTCCACGCAGACGGCACCGAGGTCTCGGGCAACGCCGGGCCTGCCCCTGCTGACTTGGGATAGTAGTGTGATGTTGCCCTCACAGCTTCCCATTCCTAGGGTGGGGAGAGTCGAACCCACCATTGTGGGGAAGAGGGGTTTCGGTTATTTTAAATACTGGAGAAAAAGAAAACATTTTAAATGCCTTGTGTTTACTTTGCATAATCTCTGTGCCTTGGAGAATGGAGACTCTTCTGAATGGAAATAGAAACTTCCATACGAAGCCATCTGGTAAAGTGAGAGGTGTCAGGAAGGAAGTCAATTCAGATGTGAAGATGAAGTTTCTTTTTTTTTTAAAACCAGCTTTGGATGTCTTTTCAGTAGTGAAGGATCACAGAGCCCAAAGTAATGAACACTCAACCTTTGATATTTATTCTGACCATGGAAATGTTAAATTTCCACGCAGAGTTGCTTGGATTCCAAGTGTGGCGATTCACTAATGGCCCATGCTGATTTTGGCTTGGGTGAGTGCTGAGCTCCAGAATCTCGAAGCTGTGTTCAACCCAGAGAGGCTTCAACTCGTTTCCCTGGTCCTTTAGCATCCTTTATCTGGGACCAGTTGGATGAGAAACGTAGGGAGCATTCCTGCTTTACAGATGGTCTCCCAGCAGGAGGGTCTTGAGCCACGGCCAGGAGTGTATTTGCTGACTTGCATCCAGCTGCTCCTGTTGTCCCCTCAACAGCCTTCCCAGCAATGCTGCATGTGCATAGCTGGACCATGGTGTCAGGGGCTGTTGAGGAAGACTGTGGAGAGAGGCCTCTGGGCCTGAGGGGAAGGTCCAGGAAGTGGGATAACATCACATTCTGTGTGGTGAAGACCCACTTACATAGGGCAGAAGCATAGCTACCCACGTACCCTAGAATCCGAGGAGAAGGGAGCAGTGCCCTCTACACTTGAAAGAATTCTAGGCCGCACGAAGGAGGTAATTCTTCATCCTCTAACATGCAAGATCCTTATCCCAAGAGGCTTTGTGGTGTATAGTGACTAGGTCTATGGCATCCTTCGGATTCCTGGTCAGTGATTCCATATTGAAATTAAGAGAGACGCTGTGTGTGCACTGCCTTGGTCCCTCAGGAGGGTGTCAGCAGCCTTGAGTTGAGTGAGGCTCGTGGAAGGGCCTGGGGCCTTCTGGTCAGAACCCTCCCAGATGCCTGAATTCATCGAGCGGCTTCCTACCAAAGGCCTTCCTTGCTCACATTCTTATTTTTCCTTCAGATTATTGAGGATGCACCCGCCCAGCACAGAGCGCCACACTAAAGAAACATACCCCTCTTCTTCTTGCCTCTTCTTAAACACTCTGCGTGCGCACACACCCTGCCCCACCTCCCGTGACGGGGACTTCTGGAGCCCCACGCAGCTCATTTCATCACTGAGCACCTTTTAAGGAAGTTGCCACCTGTCTTGAGGTGCACGCCCGAGGCCTCCAGGACGTGCTGCTTCCCAGGTCTTCACGGCATCCTCTCAGATCGAGTGATTTCTGTTGGCTTTCATTAGTTTCCTTTTCTCTAGAGTAAATGTTCACAGTGACTTCCAGCCCTTGGTAGCTGATGTAATTTTGTGGCTCGTTTGACCCTGGTCCTTCTCTTGGATGTGCCCCCACTGGTCGGTGCTGAAGTGTGCCCTTGACGTTTAGGTAATAAGCATTCAGCCTGAGATCCTTATGGAAAGGGGATTGGAGCTGGAAAAATGAGGAGGAGGTTTGTTTTCTTCTGCGGTATGAGCACCATGGCAGGCCAGGCAGGGGAACTGGCCTGGCTTCACAAAATGGGGAGCGGGCTGGTCTGAGGAGAAGAGCGGGAAGGGAAGAGCGAGGCACATGCCGACCTTCCACCTCCTCTGCCCAGAGCAGAACCAAGCAGGTGCCTGGGAAGCATTTGCTGAGTACGTTGTGGCAAGGTGAAGTGTGACGTTTTTATGAGAGCATTTTTCTTACCTGAGCATTAAGAGGCTGTCCTGTTCTAAAATGTGTGCTGAACACTCTCATGGGCCGGCTGACAGACAGCTTCAGGGCTGTCCAGTGCAGTCTGCCTTGCCAAGGAGCCTCTTGATTTACCCGGGCTTTTATTTTATTTTATTTTTCACATGTAGAACCAAAATAGAAAAGGAGAAAAAAGAGCATGCCAAGCTTCATGGGATGATTCGCACTGAAATAAGTGGGGCTGAAATCGCAGAAGAGATGGAGAAGGAAAGGCGGCTATTCCAGCTGCAGATGTGCGAGGTAAGGTGCTGGCAACAGGTGCCAGCCGGGCTGCCTATGGCCTGCGCCCCACCGTGGCATCCCCAGGAGTGGGGCTCAGACCTGTGGCTTCAGAGAAAAGACCAGGTGGATTATTGAACTCTCTTCTGAGTTGACAGTTCATGTTATAAGGGGCGTCTTCGTCTCGTGGTGGGTGGAATTAGGTTACTCTAGCAGCAACCTTTTATGAAAAGTAGAGAACTTAATGTCTTTTCTGGCCTCCTGTACGTACTTTCTCATACTTACCTCCTCTCAATGGAATTAGCTAAAATACTTCAGGTGCTTTTAAATGAGTTGTCGGGGTCCCCATGGAATCAGTGACCAAGGAGAGAGGTGAGAAGGGAGAGGGAAAAACTTCATGGCACTTTGTGACGTCCTCCAGCAGGGGCAGTGCTTCTGCCCCAGCTTCTCCTGCTCTCTGCCAGTACCCTGCGGCCTCAGCCACGCCTTGGGGAGGGGGGAGCAGCAGGACGGACACTGGGAGCATTTCTCCAAGACCAGAGACCCTCTAAGCATGAGGGCCATTGCTCAAAGCCTTTCTGTTTCTGTGCCTTGCTTGTGGCTGTGCAAGAAGAAACCGCTGCCACCTCTGCCCGGGCTTCCAGCCTGCTCAGAGCAGCATGTCCGTGTGAACAGGCTGTGGGGAATCTTCTTCTCGATTCCTCTCTGTAAACGTTTATGATTATTCCTTAGAACAAGTTCTGGTAAGGAGGATTTCTGGGTCAAGGGATGCACCTATTCTAAGTTTTGATACACTGCCAAGCATTTTATTAAAGATGTATCCTTTTGATGCATTGCCAGATGTCCATTTAACCAGGAATAAATATCAAAAGGAAGGGGAAAAAGGACATGTGGGCAGGCAGTTGTTTTAGAGAAAAGGAAATTTGTAGCTTACGACTTCAGGGCAGTTTCCTCTGTCTGTATTGGGGAGGCTTGACCCACCTGGGAGAGCATGCGGATGTGGGCTTACCGTGTATGACAGCTGGGAGCCTGTGTGTCTCTGCACGGATCAGCAGACGCCAGGGCGTTCTGTCTCAGAAGAGATGTCAGAATCCTAACAGTGGAGGGTACAGGGACTTAGTAGAGTCCTTATTTTCTAAGCCTTTAGGGAAGAACAAATGTATTTCTTGATGCTGGTTTTACAGATCCCTGGGGCTTCCTGATATCTTAGTGGTCATTAATGAATTCTCAAAGTTAAAAATGGCTTTAATTAATTTCAAATTAAGATGTGTATTTTAAATAGTCACATTTAGGGGCAGTGTCTTGGGGTTGGTGATATGGCACTGCTGAGTTGTAGCTGTTAGTGTTCAGGATGGTGACCTGCCTAAGGAGAGGGGCCCAGGATGCAAGCCTGTGCACAGGAAGATCTGAGATGGTGAGAAACCCTGTCTGTTCCAACTTGAGCAACCAGAGCAAGGCTGTCCCAGCAGGATAAGGTAGAGTGTCCTGTCATCAGGAGCTCTTGGCTCTTGAACATCTAATTATCTTCCTGGCAGAGAGTTCACATGGCCTCACTGAAAGGAGCCTTAGTTATGGTGTGCAGAGGGATTGAGTGGCTCTGCTCATTGTAAAGGACCTCCAGGAATAGAAGACTTACCCTGTCCCCAGAAGCTCCCTTGAAGCTGCTCTTCTACTTGTTTCTGTGATCGTCCCTTCTTTGTCTCTCAACAGTATCTGCTGAAGGTCAATGAAATCAAGATTAAAAAGGGAGTGGATTTACTTCAGAATCTGATCAAGTATTTCCATGCCCAATGCAAGTAAGTCCCTTTTCTTGTTTGTGATGTCATTTGAATGTTCCCCCAGGTATGGCCCCTACAGTGTTGTACGGAGGAGAATAAACTTATTTAAAAATCCCCGGTCAGAGGAATGAAGCACCATTGTGTGCTACGTGGATGAACCTGGAGAATCGGGCACATAAAGGGAGGCAGACACAAAGGCCGTGCGTGTCCTGTGTGGTTTCGTTTGGCAGTCCAGGAACAAGCAAATTCACAGAGATAGAAACAGATTGGTGGCTGCCACAGCCTGAGGAAGGAAGACTTGGGGGATGATTGCTGATGGGTACAGGGTTGCTTTTGGGGGTTAATGAAAAAATTCTGAATATACATCTTCATGAATGTACTAAACCCACCCTACCGTACACTTTAGAAGGGTGAACTTAATGGTTTGGGAATTATATCTCAGTAAAAAGTAAATATATGTATACAATATTTTAAAAAAATCTACAGTAGTTCCTGAATGTATTTATTTTTGCTCTTTTTGTGTGCGGGGGCAAACTGATTTGATCTGACACATGATTTCAGTGTTTTTGTTTTTTAAGAGAAAGGAGAAGATGTGGATACAGTGTATTAAATTAGGAAAACTCTTTCCTTTATTACTGATGTTATAAGGCTAGGGACCTTGATGAACGAGGGAGGGTGCAAATAAGAAAGAGAAACTTCACGTTTAACCTCAACTGTGCCCTTCACCAGCGGCCTCATGGCCTGCGTCTGCTCCCAGACCCCAGTCGCTGGCAGAAGCAGTCGTATATAAGCAGTTGTTAAGCCCAGGGCTGTTCCCTCGCTTGCCAGACAGACTCTAGTCCAGCGTGTGCTGTTGGCTCCATGCTGAGATAAAGGGATGTCCAGCACAGGAGGACTCCCTGCTCCCAGAGTTGGGTCAGGGGTCAAACTGAAAAACCGGATGTTGACGAGTGTTCTGCAGTGTGGGAATGTGAGACCAAATTTGATAGAAAAACCCAGTTTAGAAAGAGACTCGGGGTGGGGTTTCTTTTCCCCTTTTCTGTGTGGTTGCTGTTATATTCTCCAATAGTTAGAGCACCGTGCCTGGCACATAGCAGGGACTCAGATATTTCTTGGATTAGCTGCAGGCCTCTTTGAGGAGACTGTATTCCTCAATCTAAAGGAGCCAGCAGATGGGTGGGGAGGGACATCTCAGGGGCATTGAGGTCTGAAGGCAGGAAAAGGCTGAGGTGCCTTAGTAGTGGTACGAGTCATGTGAAGCAAGACAGCATGGAAAGGCCTGGGCGTGGACGGCCGTGGTGTCTCCTAGGCTTAAGGTTTGATCCAGGGTGTTGGGATGCTCTGAAATGGTTTAAGTGGGGGATCCATTCGCATGGAGCTCCTGTGTGTGCCAGGCCCTGTTTGAGGTTCTGCTGATCCAAGAAGCCCAAAAGCAAAGTAGGTTCCACTGGTAGAAATGATTGGGAAGCCCATGAACAGACCCGGCTGTGGTTGGGACAAGGAACAAGTGGGGACAGGCAGTGGCTTCTGGAAGGAGGAGCCAGAGGCACACCAGTGATGTGGACCCTCACATGGGCTGCTGTCCTGGTGCACCCGGAGAGGACAGTGATTTGTTGGGCACAGTGGGGGTGGGAGGCCTGGACCAACTTGAGGAATCTTCTAAAGGTAGAATCACCATGCCTGCCTTCTTACCTTCCCTAAACAGCCTGTGCCCAGGCTTACGTGCCGTTTCTTTTTTCTTCTTTTTTGGTAATGGGGTTTGAACCCAGGAGTGCTTAACCACTGAACCACAGCCCAAGTCCTTTATTTTTTTTAAACTTTTTTTCCTCTCGATGGACCTTTATTTTTTATTTGTATGTGGTGCTGAGAATCGAACCCAGTGCCTCACATGTGCTAGGCAAGAGCTCTACCACTGAGTTACAGCCCCAGCCTCCCCAAGTCCTTTCTTCTCTTCTCTTCTCTTCTCTTCTCTTCTCTTCTTTTTTCTTTTCTTTTCTTTTCTTTTCTTTTCTTTTCTTTTCTTTTCTTTTCTTTTGGAGACAGTTGCACTAAGTTGCTGAGACTGGCCTCAAGCTTGAGATTTCTGTGCCTCAGCCTCTCGAGTCACTGGGATCACAAACACGTGCCACCACATCCAGTTCTCCTGGTGCGCACACTGCTCCTTTTATTGGAATGTCATCCTGTGCCCCTGCCCTCTCCCTAGTCCATGCCCTCTCCCAGGACCTGGCTCCTGGACTGTGAGCTCCTCAGCTGCATTCTCGTCTCCCAAGGGAACATGTGTCTTCTCCTGCGCTACCACGGCACCCTCTGCACGGGTCCTCCATGGTGTCTTCTGGTCTAATCCCAAAGAGTAAAGGGCACACTCTTAGGAGGGGCTGTGCCACTCACTCAGTCTCCCTCAGGGCATGGCGTAGGTGCCTGGCTCGTGTGTGCAGCAGGGCCTTGTGCTGTTGCCTGGGCTGTCGCTGCTCACGGTGTGGCACTGCGGTAGCAGCTGAGGTCAGGCAGTGCAGGAGTGTATGCACCGTGCTTGTGCTGGGTTGGAAGAGCCTAGAGACCATCCCAGAGGGGGAGAAGACCTCTCGTCTGTAGGATTTCCAAGATGAGCTTTTCGACACTCAATTCCTGTGAAATGTGACTGCGACTTGCAGATCCTCGCTCCAGGTCTCGTGTAACCTGGTGCGGGGCAGTTTAGGAAGTGGGTCGCTTCCTTGCTGATACTTTATTTTTAGGAAGAAGCTATTCTGGGATTTCCTTTTTTTTTTTTTTTCTCCTTTATTTTGCCCAAACTATCAGTTGGGTAGCAACAGACCACTTGTGGAAAAGTGAACCAGTTGGCCTTTTATGGGCATGAGCTTAGTAACCTATTAAAATAAGAATCTTCCGTTACTTCCTTCTTAGATCTGTGTGTGTGTATGTGTGGTGTGTGTGCGCATGCATGCACGCACTGTGTGATCCTAAATCACTCAAGTAGCTTTGACTTTTTAAATTTATATCTTGAGGATAAAATGTGGAGGCTGTGAGACTCAGCCGTGGCTCACAGGAGATTTGGCCCTGTGTGCATTTCACGTGTGGGAGTCCTTCACGTTCCTTCACTGAAGTTCTCATCAACCCTTCTTGGGTCCAGAAGCCCAGCTTTGCCTGAGGACACTGTGCCTGGTGGGCAGGGCTCCGTCCCAGCACGCTGCCAGCCACTGGAGGTGCACGAGATCACCGTGTTTCACTGAGATCCTGAAAGCCACACTTGCTTGACCCGGAGAAGTACTTGAATGTACATTAATTTTCTTTTTACTTGTTTTTGCTTTTCTCGGTTTTTGAGAAATACTTCATGTTGTCTTTTATTTCATTTTAAAAAAGAATTTGCATCTCAGTTTTATTCCTGGATTTTCCTGAAAGTTCCTCTGTCAGCCTGTGTTACTACAGGAGGAGGGTCCCGTTCTCCAGTGGAACCCAGAGATAGGGCAGCCTTTGAAACCCTAACTGAAACCCATGATGGCTGGGTCTGGCAGGTGGGTGTGAGTGTGGAGGTGACATGCTCTTCCAGCATATAACTACCTGCTGGACCCACGACGCCAGCTGTTGTCCCATGAACCTGGGGTGCTGAGTTGATCGGACTTGGACCCAGGATACTAGAGAAGCTTGTTCTGGAGTGAGGCAGGGGAGGCACCACAGGCAGACCTTCGGGCCCAGGATTAGAGTGTGGTGCCTAAAGCCTGGGGTGGGGTGGTTTGTCATGTGCTTTGGGGCCGGAGGAGCACTCAAGATCGCATCTCAGCAGGTGCATTTTCAAGGCTTGAAAATCTGGCCAAACAAGCTGGAAAATGTGCAATTGAAAACAAAGCTGGATCTGATAATGTGAATGGCTAAAGTTACTTGACTGAAGCTTGGAAAAATGTTAATGGGCTCTGCTTAGGAATAATTTGCCAGGGACTGTGCTTAGGAATGCCATGGTGACTGCAGCCAGCCAGGTGGCCCTCCAACTCCTTCTCTGGAAGCTCCCCCTAGTGCCAGGCCTGACTGCATTTTGAGCATATACCTGAGTGCCACAGCACGCCTCATGGAGCTTGGGGAAAGATGGGCTTTGAAAAATTGGAGGAAGTTCTTCAGGTACAGGTGGTGGGGAAGATTGGGGAAGCTGACGTCCACATTGTAAATCCAGATTTACATTGTTCTTCCAAGTGCATGCTCATCACCATGCTCGAAAAGTTGTCTATGAGGAGAAACGTGTCTCTGAGCCTTTGGCTCCACTCAGGGCTCCCACTGCGGGGAGAGTTGCCAGGCTGCGGAGGTGCCGGAGCAGAGCTCCTGTTCCCGCTCCCCAGGGCACCTCTGCCTTTATCTTCTGCGGCATTTTTCCTGTTCCCTATCTCAGCACTCACTCTTATGTTCTCCTCCTCCTATCTCTTTCCCTCCCTCCCTCCCTTCCTATTTCATAAGAATCTGAAGTGATTAAAGAAATAGTTACATAAAGAAAATTTATAAATAAAACCTTAGAACCAAATGAGTTCATGACAGAAGGGAACCGGACAGTTTCTCATTCCTGCAACTCGGCAGTGCTCCCACATTTCCTCTGCGTCTGGAAGGCACGTCTGCTCCCTACCAGCCCTGGTATTGGGGTGAAAATGCAGAGATGTGCAAGGCCTGTGGGGAGGACACCTGGGTGGATCTCTCTGGCACAGTGGCTGTGCCCAAGGCATGTACTGTCTTCAGAGAAAGGTTAGGTAGGTGAAATAGAGGACCAGGAGTATAAAGAACTGTGTATCCAGAGAGTGAGCTGGGAACATTCTGGCAGCCCAAGCTGTGGCCCTTCAACTAGCTGCAGGGCTTTGTAGCTCACACTGTGTGAGCTCCTGCCCTTCCTCCTCGTGATTACCGAACCAAGGCCCAGCAACAGTTCTTCTGCATTGTTTTCACAGCCCACAAGACACTTGTTATACAAATGGTCCCACAGGGCCATTGCTGAGTTTAAAAGGAAAAAACATCACCTGACAGGAACACACAGGTGAGACTCACATCACTTCCTGCAGGTAGTCTCCTCGGTCCAGCGACACAGAAGCCGGCAGCTTCCCTCCTTTCTGTCCTCCCCATGCCTTCCCTCCTGGAACTTGAGATGCAGTGGGAGAAGCACGTGGTAGATGACCTCAGTAATGAGTGCACAGTTGCCATTATGGCGCACATTTTGAAGTGAAGGACAGAATGCTGGGAGAATAGAATATACCAAGGAGAGCTCTTTAAACGTGGAATTCAGAAGGCCTCTGTCACAGGTGGCGTTCACCCTAAAACTTGAAGAATGACTGGGAACAGCTGGGTGGAACACACACTGCAGGCACAGGCCTGAGGCTGGAAGAATTCGGTGGCCATGGGGGACAGAAGGAGGCCTGTGGGCCTAGAACCACGTGACCCAAGGGGGTGACCAGTGTGGCTGGGAGCTGGAGGCGGCAGAGCCAAACCACACAGGCTGTTCCTGGGTCCTGCGGTCCTGAGCCTGTTGGGAGGCGGCCTCCTCATGCCCGGCAGGGTCCCAGGCAGGGCGGTGGTGCTGTCTGCTGTGCAAACCTGGCCCGACTTCTGCATTGCCTGAGTGCCTCTTCATCGGGACCTCACAGCTTCCAGTTCTGTGCTGAAGAGTTTTTGGTACTTGGCCTTAAGTTCTCTCATCATAAGCTGTCCCACTCTGCGGAGGGAGCTGGGCCCTGCTTGTCCCTCAGAGTTGCCTAGCTGTTGCTTTTTTTTTTTTTTTTTTTTTACTGTATTCTTTCTCTCTTCCGTGTGGCCATAGCTGTTGAGGAAACTTCTCCCCTGGCTTCCTCTTGTCGCACCCTCTGGCTTTTTTTTCTTTGCCTCAGATCCTTCCATTTAGATGCTCAGAAAGCTCTGAATCAAAGCTCTTGCTACCATTTTGGTAGAATCCTGTTTCTCATTGTCACCTGAAGATCTCAATTTATGGGGGTCAAGAAATATCACAAGTACGGGCCAGGGTTGTGGCTCAGTGGTACAGTGCTCACTCACCTAGCCCACGTGAAGCACTGGGTTCGATTCTCAGCACAACATAAAAAATAAATAAAAATAAAAGTATTGTGTCCATCTACAACTAAAAACATTTTTTAAAAAAAGATCACAAGTGCTTAGGCTAATTGCAGTTCTTTTTCTATTCTTCTAGTTTTGAGTATCATTTTATTCTTGATTTGCCTGATATTTTAAGTTTCTATTCATATAGGCGTTTCCCCCAGGATTTAGGTAATGACACCAGTCACTTTTCCTTAAAGAAGTTTTTCTCCATCTGACAGGGTTATTCTCTCCTTTATGAAGTACAATCTGTGTCTCTTCTTTCCCCCAGTTTTTTCCAGGATGGACTGAAAGCAGTAGAAAGCCTCAAGCCTTCCATTGAAACCCTCTCCACAGATCTTCACACGGTGAGCAGTCCCTCTGTCAGTCCTGTGTGCCGTCTGGCCTGAGCACTCTGTGCTGTCTAGCAAGGGAGAGCCCCGTCCTGCCTGGTGGCTGGGGAGGGTGTGGTCGGCACAGGGAGCTTTGGCCACACTGCTGCAGCCTCACCTTTCTCTGCTCCGTTTACCTTTTAAAGATCAAGCAGGCCCAGGATGAAGAAAGAAGACAGCTGATGCAGCTCCGCGACATCTTGAAGTCAGCACTGCAGGTCGAACAGAAAGAGGTGAGGGGATTTAATTTTGAAAGATGGCCGTTTAAGTCTCAGAGGTGTTGGGACTGAGGGATGTGAAATCCTGGCCTGCCAAGGACTTGTCGTTTGCTCTGGGGCCATGTGAAGCAGTACTGAGCATCTAGGTTGTTCTTTTAGTTCTACCAAAGCATCTTGGGTGTGTTCCAGGGGAGATACCTCCTGGGCGTTGACACAGGGTCTTTCCCACATGGCACACTTGCCACTTAACCCGCTGTTCTGCCCTGGATCTCTGACGTGCCCGGACTTTGCCCCTTGGGATGGAATAGAGCAGGTGGCCGCCTGGGTCCCTTCTGGCCCTGAGATTGCTCTGTAAGATGCGAGGAGTAAGCTTCTCTCAGGGCTCTGTCCTGAGGGGCACACATCCATGGACTCTCCTGTGTTACCTGTTGTGTAGTGACATCTTTGAGTGCTCACACTAAATTTGAATTTTGGGGGGAGGCTCATGAAAAGAACATGGAGGTAAATTTTAAAGGTAATTTTGTGATGTGTTCGCTACAATGTGGGTGTTATGATGTGAATTTCTTTTTTCCTCGAGTCATAGAGTCACTGTGCTGCCCAGGCTGGCCCGGAACACCTGGGCTCAAGTAGTCCTCCTGCCTCAGCCTCCTGAGTAGCTGAAATAGAAAGTGAATTTAACATGAACCTACTTCCTTGTCAATAAAGGAATGTGTCTGAATGTCCAGTAGGTGTTGGATAAATGACCATTGATCTACTTAACAGAGTAGAACATTCCCTGTCAGTGCTTCTCTGTAAGATCTTGTACTATAACTGAATGTTGTTTTTCTCCCAAATGCACTTGCCTTTCGTGACCGAAGTCTAGGAGAGTAAGTAGCTCAGTATTTTAACAAATCGGAGGGGTCTGCATGTTTTGTTCGTGAACTTCAAGATCCATGTTTCTTCTTCACACATCTTACTAGCACTTTAAATTTTAACCTTCTTCTTTCATTGTAGTAGATTTTGCTAAAGGCTAAAGAATTTCATGCACAAACATGGTGGAGTGGGGATGTTTGGAGTTGCTGGTTCTTCTGTGAAGAGGGAGCAACTTGCTCCCATCTGCCCGCGATGCCAGGCTCACTGCCATCATGGCCTTCCAGCTAACTGTAGGCAGCTGGGGGAAGCCCTCTGCCTCCTCTGCCCTCCTTCTGTCACATGGGGGTGGTAAAGCGAGAGCCAGCAGCACCCACAGCGTGGTGCCTGCCTCTCAGCCTAGAAAACGTGGGTCCTAGTGACTTGATATCCCCAGACGTGTCATGCACGCACAAAAGGAAAGGAAGACGAAGAACATGGAGCGTAGAGAAAACTGCGGCCTAACTGGGTAGAGGAGGCAGGGCCAAGCTCGGGAGCAGGAGGCCATGAAGGTGTGGCTCCAGGGCGTTGGTAGAGCAGTCAGAGTGAGGAGGAGGGTCTGACCTATGAAGCCTCATAAGGAGGAGCAGCCCTGGCACCGTGCAGGGGCCATGTTTACTCTGGCTCTGCAGAGTGAGGCTGGGCAGAGCTGGCTGTCGCCAGAGCACTGTTCATTTATAGCTTTGCAGAAAATGAGAGACCCACCAGCCAGCCAGAGTCTTTGGGTTTATCCTTTAGGGGGTTCTGTTGGCCAGGCTGCCTGCCCTGCTGTCCTGAGCGACTCAGATGAACTTTACTTTCCTCTAGCTTTGTCCTGGGGGCTGGCTGTGTCCTCCAGGTCCCAGGGGCTGCCACGTCCTCCACTTCCTGGGGGCTAACCCTGTTCTCCACATGTCAGAGTCTCGCATGTCCTCCACTTTCCAGGGGCTGGCTGTGTCCTCCAGTCAGTCCCCTGGCTGTGGCTGTGGTGTGTTTCCTGTCCATCACACTTTGCACTTGGGTGACGGTGTTTTGTTCATTGGACCTGTGTGAACACAGTTGCAAGGACAGGGCGAATGTGCATTAGTTACATATGCTCGTTTTGAAATGATTTTCAGGATTCAAGTTCCAGCTTGTGTTCCGCTAAGCACAGTGGCCAAGCACTGAACCCTGGGCCTTGCTGCTGAGGCTGTTACTCCTTCAGTTGGATTCTTCTCTGCCACTTACAGAGCTGGAGGTGTTGGGTGGCTTTGATTCAGTGTCATGGAAATTCTGGCTGATGTGCAGTGATGGTTCATGGTGGTAGGGTGGCCTGCTCGAGGACACCACCTTGATGGGTGGGTGGAGCCACTGGTCCTCAGTCTCTTCCGCCAGTTTCTAACTCCATCATTGGAAGGATTCCAGAACATAGCCACTACAGTGTGGTGGCTCAAGTTGTCTTATTCGTCACCCTGTGGCTGTGCTTTGGTCCATGGGATCATGCGCCTTAAAGATCCCCGTGTAAGTCATACCTCTCCCGTCACCTGCCATTCGGATTTTGCTGGAGGTATTTCTCTGCTCTCTGTAAAGAGGATACTACCATTTGGTTTTTTCATCATTTTGTTAGGGGAATTTTAAGACTTACAGAAAAGTTGAAAAATTGTGCAGCTCCACACACACGCACCCTGGCATTTGACTCTGGGAAATCTTCTGCCAGATGAAGCCGCTTGGTACTGCTGGGTTTTGTGTGAGCTCGCTCCCTACCAGCCTCGCCTCTGCCTCTCCCACCCCTGTGCACCTGTGGGGCTCTGCTGGCATGGACCCACTACAGTGCTGCCGAGTCCCTGCTCTCTGATCTGAGAACACCCCAGTCTTGGGCTACTAGGGATACGATCAGGCTTTGGGATAAAGCGTCAGAAGTCCAAGTGCTGAAACCAGTGGGTTTTCCCCTCTGCGGCTGTCACCAGTGACTTCTGTCTCTCCATCAGCTCTGCTTCTCCTTTTCAAGGGTCCCTGAATAGTGAGATGTGGCTTGACAGTGATGCTGTCTGGTAGCAGAGGTCCCACAGGGCCATAATCTCCCCCAACTCTGGTTTCTGGATTTGTGATCTTTATCATGCCCCCAAGTCTGGCCTTATCAGAAACCCCTGCTGGGGGCATCCTTACCTGCCTCTCCTGCTGAGCTGGTGCCCTGCCTGGTCTTCTTGTCTGCCACAGTGGAGGGCATATTGTGCTTTGATTCCTGTGGTCGGCGACCCTTTCCCCCATGCTCAGTGTACGCCCTGCACACACCCCCAGAGGAAAAGAGGTGCACATCTCCCCTCTTTAGAGCTCACGGTTAGGAACTGGAGCCTTTCTTCATGATGAGCTGAAGAAAGACTGTTGCCAGGTCACCTAGAAGTCATCTGGAGGATGCTGGAGCAGTTGGTGCTAAAGCAGATTCAGTTTTATGCCAGACAGGTTTATAGTACCATTTTTTCTGGATTTTAGATTTTACATGCTAGTAGCTTCAGTTTTGCCTGCATGTTTTGACAGAGTCAGGAGGTGCCTGGTCTAAAGAAAAGAATAAAACAGAATCCTGTCTTCTTGAGATGTGGCCAGGGTCTGGTCCTGTTGAGAGGTGGGTGTCCTTCATCTTGCTCCTGAGACCTGGAAACGGTCTTCACTTGCGTGTGTGGCAAGAGCGCCCAGCACCACTGTCATGACTTTACCACTGATTTTATGCAGCCCTTTTTTCCTCCCCAGGTTGATAGACATACTTCTTCGTTGTGCAGTTAGGTCTCTTGACAAGGTTTATTTTTAGTTTTTCAGATTCCTGCAGGTGAATGGTATTTCTGTTTCCTCTCCACTCATTTCTCCCAGCAGTGTTAAAGCTGGGCTTGATCTGCATTTCTCGTGCTGAAGTATGGCCCCTGTGGGAGAGCGCAGGATCTAGGACCATCTTTGCCCCACAAACCAGCATCTCGCCCTGGTTGCTACAGGAGGTCCCTGTGGAAAACGAGGCCCTTTCTCCCATGTGAGGCCTGTGTGTTTCAGCAATTGTCACTCATAGTGAAGCATGCCTTAGCACATCACGGATGGCTCAGATGAGGCTTTTTGTTTGTTTCTTTTTTGTCTTTTTGATTTTTCAGAGCTGCTGCATGTATATTGTAGAGTTTAGAAGGTCAGGGCCGGACATTTGTATTTATGGAAGACCTGCTATGGCAGTTCTCTGCAGATGATCTATGGATTCAGTGTGCTCTCCATCAAAATCTCAGTCAAAGTCCTGGCTGCCTTTTTACAGAAATTGACAAGCTGGTTCTAAAGTTCATATGGAAATGCCAGGGACTCAAAATAGCTAAAACCATCTTCAAAAAGAAGACTCATACCTCCTGATTTCAGAACTTTCCCCAAAGCTGTAATCATCGAGGCAGTGTGGTATTGGCACATGGGAGACAGAAAAGATCAGTGAAATAGAGTGGAGAGTCCAGAAATAAAGCCTCACACTGTGGCCAGTGGGTTTTCAACAGGCATGCCAGACAGAGGGAAGAACTGTTTTCCTCAGGGGTCTTGAGGCAGCGGGACACCACAAGCCAGAGAATGACCACGAACCTGCTATGTACCATGACCACAGGTTAACTCAGAATTGATGAGACCCAGGTATAAGAGCTAAAGTCCACTTAAGGAGGCTGAGACAGGAGAATCGTGAGTTCAAAGCCAGCCTCAGCAATGGCGAGGTGCTAAGCAACTCAGTGAGACCCTGTCTCTACATAAAACACAAAATGGGGCTGGGGATGTGGCTCAGTAGTCGAGTACCCCTGAGTTCAATCCCTGGTACCAAAAAAAAAAAAAAGAGAGCTGAAGTCACTCAAGTCTTAAAAGAGACTTGCAGTGTAGGTCTTTGTGTCCTTGGATTAGGCAGTGGTCTCTTACACGTGACCCCTAAAGTATAAACAGCAGAAGAAATGATAAATTGGAGTTCATCAAAATTAAAAATTTTTGTGCTTCAGCACTCTTCTTTCAGACTGTTGGGAGTCTAGGCGGCCACTGTTCCTTGTCCCTGAGGTCTGCAGTGCCTCGGGCCTCAGTGGGTCTTCTGCCTCCGGCTGCAGTGTTTGTCCCTCTGTCCCTGCGTGGCAGCCACAGCCCCTCTCTGCCTCTCCATGTCTTTCCCATGCTCTCCCCTTTGCCTCAAAGACCCTCTCTTGCTCTCTGCCAGTTTTTGCCTGCACCTTTAAGCTCACTTCTTCCAAACTCTTTCTGTGGTTTTTCTCCGTTGGATGCTTCAGATCTGAAGTGCGTATGCAGGTCGTTACTTTTGTGCTCAGGACTGAACTCAGGCTGCCTTGACTTGCCACCCTTCTGCCTCAACCTCCCAAGTCGCTGTGGTTAGAGGTATCACCACTGTGCGCAGCAAGGTCTTGCATGTGCTCATTCTTGGTTTGGATCACACTGATTTCCACACCGTGGTTTCTTCCTGGTCTGCACTATGCTTGGTTTCCCCGAGGATAGTCTGCCGCTTGCCGTCAGCGAGCAGCCTCTGAGGACTCCCCCGGGGAGGAGGCCTGGTGTGATAGAAGGGGCATCAGCATGGGAAGGGGGATTCCACTCCTCGCTCTGCTCTTGCTTTCAGGAGCTTTGCATCTTGAGCAAATCAATTTTACTGTGTCTCTGTTTCTTCTGTTACAAAATGAATTGGCTGTGGTTGGGGTGCGAGGTTCTTGGTTAACAAAAGCAGGCACATCTCACCTGGCCCTGCCTGCTTGGCCTATGCACTGTCTGTCTCTTGCTTTCCTCTTGCTTTCTTGCACTCTGCCAGAGTTTCCAGCCCAGACCCCGAACGCTTTGTTGGCCTCAGCTTGGGGCATCTGATGCTATTTGTTGAACATCAGTTGAGCCCTGGTTGGAGGCTAGGTATTATTAGGCTTGGGACCTGGGGATTCGTGGCTGGTCTTTGCCAGAATCTCATAGCTGAGTTGGCCAGGCACAGTGGACTCAGTCTGGCTCTCTGCTGGCCACACGGATGGTCTCCCTGTGATTGCATCTCCCCGTGGTCAGGGTCAGTGCTAGTTAGGTTCAGTGCTGTCTGCTCCCGCCTCCTTGAGACTGACAAGTGAGGAAGTGTCACTACTGTTTTAGGCCAGGTGTTTGGTGTGTGATCTTGGTCCTTACTTCATCAACTCTCTTACTGGGTCCTGTTTTCCTGTTTTTCAAGAAGGAATCAGGGCCAGGGAGCCTAAGTAGCTTGTTTTAGGCAGAGGATGGTTTTGCTGTTTTACCAGAAAGCCCCTGCTCTCCCAGCATGTCACATGGCCTTCCTTCCTGTGGCTACTTTGCCTTCCCAAGGGCCAGCACAAGGGGCTTAAAGCTCAGGGTACAGTGAACCTGTGACTTCCAAGTTGCTTGTTCTTTCAGCCACTTTGGAAGTACTGAGTTTTGACATTTCCTTCTCCAGCCTGCTAGATGGCTATTGGGAGTTCCTGAATATGGAGTTTATGTCCCTTTTTTGGTGTGGTGAGAAAGGAAAATTTTTCTGATTTAAAAAAACAAAACAAAACACTTAGGCGTAAGTTTCCTGGGTGTACTGCTTTTTAAAAATTGAGACTTGGACAATGTATTAAAAAGCAAATTCTTGGCCATTTTTTAGGACTCACAAATTCGCCAGAGTACAGCTTACAGCTTACATCAGCCTCAGGGGAACAAGGAACATGGGACCGAGAGGAATGGCAACCTCTACAAGAAAAGCGACGGGTAGGTGAAGTGGCGGTGCCGTCACTGGAGCTGAGACAGACGCGCGTGATCTCCTGTGTCCAAAATGTCTAAACTTTCACTGTTTTCCCTTCTTACCCATAAGGATCCGAAAAGTGTGGCAGAAAAGGAAATGTTCAGTTAAAAACGGTTTTCTGACCATATCCCACGGTACCGTAAGTATTCTCTTGTGATCCGTGGTCTGCACTGTGTGTAGTTGGGTGAAGTCTGGCTGGAGACTGTGGTTTCATCCGGGGACACCAGTGTCCTGTGTGTGATGTGGCATTGAAGCTGCTGCGTTTGGAAAGCCGGCTCCTCCCCATCTGGCTTTGGGGCACTGTTCTGCCTTCTCCTCTAGGAGGAGCCTTGTTCACCCGGCGTCAGAGTCCAGAGTGACTGGTGAGCAAGGTGTCTTTACCTAGAAGCCTGTGACTTCCAGAAAGCACAGAGCAGCAGACATGTGTTCCCCTGCCCCCCGCTACCCTTGACATGGAAACTGACAGTCTCACTTGAGAAGATTTCTACTTTGCCATTAAGGGGAAAATGTTTCAGTGCTCAGAACTCTGGGAACCAGAAATCCAAGAGAAAAGAGATTTCCACAACTTTTATAAAAGTCTTCCATGGGTCCCATCTTAATCGAGTTCCCTTCTGTCTTCTTCATAAGAACCCATGCAAGAAAAGCAGCCCTGCCTGTTGAGCTTTTGAGAAAACCAAGCAGAATAAAATTACACACCAGTCTAGCTTGCAGAAACCGGGAACTGGACATATAGCCACAAACAGCCCTTGTCACCCATCTTCTTTTCTAAGAGGCATTAGGCATATTATCCCCTTGCCTGGTGTGACCCGGGCTGGTGAAAACCACATGGGCTGGTGGACACCTTTGAAAAGGTCCCGAGGCTGCCGTTTCGTTCTTGGTTTGTGTTTCCTCTCCCAAGCCAGGCTCGGCACTGCACACGCCCAGCAGCCTGGATGGCGGTGAAGATGAATCACCCTCCATAAACACACCCTTCATCCTGGTCTTCCCTCCCGCCTCCCACCGGCCCCAGGGAAAAGCAGAGCTGGACAGGAGCACAGATGAGTGTTTTGGACCCTTAGAAAGATATCTATCACTTCTTGTTGGGGTCTTGAGAAGCAGCTCCTCTTGGTATTTATAAGCAAAAAAAAAAAAAATCAGAGCAAAGCTCTGAAGGATGTCACTGAAGCAAGGATTGTGCCACGGGTCCTTGTGGGGGAGGCTTCATTCTTGCTGATTCCATCAAGGGGACGGGGAGGGAGGCGAGAAGCAGCACATGCTGGGTAGAGCCTGCAGGGTCTCTGGCCCTGGGATTGACTGTGTCTCCATCAGGCAGTTGAAGATCACCCGTTCTCCACAGTCCAGTATCGCGGGCATCGTTACCACCTCACTCTGGGGGCCTGTGGTTCAGATCTGTGTGCTTTTCTTCCCTATAGAGAGATGCTTGGGGGTGAGGAGATGTGTGAGTGCTGTAGACCAAGCAGGGCAACTTTATTTAACCGTGTCTCACCTTTAAATGACGACTGTGAGGCCAGGAGCCAGCCAGCTTCCTCCCTGATCTCCACCCCGCGGCTCCTGCCTTCCCATTGCCCATTCTGTTGTGTAACTTGGGTTACTCCCCTGATGGAGGAGTTGCCACGAGACAGCTTCATTCCATGCTCTAACAGCTCTCAAGTCACGAGGCACATTTGCGTTGTTAGGAGTTCCCCGAGGCCCAGGGCCTCAGCCTGTGCTGGTGAGTTGCTCCCGTGCTATGACAGAGGACAGAGGAGGCCTGGCCATCCTTTGCTGGCAGCACAGTTGACTTCAAGTCACTGGCATGCTCAAGTCCTCTCAGAAAACAAGGAAACCTAGTTTCCCTTACATTTTGATGGACTGCCCCAGTTTCTGGCAGGTAGTACAGTTGTAACTCGCTTCAGTACAGCTCTGACAGCCCTGCCTGTCGCACCATGTGCATACTTAATCAGAGCTTTGTGTTTTGAGGGGCGGCCCTCTCCTGGGAGCCGTCATCCTGCCATTAGCAGCCATTTCCTGCTACAGCTGCAGGGGCTGCAGGTGGGCTCTGCCCTGGCCTTGCAGGAACACGAGAACCCTGCTTTACAGCCCTCCCTCCACTTGCTGAGTATTTCTTCCCCCCTTTCCCTGTCTTGTTCTGTAAGCCCTGGAAGTGACAGTCCTATAGCCCCTCCAAGGTCCTGCATCTAGAGGGGATGGCACGTGCAGATTTGAATGACTCCCGCTGAGCAAGAGAAAGAGTTGAGAGATGCCTCTTTGCTTTGGTTTGGTGTTGATTTGTCTTCTCAGGCAGCTCACTTCTTTAGCCAGTACCTCCTGAGTGTGCTAGTTCCCCACCAGGAGGAAAGGGCACATTGCCAAAGACTTCTCTCTGACATGGAGGTCTAAGAGTAGCACCTGGCAAACAGCTGGGAACTGGGTCTTTAAGAAATGGAAGCCCACAGGGTGTATTTGCACTGTTTGAAAACTCTTCCTGGGAAGCTGGCAGCCTTAAGCAAGTGGAGTGGCTGTGTTCTGTGTTCAGGCCGGGTGAAGGTAGCACCCGGGAGGAGGCCAGTGAGAGACCCAGTTGGTGTTCCCTGGCAGCCACGGCCAGTCGTGTTTTTTGGCACTAGAAAGAAGTGATTCTTGGGATGAAACTCTCGGGCTGGGTTTCTCTTTGCCAAGTTCACAGAACTGCCCCACCACCAAAGGCTGCAGGTTATGTTCTGCTGGGAGAGTTTCCACTAGCTCTTAGAGTACCTAGAAATTTTAAAATGACCACCAGTCATGCAGAAAGAAGAATATAAACTTCCTTTTAAAAAGCCTGACAAATGGTAAAAAGTAGAATGCATCGTTAAAATAGGAGATTTGCTAATAATTTGTGCCTTTGTGGCCAGTGCTGGGGCCGTGGCTTCTTTCCCTCCCCTGAGGGTTTCTGCTAAGCCAGGCTGCTCAAGTCAGGTTCTCGAGCAGCACCCGTTACCTTGCAGAGTAGGTGAAATTGTTGGGTGGCTGAATTGAGTGATGATACTCTCTTTCTGAATTACAGCAGGGAGGGAATTTAATGGATAGAATTTTCTCTCATAAATTTTTTTCACAGCTTTGCTCTACCTAATGATTCATCTGAATGTACAAATAGCTAATTGTTATTAATGTAAAACTTAGAACAGCTGATGTTCCTTAGGATTGCCAGCTTGCCTGTTGTGCACCTGCTCTTATGGTTATCATTTTTATTGTGTAAATAATGACACTTGAGCCTTTATCATTATTCCTAGTTCAAATACAGGCACTGGATTATTTTTCTGTATTTTGTGGTTTCATTTGCTGTGAAGTAAGAAATCTGTCTTTGAGGTGGTTCTACTGGTAGATAATAAATAACTTTCCCTATGCTACAGGGAAGAAGGAAGAGTCAAATTTACTGGTGGGGAGGGAGATTGTAGTCCTTCAGATTGTGGTTCTTTGCTGCTCCAAAGAAGTCCAGGTGAGGGACTGCCTTCAGTGGACACCACGTCAAGGCTGGAGAGGTAGCAACTAAGCACTGGACATAAAGCCCAGCTGTGACATTGGAACTCTGGCTTCCCTTCCTCCAGGCTGCAGAACCCATCAGTTGGTTTTATGTTCTATCTTTATCTGCAACATTGGAGTAGTTCTCAAAGGGCATTTAGGAATATTGAATGAATGAATTCATGAACAATATTCATAAGAATGCCTGACTTGTGTAAGTACCTACTACTAATAATAGCTGAGTAAGTGTGGCTCTTCTTGGTTGATTCGTCATCTTGTCCATTAAGTGCTTCCCCATTTACCAAAGGACGTGGGCCCCTTTAATCGCTCCTGTGTCTAGTAACAGCGGACACCTCAGTCTGGAAGTAGCCCTGAGAACTGTCCATCTTCCATGTGAGATTACAGGGAGGCCAGATGGGCTGTACACTATGTTAGGGTACCTGGTCACTACATGGGGCTCCTGCTCACTGCTGTAGAAATGGATCATTTGTGTATTGGTGTCTGGATGAGCCAGTAATCCTATTGGTAAAGATCTTGTTAGGTTTGCAAGATTAGACAGCTTGAAGTCTTCTGGTACTGTTTCCTGACGATCCTAGAATTCTGATAGGAATCTACAGACAAAGTGAGTATCCAGTGGCTAAGATCCACACAGCCACAAACCGGGAAGGTCTAGAACAACCCTGTTTATCCAACATCTGTGTATCCAGACTTCAAATCCTTCGCTCTTTATCAAACCCAGATCCTGCCCACTGCAGGATTGGTCCCATTTTAAAGGAAGCCTCTCACCTGTGCTCTGCAGTAGTAGCTGAGAAGCCTTTGGGTCTGTGAGTGCATAGGTTCTCACGGGCCTGCTCAGTGTGTGTCTGGATTACTCCCAGACCCACACTGTTTATCTCGAAGCAGCTGATGACCAAGGAGAGTGGGAACACCCAGGCTTGAAGTCTGAGATGTGGTATTTTGTCTTTTCTTTTGGCAGCTCAAGAGGTTAGTAAGGTAAGTCCTCTCCTATTTGGAGATTTCTCCAAGGTCTTAAGGCATTTTCCCATTCAGAATTTTTGTTTCTGAAATTACCTCCTTATCCTCTGCCCTTGCTTTTGGGAGAAAGTGTGATTTTTTTTTTAAACTAGTAAAGCAGCCATTTTTGGTACAGCTCTGATGAAGATGTGCTGTGATCTCTTGTGTGTGGGGTTGGGGTTGCGCCTGTGAATGATGCCTGTTTTGATGAAACTCAAGGGACAGTGACGGTTGGTGTTGGATGGTGACTCATCTGTTGTTGCTTCAGGGGAAATCATCTCAGCCATTTTCATGCTGAGATCACTTTTCCTGGAGATGAGGTTTTCACTCACAAAAAAAGAGCACTGGAAATTGAGCTGGGTACCCAGGTCCCCTCCACACCATCTGTGCCACCTGTAAGAATCAGAACCCAGTGCTTTGGGGCTTCAACCCCAGAGCATTTTGGTCTCAGGGAGCCCACTGCCCCAGCCTCAAGGTTGTCACTCCTCTGCCCCTTGTCCAGGCAGGTTGTGTAGACCACCTGTGAGCCCTGGCAGGGAGGACAGTGCTCCTTGTGTGGGGCTGAAGTCTCAGTCCTGCTGCCCACGTTAAAGTCTGCTCTGAGTGTTGTCCCTGCAGGCTGTCAAAACCGCTCACTCCTGCTGTGTTTCCATGAGCAGTGAGGCAGATGGTGACCTGTTCCTTCCCACTCATGCCTTGTTTTTCGTTTGTTTTTAATCAGGCTAACCGGCCTCCTGCAAAGCTCAACCTGTTAACCTGCCAAGTGAAGACCAACCCCGAGGAGAAGAAGTGCTTTGACCTCATCTCACGTAAGGCTCGTACTAAGGTGCTGGGCTGGGGAGGACTTACTTTAAATGCTTTTCCAGGGCTTCTGTCCCATGTTGAACACTGCATTTTAAAGAATTGATTTTTGAAGAGAAATGCCTCCGTTTCAAGTAGTCTGCCTGCTCTGTCTTCCTGTTTGTGGTTGCTGGCTTGCTGGACTCCCGTCAAGAGTCAGACTTTGAGGGCTTGTAAACCTAGAGGCAGCCTCTCAGCTCGGAGCCTCAGCTCTCCTGTTTGTAAATAAGGAGGTTGATTGGATAGGCCCCAGGTCTCAAGTCCTGCACCTTTTTATTTTTCCTCTCAAAGGACAGTTTTGTTGTCAAAAGCTTCCATGGTTTATTTGCATGACATTAGAAATGTTATGAACAAAAAAGATAGTATCTTTGGTATAGCCCTTGGAACTTTGGTTGTGGACATTGTTCATCATCCCCACCGGGGACTAGTCTTTGTGCCTCTGCTTGCTTTTCTTCTTTGTGGTGCACCCAGGAGTCACCAAGAAACCATCTGTTATGGTGAACGTCTACTCAGCACGCCCAAAAGAGGAGGGTTCGTGCTGTCTTAAAGAAAACATGATAAGCCTCTTGTCCTTGGTCGTTCGAAGTGGCAGGGTTACGTTTCAGGGAGGGAAGGTCCAGTTTCCCCTTCGAAGATGTGGCTGCGAGAATTTTGGCCCAAGTTACAGCCTATGCATTGTGGGAAGATGTGATGTGTTGCCTGCCCTGGTGCCCAGCGGGAGGGCCGCTGGTCAGCCTGCTGACTTGCACTATTGAGTCCAGGGGCTCATTCATGTCATCAAATGTTCACGGCAAACTTGTGAGATGATTGCTGCCCGCTCTGCTGTATTTGCTCAGCCCTCCACTGTGTCCCTTCTCAACCCAGGGTCTTGGGAGTTGTGAGCAGCGTGATCCAGACACTGGACTGCTTTGTAAAATGCAAGGGGACTTTACCTTGCTGTGAACCCCCACTCCCACCCTATCCATCTAGCACGTCCACAGATTCCCTTATCCCTGCCGCAAAGCTTTCTCTGGGATCCTTCATTCACTTACAATGTTGTGAAATGCTGAGAATTGACTATAGTTTTAGTTGGTATCACTGCTGGGTCACCTGCCTGCAGGTAGCAAAAAAGTAAGAAAACTTGATGCTGTGACTTGATGTCTGCTGGTGCTTGGGGAAGATTCAGCAGTTCTCTAGTTTCTGAATTTGTAACCAATCATAAGCCACATGCTACCCTTGTAGCAAAAGTGCCCTTTGGTAACAAGTTAGCACTTGGTAGCCAATTGATCTTGGCTTGGCCTCAGGCCTCACATGGAGGTAGATGTAGCACTGCCTCACCTGTCTCCAGTCACCAGCACAGCAACTGGTGGGGCCCCAGCAAATACCACATATACAGAAGCAGTTACTGCAGATCCTGCCCTGGCCCTCCACACACCAGGCTCCAGGAGGATTGGAGCCTAACAGCACCCCCGCCAGGCATGGGGGGAGGTGGGCCTACATGCATCTGGTTGCACCTGGTGTTTACCAGATCCTACCAGCGTCTGCCGCAGCCTGAAGCATGATGACTGTGTGATGGTCCTCTGTGATTTGCCAAGGGCTGAGTCTGGCTGGAGGTGCTGCTGTGAGCTTGCCTGTGGTCATGCTTGAGAAGGGCTCTCATTCCCCCTCCCTGCATGTCCTCTGGCAGTAAAATGATTCCAGTCCTTCTTATTTTTCATCCCCAGTTAGTTTTTAAAATGACCCACTCCCTTCAGAGAGTCATAGAGGAAATGCTTTGTGTGTTGCCCTGTAGGCTTGGGCTCTTTAGACGTGAAAACCAGCCCAGCCCGGGGGCATCACCAAGGGAGCCGTGCACAGTGGGCAGAGCCCTGGTGTGAGCATCCCGAGAAGTGGGGACCTGGGCAAGACCCAGCTCTCTCAATGCCTCCTCTGCGTCCTGACCTGGCTAGTGGGATGAGTGTCACCAGGTGCTTCTGGCTCTTGGGTGGTTGGGAAATCAGAGCAAGTCACACAGCAGGCAGTAAGGACATGTTCTGGTATGGATCTGTCAGCACCCGGAGTCGCCCCCTTCCCCATCCTCACCTGCAGAAGGCCAGCAGACTGACTGGCTGCCTTCAGGTAGTGCCTGCAAGATCCTCCTCCTCCACTCTGCCCCAACCAGGGACCTCCCATGCTGGTCAAGAAGTCAGCAGGCACAGCCCCTCGAGGAGGACATGTCTGCAGCAAGGCCAGCCTTGGAAGCTCGCCTAACCTCTAATCTCTCCACGTCAGACTGACCCACCCTTTGCAAAGTCAAGTCCTGAGTCAGTGCCCTTGACCCACATATCCAGCCCAGGTGGATGGAGGGGACCAGAGAATTATGAGGGGACCGAGGCCAGTCCTGAGGGGATTCAGCTTTTCAGGTCCTCGTGACAATTGGAGGTGGAACCTGGGCCAGTAGCAGTCCTGGCCACCAGCCCATCCCTAGTTGTCCCACAGTTCCTGCTGCTTCTCTTCCCATGTGGAGGTCGCTGGAAACCGGGCTGTGGCTTGTGTGCGTCTGCAGGGTCTGCAGTGGCTGCGTATTTGCACACTCTCAGCTTGCTTCCTGCAGACACACTGGACGGCAGCACCAGTCACGGGCTTACCTGAGCTGGTCCCGGTGTGCCGGTGATGTAGTTCCTGGTGAGCCACGGTACTAGGGTTACCTCCAGAGCCACAGCTTCCCTGGAACTCTGAGGCCTGCAGAGCAAGCCCTTTGGGGTGGCTTGAGCTGTGGGTCTGTTCCCACCTGCACCTCTTCCCAGGGAGGCTGTGCGTATCACAGTGCCTGGGAGCGAGGAAAGCAGCCTTGCCTCTCTTTCAGTACTTGAGCGTGGCTCAGCCCTAACACTCATATCACAAAATCAAGTTCATTTTTCTAAACTTGAAACAGTTCAGTCAAACCTGGTTCCTTTCCTCAGTAACAGGGAGGATGAAGAAAAATGTCATTCTATACCCCCTGGTTAAAAGAAACAAAAAGATGGTGTGGCATAGTGGAAACGGTTGGGACCAGGAGGCAGGAAACCTGGGTCCTCTGTTGGCTGCACTGGTTTCTGCCTCGTAACCTCTCTGGGCCTCGGCCTCCACCCGGATAACCTGCCAGGGTTGTTCAGGGGACCAAAGGACTTTCAGAAGTGAAAACCTTAGTGGAAGTTGGCATGTCTGCTCACTTTTAGGTTCTAGATGTTTCTTGTGGGTCCCCAGAACAGAGTCACTGCTTGTCACCATTGTGTCATCCACCCACTGTCATTTTTTGCTTTTTCAAACTTATTTCTTTTCTACTTTGTTTTTGGACTGAGGGCGCAGACAGGTGGAACCTGGTGCATGTCCCTCCCCAGCACCATGCCGTACGCATCGCAGTATAATTCTCCAGAAGGGCACAGTGCGCGCTCTCAGCCACATGTACAGATGTGAAAACCCGGAAATCAACGTTGGCGCGATGTTCACTGAAAATCTTACCTGTTTTTCACTAATGACCTGTCGTGCCCCAGGATCTCCTCCAGGACCCCACCTTGCCTTTCATTTTCTTTCATCTGGGACCCCTGTGGTCTAGCAGTTCTCCTGTCCTCCCTTTTGTGACTTCGATGTGTGTTGAAGAATATTGATCAGTTTGTTGTCAGATGTCCTTAGTTTGGATTTCTCTGATGTTTTCTCACAGCTGAGCTGAGGTTAAGTGTTTTTGGCAAGAACAGCGGAGTAAAACTGTCACCTCATGCGCCCCCTCCTGTGCACACAGAGCCAGCAGCCCAGCAAAACACTTGTAAACTGGTGCTGATGCCAGCTGCCCGTCTTATATAAAACCATTATTTAACAGTAACCTATTGCCTTAGCTATTTGTAACCCGGGACTCCTGGACCATGTGATTCTTCTTATTTCTCACACAGTACTCATCTTTTTTAAAGAAAACTAGAAAACTTCTAAGCTATTTATTCTCTTGAGAAAAGTCTTTTGTTATTCAAAAGGCTTCAACAGTTACCTTTGAGGCCACCTCTGCAGTGATTTTAACAAATCAAATTTCTGAAGGGATAGCGAAGATTTCTATTCAGTTTCTGGAAGCTGCAGCTTTTAGACTTGAAGGGTGGAGGACAGGGCAGGATTATTAATTTCCATTACAAAGCCACAATTACTGAGCAGAGGCAGAGGGAGTGCTTGATTTTATACAAATCATTAATTTCCTAGCAGTGAGCTAAGATTATTCCTGAGATTAATTATCAACCACTTTCTTCTGGAGTTGTGTACCGATTGCTATCTGGGCTCACAACTGATGAATTTCCTCCCGCTGTGCAGATGACAGGACCTACCACTTCCAAGCAGAAGACGAGCAGGAGTGCCAGATGTAAGTCACTTGGAAGCGGGACTTGGGGCAGACCCAGCAGCAGTCCTGGGGTGTGACTCTTCCTGCTGTCATCTGTCTAGATGGATGTCCGTGCTGCAGAACAGCAAGGAGGAGGCTCTGAACAACGCGTTCAAGGGCGACGACAATACTGGAGAAAATAACATCGTCCAGGAGCTGACCAAGGAGATCATCTCAGAGGTGCAGAAGATGACGGGCAACGACGTGTGCTGTGACTGCGGGGCGCCAGGTAATCCCGGGCCCCACCTTGCCCTGGGCTCCAGGACATTCAAATCCCATTCTAATTCACAGAATCCGTTCATTGATTTTCACTTTCATTTCAAACATGAAATTAAGTGCAGCTCAGCCTGAGTTCATCCCATTACACAAATGCCTAACGAGCCGTGTGCAGGCCGCAGTGGGGCGAGGTGGGGAGCTGCCTGCCAGGCCTCAGAGCAGGACTGAGTGACAGGCAGCCTGCTGGAGAGGAAAAGTTGGCCATGCTTTTTGAGAAGTGAAAACTGAAGGGCGTAGCAAGGGTGAGGTCAAGGCCATCTGGTCTGGTAAGACTGAGGGGCTGCTGGACACGCTGCTGTGTGGGCCTCTGCCTGGGATTGCTTCAGCACACCTTTGTCCTGCTCTTAGAACTTCCAGAGGAATGGTCTTTCACTGTCTAGCTCTGTTCCCAGAAGAGCTGTGCTTCTGGGGGATGTCAGTTTTCCTTTCTGTAAAAGTCCCTCTGCCTGTCAGTCACACTCTGGGACACAAGATGCTTATGTTTGCAGTTGATAAAGCATCTCAGAGGCTTCATTTTAATGGACATACATTTTTAACAACTGGTATTTTTAAAAGTTTGAGCAGTTGACTTATTCTAATTAAAATGGAAGATGCTGGGGGGTCAGGGCCACCATGCATAGGCTTTTCTGGATATTTGTAAAATTGGAAAGATTGTGGTTTGGCTAGAATGGTCAGCCACCTTTTCATTTCTCTAATTCTATGACCATTTTTATTTAAAAACACAATTAAGGCAGGGCATGGCAGCACACACCTGTAATCCCAGCTACTCAGGAGCCAGCAGTAGGAGGATCACAAGTTTGAGGACAGCCTGGGCAATTCAGTGAGACCCTGTCTCAAAATGAAATTTTAAAAAGAGCTGGGGATGTAGCTCAGTGGTAGAGTGCCCCTGAGTTCAGTCCCCAGTACTGCAGACAAAACCCACACAATGAGTGCCACCAGGTTCCTGTTATCCTCAAGGCAATATTTGGTTTTGGATTCATTAAAAAATGTCTTTCTGACAGGAGATGAGGTAGGGAGAGATAAGTACATACATATAGTGTATCTCTTTAGAGATACTATAAGAAATTATAAGAAAATCTATAAGAAATTATACACTTTCTTGATAAGGATAAGATAAGGATAGTGAAACACATAAAGAAACACTTTCATAAAGAAGTTAAAGCTATATTGTTTTAAAATGCTAAGGCACTATTGATGGTGTAGAATTTGATAAGAATCATGTAATGCATGCCTGTCACTACCCCAAACACAGTGTACACACAGAAGAGGCCTGGGGCACACACACAGGCCCAGGAGTATTTCCTGATGTGGACGAACTGTTCACAACTTGAACGTTTTTAAAATAACTTCACAATTACTTCGTGACCCAGATTGTGTTTACCTGCTGTGAATTTCAAAGGACAGCAAGCAGGTCTAAGAATTGACCTACTGGGATGTGCTAATGTGCTTAAGTACACCTTAGTTTTGGTAATGTGCTTAAGTACACCTTACTCTTTTGGTAAATTTAGCACATAGTAGGATTTTTCAGTAAGGAGTAAACATGCCATGTGGGAAAGGTGTGGCTTGAGCTCAGGTAAGCACAGGGCTGTAGTCTGCTAGCAACTTTGGTCTGAGAATCATGGTGTTGTTTGAGTTCCATAGGGAGTCACTGTCTTGGTCCTCTCTTGGGGCTCTCGTTGGCTTTAAATGAGATATGGTACAAAAGTGCTCTGACTTCTAAAGCTCTTAGAACGCACGCTATTGTTGCTACTACCGAAGCCCTGAACCTGGCGTATCCTGAGCACATCTTGTTTGTTCTGTTACTAGCATCGATAGAGTGGATGTGCCAGGTCTGTTCCCTGACAGTGCTAGGCTTTGGTGGGTCATTTTTCCTCTTGCTCTGTCCTGTCTGTATGACCAGGTTGGTGATGGCACAGTCTCTGTTCAGGACCCGTCCTGGAAGAACCCAGGGTCTCCTGAGTGCACTGTGCTCTACTTATTTTTTTTTTTTTAATATTTATTTTTTAGATGTAGGTGGACAGAATATCTTTATTTTATTTTTATGTGGTGCTGAGGCTCGAACCCAGTTCCTCACGCGTGCTAGGCGAGCACGCTACCACTGCGCCACAACCTCAGCCCTGTGCTCTACTTATTTCATACTCATAACCCCTGTCACTGAAATGAGTAGAAGGACGGGGAGGTGGAAGAAGAGGAAAGAGAAAGGAGAACAGACATGTCCCTACGTATGCATTGCATGTTAACTAGTGGTGTTATGGATAAGCATGTATTCTGTTTGTGCCAAAGACCAAGAAGTACTCAGGTTCAAAACCCCCACTCAGTAACCAGGCAGGAAAGCAGTTCTGTCTTCTGCCCTCTTCCAACCAATAACTTAAATTCATCTTATTCTCTCTGGCAGATCCTACGTGGCTTTCCACCAACCTGGGCATTCTGACCTGCATCGAGTGTTCTGGAATCCACCGAGAGCTGGGGGTTCATTACTCCAGGATGCAGTCCCTGACGTTAGATGTATTGGGAACATCGGAGCTGCTGGTAATTTCCAAATCCTCCATTTTGGGTTGGAAATAAATGAACAGAAATTTAAGTTTTTGGCATTCATGCCGGATGGATTTGGGTAATTAGAACCTCATTCTCAGCTCCTAGCAGGGGAGGGCACTTGTTGTTGCAAGACTTTATTCTTAAATGGAAAAAAGGATCATGAACCCAAAAAGAGTGTTGAGACGGGTGGAAGATTCTGCCTAGTGGACTAGGACAGTAGCATGGTCCATTTCACCCTGTCCACGAATCAAACTCAGAATCCAAGGCCAGAAGACAGTGAAGGTTATTCTTCCTGAGTCATCAGCCAGTTTGACAGGGCTTCTTACCTCGGGCCTCCTGCGGGCTTCTCCTTGCCCCACATTGTTCCTCTCAGCAGTGAGACTAATCTTTGTTTTTATTGCCATTAAAAAAAAAGTCTTTCCCTGTTGGTTCAGTGATAGCTCGAAAGCCTGGTGACAGATGAGGAAAGGAAGCGTTTTCTGTGGGAGCTTCCAGGGTATTGAGGCTGTGGCCCCCTGTGTAGGAAGTGGCTCGGCTACGTGCTCTGGCCACCTATACGTGAGCTTCTGTGGGCTGTTTCCAAGTCCACAATTGCCTGCGAGAAGCAGCACCTGAAGTTCTTTTTGAGGCTGTTGGGCCTAAGTGGATATTGATTACCTTTGATTTTAGCATCAAGATTAATAGTCTGGACAGAAAATCAATGACTGTGTCAGTGTTTCTCCCATGCAACCGTAGATCCTCTTGATGACCACTCTGGGTTCAGTGTGTCTAGATTTCTGATGCCCTTTGGACCACCTTGTGGACCTTTCCAGTTTCTCCAGGAATATTTCTCCTTTTTGGGGGATGCTGGGGATTGAACTCAGGAGCACTCGAACACTGAGCCCCATCCCCAGCCCATTTTTGTATTTTATTTGGAGACAGCGTCTCACTGAGTTGCTTAGCACTTTGATTTTGCTGAGGCTGGCTTTGAACTCACAATCCTCCCGTCTCAGTCTCCCAAGCCACTGGGATTACAGGAATGTGCCACTGTGCCCAGCTTTCTCCAGAAATTTCCTCATGGTCCTGGAAGACCACATTTGGGAGAGCTAGAGTGGGTCCTGGGAGCCCAGATAGTAACATCCTGTTACTCAGAGGTTGCTGCTAAGCCAGACTCAGCACAGCCCCAGCAGTGGGCTCTTGGCAACATGCTGAGGTTGTCATTGATGTGCTGTGTGCGTGGCCTGAATCTTGGGGATACGCGTGTGTGCTTGTGTTATCTAAGGGGTAAATGATGATGCTGTAGATCTGAGGTTGTCAAAGGATATTTTCAAAGTAGATTGCCCCTCAGTGAGCAGTGATGAACTATGGCAGTTCTGCTTTTGCCGATTTGCTACAGCAGAGGAAAGCCCTGGGTGGCTTATGATGAAGTAATTGCCTGTCTTATGCCAGGCGCTCGGCAGGGCACTTGGTCTGTGTTGTTCGTTCGGGCTCTACAATAGCCCGCTGACCCTGACATGTTATCCCCACCTTACTGAGGAGGACGCTGGGACTTAGAATGTTTTAATATGCCCAGGGTTTTGCACGTGCTGAGGGGGCATGCTGGAGCACCCCTGCCATCTGACTCCAGAGCCCATACTCTTCAGTTTTGGGGAGGCTGGGACATAACTGGCCTTTGGTGGGTGGTCTTGCCATGCAGTGAGATGTGAGCATCACTACTGTCCCTCCCACCACGAAACCAGAAATACTCAGTTGCTGACTGGGGGAGAAGGAAGCTAGTCTGCAGCTGCCTGTCCCCGTGCTGTGGAGACTCCACCGTGGCCAGTTTCATGCTACCCATGTGCATTACCAAACGTGAAGGTTCTGTTGCCCACGAGGAGGAAAACACCAAAGAAGATGCAAAGGAATATGTTTTCCTCTGAATGCAACGACAGGGTGACTCTGGTCCCTGATTCGGATCTCAGTGTCTATCCTTTGAGTCTGTATTCTCACAGAAATTTAAAGTTTGGCCAATTCTGTCCACTTGGAGATGTCAGAAAGAACCCACCTTTCAATACCTGTGATGGTTTTCAAAATCTAATTTGTCAGAATGCTAATTCTGCTTTAAACTTTCCCTTGCTGGAACCTCTTTTCCTCAGTGGTCATCAGAAAAGCAAAGGTAGAAGGCGGGAGGTGTGGGATTTGGTTCTTGCCCTCTACTTGACCCTGTGCTTGGGGATACTTGGGTGGCTTAAGGTGAGTGTCTCCCCATCCAGCTTGCTGTGTGCTAGGGCTGAAACTTTATCCTCAGCCCTTCTGGGGCTCAGCAGTGGGTGGGGGAGTGTCGGTGTTAGTTATGGCCACACCACAAACCCTGCATTGCATTTATAAAGCTCAGACACGTCGGGCTTTTCTGTTCCCTCTTGCAGTGCTGGGGGTGGAACCCAGGGGCTTGCCCAAGCCAGGCGAGGGCCTGACCACAGCCCCAGCTCTCAAGCCTTTTTAAAGCACCTGGGTTGTTTATTTTCTTTTGTGCTCAGGCAAGCTGCCATCTTAACAAAGAATTTCCTGAAGTCTTGACACCTCTCTCTCTTGGTTGCATGTTCTCCCTCCCACCCCCACTTGTAGAATTGTCTGGCACATAGTAGAACCTACAAAAATATTTGCTGTTGTTACTTTCTCTTCATCCAAGATGACTTATTTTTTGGAGAGGGATACCGAGTATTGAACTGAAGGGCATTCGACCACTGATTCACATCCCCAACCCTATTTTGTATCTTATTTAGGGACAGAGTGTCACTGAGTTGGCTGGCTTTGAACTTGCAATCCTCTTGCCTTAGCCTCCCAAGCTGCTGGGATTATAGGCGTGCGCCACTGCGCCCAGCCCGAGATGATTTTTACAAAATTCTTTCAGAAGAGGGACCCATGTTTCCACATGGGCCAATCCGGGGAAGAGTGTGCCCGCACCCTGGCTCTCTACTCTGGGCAGAGCCTTTCAGGGTCGTGGGGCCGCCGCGCAGGTCTTGGGTTGGCTTGTTCATCACAGTATGTTTTCTTGTGCATCAGTGTTGGCCATACCCCAGCCTTGGCTTCAGTTTTTTTAATTAAAGCCATTCTAGTAAGTGTGAGGTGTTGGTGTCCTTGGTCCTAATTCACATTTCCCTGATAATCAGTGATGCTGAGCACTTTATCCTATACCTGTTGGCCACTCATATGTCTTCTTTTGAGAAATGCCTATTTTGGTCCTTTAGTTATTTGTTTTCTTTCTTTTTTTTGGTACCAGGGATTGTACTCGACCACTGAGCCACATCCCCAGCCCTATTTTGTGTTTTATGTAGAGACAGGGTCTCACTGAGTTGCTCAGCGCATCACTGTTGCTGAGGCTGGCTTTGAACTTTCAATTCTCCTGTTTCAGCCTCCCAAAGTGCTGGGATTACAGGCGTGTGCCACCGCGCCCAGCCTGGTTATTTGTTTTCTTGATATTATTTGAGTTCTTTACATATTTTGAATGTTATCTCCTTGTCAGATGTTTGCATTTGCAAATATTTCCTCCCCTTCCACAGGTTGTCTCTTTACTCGTTTCCTTGGATATGGAGAAGCTTTTTAGTTTGATGCAGTTCCATTTGTCAATTTTTGCTTTTGTTGGCAAGGATAGCTTTTTAAATGGCCTGAAACAGACAGCAGGTGCTGAGAAGGGTGTGGCCTGAAGCATGAGTGGGGCGTGGCCTGACAGCAGTGCTGAATGGGGCATGGCCTGGGAGCAGGTGAGAGAGTGGGGTGTGGCCTGGGAGCAGGTGAGAGTGGGGCGTGGCCTGGGAGCAGGTGAGAGAGTGGGGCGTGGCCTGGGAACAGGTGAGAGAGTGGGGCATGGCCTGGGAGCAGGTGTGTGAGTGGGGCGTGGCCTGGGAGCAGGAGGGAGAGTGGGGGCGTGGCCTGGTAGCAGGTGAGAGTGGAGCATGACCTGGTAGCAGGTGTGTGAATGAGGCGTTGCCTGGGAGCAGGTGTGTGAATGGGGCGTGGCCTGGGAGCAGGTGTGAGTGGGGCATGGCCTTGGAGCAGGTGGGAGAGTGGGGCGTGGCCTGGGAGCAGGTGTGAGTGGGGCGTGGCCTGGGAGCAGGTGTGAGTGAGGTGTGGCCTGGGAGCAGGTGGGAGAGTGGGGCGTGGCCTGGTAGCAGGGGAGAGTGGGGCGTGGCCTGGGAGCAGGTGAGAGAGTGAGGCGTGGCCTGGGAGCAGGTGGGAGAGTGGGGCATGGCCTGGGAGCAGGTGTGTGAGTGGGTGTGGCCTGGCATCCTTTCTGTCTGGCGTCCTGTCTCTAAATGTGCTCACCCACTGGAGTGTCGCTGCTGTCCTCCCACACAGCCTCGCCACATCCTGGTGTAAGTCACTTAATTCTGAGTTCTTCTCTGGCCTCCCGTCTGCAGGCTCTGTCTCTGAACACTGTGTGGTACTGCTTCCTGGTTTCCCTCTTGAATTGCCTTTGTTTCTAAGCACACTTGCTTTTCATGTTAATTGAATGGACTTCAGCAGCATCCGTGGAGGTGGCTGGTCAGTAATAATTTTTTCTTTCTTTCACTTGCTTTTAGAATCCCTTCTCACTCTGTGAAATGGGGTTTGAGTAATTGAAGTATTAGTTGATTAGTTAGGGGGAGTCGAGGTGGCCTCGACTTCAGCTTAATAGGCTTAGAGTCTCAAGAAACCTGCTTTCAGAAAACCTTCAAGCAAGCAGAGAGTTTTTAAAGGGAAATTTCCTCCTTGGTAGAAAAGACCATGATTTCAGCATTGATTTTCAGTCGTAGAAAACCAGCATCACTGGTACTAGCATGTCACTATGACACATTTCACTATCATCAGTGAAATTAGTAAAGGAGACCTTGGGTTCAGTGGTGAGCGCTTGCCCAGCATATGCAGGCAGCATGGGTTCAGTCCCCAGCATCACATGGATGATTGAACAGAACCTTGAAATTTTGAAGTGAAATTTTAGTCTTCCATCAAGTCGAAGAACAAGCATCAGGAAGCTTAGGGGCAGCTGTGAGTGTACTCAGCTCTGCCTCTTGCCCTTTTCGTGAGGTGGTCAGTGAGCTCTCAGACACTGACACAGGCCAGCCCACAGCCTGGCCTGGAGGAGCACACGGAGGAAAAAGCCCCACCAAGCCAGAGCTTAGTCACCTCACCACTGCTGTTTCTGTGTGACTGAAATAAGCCACTCTGGATCCTCAAAGCAGTGGCATAGGGTCCATGAGACACTGACCACTGGCTGCTGTTCGCTGAATAACATGTCATGGGCCCTCTGCATTCTGTCTGAGAACTCTGAAAATTGGGGCCAACTTGTACGTGGGTTGTTGGCTCCAGAGCCTGTGTCTAACCTTCTTCACGCATCACAGCACTGAACTGTGCATGGCCGGAGCCCGGGCATACAACACCAAGCACCCAAACCTGTGTATTTTGTCAGAACTATCAAAGAGAAATGGAGCCAGACACTGTGGCGCACGCCTGTAATCCCAGTACTTTGGGAGGCTGAGACAGGAGAATCACGGGTTCAAAGCCAGCCTCAGCAACGACGAGGTGCTAAGCAACTCAGTGAGACCCTGTCCCTTATAAAACACAAAATAGGGCTGGGGATGTGGGTCAGTGGTCGAGTGCCCCTGAGTTCAATCCCTGGTACCAAAAAAAAAAAAAAAA
>CM053411.1:76070277-76149161 GCA_028644305.1 Xerus rutilus | reverse complement strand
TTTTTTTTTTTTGGTACTGGGGATTGATCTCAGGGTCATTCAACCACTGAGCCACATCCCCAGCCCTATTTTGTGTTTTATGTAGAGACAGGGTCTCACTGAGTTGCTTAGCGCCTCGCCATTGCTGAGGCTGGCTTTGAACTCGCGATTCTCCTGTCTCAGCCTCCCTAAGTGCTGGGATTACAGGCTTGAGCCACCGTGCCCGGCTACGTCTTACACTTCTGTGAGAATGTCGGGTGCACTTTCACAAATGAGGGACATTGAGGCCTAACATGAGTATTTGTTCAAGTTCAAATGCTCAGCATGTAGTGAGAGTGGGATTTGAACCCTGGCTCTTAGCACCCCCTACCCGCTCCCCGTGTCGCTGTCCTTCCAGGCTTCTTGAGTGGGTGGTATCTGAGCACAGTGCCATTGAGAGCCCAGAACATAGAACACACAGAAGAGGGGCAATTCCCTTTGGTTCATCTGACAGGAAGTGGCTTTGATGCACAGTGTCATGGAGTCCACACCCCTTGGGCAGGCAGGCAAACTACCAGGGAGAAGACTGTGAACCGAGGGCAGACCAGGACAGCCAGCCCGCCTGCAGAGGTGGCCTGGGAACAGCTATGGGAGGAACACAGATCACAGCAGAGAAGGACACAAGTGTGCCATGGAGAGGGTCTGGGTGGGAAGGGTGCAGATATGGGCATGAGTGGCAGGAGCAACAACTTGGGGAAGTTGGAGCACAAAACTGGAGGGTGAGGCAGGCAGCAGCTGAGAGAGCACGGGGAGTCACCCACCTGTCTGCCTGGCGCTTACAGGTGGTAAGGCCCAGGACTGCTGTGTGGAGCGTTGATGCCTCCGACATTGGAGACTAGAGGCATCCTGTGCTTGTAGAAGGAGCCCAGGGTCCAGGTGAAGCACAGCCCCCACCTGGTGCTCTGCCCCCAGCGCTGCTTGGGAGGAGGATGGGCAGGATCCTGAAGGTGGCTGCAGAGGGACTGAGTGGGAGCCTGAGTCACCCAGCAATGGCGTCTGGTTTCAGGAATGCCAGGAAGGACTACATCACCGCCAAGTACCTGGAGCGGAGGTACGCCAGGAAGAAGCATGCAGACAGCGCCGCGAAGCTGCACAGCCTCTGTGAGGCCGTGAAGAACAGAGACATTCTTGGATTGCTCCAAGCTTATGCTGATGGTGTGGACCTAACAGAAAAAATCCCGCTGGCCAATGGACATGTGAGCACATGGCTGCTGCTTATTAGAAAGCAGAGGGACGGAATGGGGCGAGCAGCAGGGCGGGGCTCTTGGACTTGCCGTCTTACACTGTGTGATTCTCCAGAAGAGGCAACATTCACTCTGTAGGGAAACTGGTGGCTGCTGCTTTTTTTTTTAATTGGCAAGTAATTACGAAAGTTCAGCCTCTCTTATCCTAAATGCTTGGAACTAGAAGTACTTTGGATTTGGATTTTTTTCAGATTTTGGAATATTTATATATGAGATATGTTGGGGATGGGACCTAAGTCTAAACACAAAATTCATTTGCATTTCACATTTACCTCTTACACATAGCCCGGGATAATTTTATTGAATATTTCTAGGGTCCCTGTGTTTTGATTACAGCTGATCACATGAGGTCAGGATGAAATTTTCTATTTTGTGTTGGCCACCACTCAAAAAGTTTTATGCTTTGGAGCATTTTGGATTTAGGATTTTTGGATTAGGAATGCTCAACTTGTGCATATATTCATGGACAATGGGATGTTGTGAGATGTGATCACACTATAGAATGATTAAATCAAGCTACCGATATATCCTCCACCATACGTATTTTTCATGGTGAGAACATCTCAAATCCTCTTAGCTATTTTGAGATATAATGCATTATTATTTTGAACTGTAATCACTATGCTATGTAGTAGATCTCCACAACATCCCAGCTGAAGCTTCGTATGTTGGTTTATTCCTAAACCACAAATGAAATGCCGACTCTGGAAAGCAAACCCATCCTGAGGCTGAGGGGGCACACCTTCTCAGAGGCTGATGCAGCCTGTGAGGCCCTGCTCTTCTGTGCGCAGGGTCAGCCCAAGGCCAGGCTGAGCAGGAGGGCTCTGGGAGGGGCAGTTCCCAGAGCCTGTATCCCTGTGCTCTTCCTGAGGGGACGAGTGGGAAATACCCCCCAGTCTTGAGGGAATCCTCAGGGGTCTGCAGTAATCTATCAGTACCTAAGGGGCTGGTGGATCTCCTAGTCTTCCACAAATGCCCCCATGGACATGCATCTCAGCCCCAGCGTCCCCTGGAATGCTCTGGAATGCCCAGCCCCGGGGCTGGGTTGTCCTCTTACCTGTGGAGCTCAGCCACGTCCTCTCAGGCCCACTCCAAGCTCCCCAGGTGGGGGGTGTTGTGATGTGGGACAGAAACACCTTTCTCTTGGTGACTGACATGCTCCTCTAGATGTGAGCCAAGGCACCTTCAGGCTGTGGGGTGCCCCCTTGCTCTTCCCCTCTGTAGAGAGGACTCAGACTCCAAGGTGGAGTACGGCAGAACCGAGCTGTGCTGTCTCCAAAGGACCGAGGGGGCAGGGCAGGTGGGCAGGTGGTGGCTTCCTCTGCCCCATGTCTTCTGTTCTGGAGCTGTTTCCTTCCCTGCTGTTCTCTCACCTGCCTGAAATGACCCCTCTTCATTACTGCCCCACCTGCCAAACTTACCTTTAGAAAAAGTAGTTGTGGTCATGTAACCCAGGATGAATTGAATACCACAGGAGGGTTAGCAGTGCTAGCGTTATCTGTAAGTGCAGAATGAGAAACTTGAACCCTACGTTTAAAACGTGTTTCTATTTATTGTGGGAGCAGGTAAAGGACTGGAGTGTGGGATTCACTGGGGCCTTCCCGAGCAAGACCCCTGCTGGCAGGCAACACCCTGTGTTGTTGGTGCAGTGGTGGGACATTGGATCAAGAGCACTTGGACATGAAATCATCAAATTTCTTATTTATTTTCCGTGGAGTAAGGGAGAACAGGACCAGTCTCTAAGCAATCTCTAAATTTACACATTCCTCATGGTAGAGAGTTTGCCTCGTGGACATCAGAGGGCACTTCGTATCTTAGAAATAAGTTTTTTGGAAGAAAGAATGAAAACTTTCAGAAGAGACATATACATTTTCACTTGGTTGGACACAATATTGAAAGTTACTGCTGGAATTGTAGAATGTCTTGGTTTGGTTTCCAGGAGCCTGATGAGACAGCCCTCCATCTTGCTGTCAGATCCGTGGATCGGACTTCTCTTCACATCGTAGACTTTCTGGTTCAGAACAGGTGGGTATCTAAACGTAGTGGGAAGGCTTTTGCTTTGGCTCCCTGGGCTTTCCTGAGGACAGCGGCAGGGCTGCCTCACTGCTTCAGAGATGCTCACACGTTCAGGTCTGAGCATGAGTCATGGGACAGAAGATGCCCAGCACGAGGCTTCGAGTGGCAGTGCTAAGGAAATCCAAACTCTAGGCTCCGGAGCCAGGGACTCACAGACGCTGGGGGGCTGCTGAGCTGGGAGCCCTGGAGCTGTGGTGTGCAGCCCCAGCCCGCGTCCTGTGCACTGGCAGCTTCCTCACCTCGCCCTATGGTGAGGCCATCCTGACGAGGGGAGAGGTGAGGGCAGTTGAGATCTTGAACCAGGACACTGAATTACAGATGTTTGGCTTGAGCTGAGAAATGGCTTGGGGGCTTTCTCTGGAAATGGCCTTTGGGGACGTGCAGGTACAGTTTCCCCGGCCCTTGTGTGCTGTTGCTGTGAGCATGAGCTTCACCTTGTGCCACCTGCCTGGCAGCTGGAGGCCAGACCTCAAGACCTTTTCCTGACCATGGTTTAAGGTGTGTGTGTACTGGAGGGTGCTGGTTGAAAGCCACCAAAATTGCTCCAAGTGGCATGGAAGGTTCCATGATGCAAAAGCAATGGAGTGGTTGCTGGCGGAGTCCCCTGCTTTTCTCTACTATGCCCGGCAGAGGAGTAAGAAAGCAGCTAGAAAGTAGAGGAGCTTCGGGGTTGTCAGCCCAAGACCCACAGGCCATTCCTGAGGAGCCTCAGCTAACTAGACTCCTGGTGAAGCCAGATGTCCCTTCCTTTGAGCAGCAGCCCAGCACCTGGAGCAGAGTGGGGGCTCCATGGACGTTGATCAGCAGCAGGATGACGCCTCTCCCTGTGTACACTCTCCAGGAGAAGCAGGGGAAACCCTGGTTTCCTTACTTCTAAGATTGAGGGAGGAGAACAGTAGACAGACCAGGAAAGGAGGTTCAGGCTAGGGGTGTAGCCCAGTGGTAGAGCACTTGCCTAGCATGCGTGAAGCCCTGGGTTTCATCCCCAGCACAAAAAAAAGAAAAGAAAAGAAAGAAGAGAGAAGGGTCTCTTTCTTACATTGAAAAGTAGTTGGTTTCCTCCTGGCCAGAGCAGTGGTGCCACCCTGAGGTCACATCCATCCTCACATGTCTGTCCAGGGGCACAAGGCTCTGTCCGCCTGGATGGTGGTAGTGTCCATGTGTGGAGCAGCTTGTCCCACACCTGTGGAGCACATGTCCCTGTTTGGATAACCTGGTCTCATTTTTGTCAGAAGAGCCTCTTCTGAAGCAGCCCCTACCTGCCCTCAGAGGGCGGTCCCAGGGTTGCAAGAGCATGGCACCTTAGCCTGGAGCAGCTCATCCTCCCTGGCAGGAGCATCAAATGATAAAATGGAACAGCTCCTCTGGCCCGTCCTCCAGTAGTAGGGCAGGATGGCCCTCTGCGGGCTGGGCAGTGAGCACCACAGGTGAAGAGGGAGGAGGCAGGAGTTCCAGGCTCGCTCAGGGCTGCGCTACCCACACAAGCCCAGCAGCAGCGCAGCTGCCCCCTGCCTGGCCTCTGCTGTCCTTGGTTCTCTGTGTGATGTCCTGGGCCACGGCCGCCTCATCCAACAGGCACCTGGAGTGACAGGCCGTATTCTGTTCATTCTCTGTGGGGACAACATAGAGGCTGGTCCTCGTGGGCTCTGATCGCCGCCTGCCTCATTCGCATACCCTGCGCTCCCTGCTGACCCGTCTGCATCCTCAGTGATCTTTCTGTTTCCTCTGACCTTGTTCTTGGCAGTGGGAACCTGGACAGACAGACAGGCAGAGGCAGCACGGCCCTGCACTACTGCTGCCTGACAGACAACGCCGAGTGCCTCAAGCTGCTCCTGCGCGGGAAGGCCTCCATTGAGATAGGTGAGCCCACTGGGCCCGGCCGGGTGCTCGTGCAGCTGGCCATGAGGGCCAACAGCTGTCGCTGGTCCACAAGGAAGTATTTTTAGAGAACTGTCGGACAGAGAAGAGCAGAGCAATGCTGCTCCCTCAGAATCTGACCAAACCTCATCAGCAGATCTGCTGAGAAGCAGCACAGATTTCAAGGTGCCTTACACTCAGCCCATGGCACCGGTGGCAGTGCCCAGGGTCCGGGATTGATGCACTGTTTTATTTGACGGCTTATCATTTGGATATTGGTTATAATCAGTTGTATTTCAATGGTTTTACTCTCTTACCTCGAACCTTGACTTTTGAAATCTTAGCCTCTCTACTCTTCCGTTCTTTTTGGTTAGCCGCCAGCCAGCCCCCCATGGAGTCGGGGCGACTGGATTTCAGGAGTTGTGCTCCATTTAGTTTAGGGCTGCCTCACGGTGTCTTTGGTCAGCTGCCCCTTGGTGGCAGAGGCCTGCTGGGGTTTGTCATGACGCCTCCTTTCCTTGCCCTCGGCTTTTAGCAAACGAGGCAGGAGAGACCCCGCTGGACATTGCCAAGCGCCTCAAGCATGAACACTGCGAGGAGCTGGTGAGTCCCCCAGCCGGTGGGTGGGGCATGGGGCAGGGGAGGGGCTTGTCCCACCCTGGCACTCCTGGGAGGGACCTGCTGACGCTCAGCCCGCCTGGGAAAACATGCCGAGAGGTTGCTGCGGAGCAGGGGACCACCCTCCTCAGGCACCCGCTGCGTGGACGTGCTAGGAAGGGCACTGGCCCCAACTGGGCGGCCGCGCTGCCTGCCTCAGGCCTCCTTGTTTTGCTGTGCTCCCAAGCTGGCTTTCTTACTTTGTGCCTTGACCCCACATCATGTGGACTGCCCTGAACCGTCTTCCTCTCCTGTTCTTGAAGGGGCTGTGGATGGAGGGAGGGAGGAGCGGGGCCAGCAGAGAGGGGTCATGTGGGGCTGTGCTACTGCCACTTGGGAAGGCCCCAGGCCCTCAGGCTGCCACCTTATCTGTGAAGTCAAGTCAAGGTTGTGGTGAGAATTACTGTTGAACTCCAAAGTACTCTGCACGTAGGTATTCATTGCTTGATCAGTGGTACTATTAATAGCAAATGCTACAGGTATGGGCGAAGTGACAGTTTCTGTTCTCGACACTTCAGTCCATGGCAATCTTTGACCTACTCTATGACAGAGTTTCTGCTGTCATGGAGGAGGAAGCGGGCACAAGGTCCAAGTCACACAGCTTCTGTCTGGCTCTGGGGAGCAGTAAGCTCTGTTGCCCTAAACACTACTTACGTAGCGAATCGGCTTCTGTGCCTCTAGAATGGAGCTAGCTGTCTACCTTGAGAAGACTAGGGAAGTAGTCATTCCAGTTATGTGTTTCAGGGCTTCGTGCTCATTCTGGTTGAGAAGCTAGGTTAACAGTGAGTGCACTCCTTCTCCTGTAGGGTTGAGTTGCTCACATACATAGTGTTGATACATACAGGCTGATCCTTTAGGTCCCAAATATCCTTTGCCTGTGTACAGTACTTCACAGTTTATAAGAACTCACTGGATGCTGCCAGGATTGAGTGTGAGGGTTATCCCGTGAATCAGGTAGAAGGGGATTAACCTGGACCCAGGGATTGGAAGGAGCTTGCCGTGGGTGGAGTGCAGGCTCCCTTCCTCCCTGGGCTGCCTGTCTGCTGTCTATCTAAACACCCTGCAGACACCCGCCTCTGTGCTGAGGGTGTTGGAAGCAGTACTGACTGTCCTTTGTACTTCTCAGCTGACCCAGGCGTTATCTGGAAGGTTTAACTCTCATGTTCACGTTGAGTATGAGTGGCGGCTGCTCCACGAAGACCTGGACGAGAGTGACGATGACGTGGATGAGAAGCTGCAGGTCTGTGTAGGTCGCCACCTGTGGACAGAGCCCACAGTGGGTCCTGGCCTGAAGCCAGGGCAGAAGGCTGTCCATAGAGAGGAAAGTGCAGCTGCTCTTTGTGTTCAGACCCCCCAGTAGGTTTTGGGTTTATGCTCCGCACCACTCCCCACTGCCTCCCAGCCCCTGCCCCCCACTGCCTCCCAGCCCCTGCTCCCCACTGCCTCCCAGCCCCTGCTCCTCACTGCCTCCCAGCCCCTGCACACTGCACTGGAGAGAGCAGCTAGCTCTGCAGTCACAGGCAGCTCCTTGGCTGTGCTCCTGGGCTGCAGAGGAAACCCCACTGTGGAGTCCCAGGCGAAGAGCCAGGTCTCCTCCGTTCCTGGTCATCATGTTCACCTGGCTGGGCATGTTTGCCTGGCTGATCTCAAAAATTTCAAGTGAAATCATTCCTGGGCCCAAACCCTTCCTTTTGGGATGGGGACATTGAAACCTCAAGAGATGTTGCCTTGGCCAAGGTGAAGTGTGCATTTTCAGATGGCCTTGGAACCAGAAGGAGGGCTCTTGCTGCCAGTCCAGCTCCATTCTCACCACACACACTACCTGGCACATGTGGGTGGGCCCAGGATGGCTGCCACCTTCACCCAGGTCTCAGCCAAGTCAAGCTCAGGCAGCCTTGCTCCCAAACCCACTCTCCCAGCTCCCTCAGTGGCCAGCAGCCCTGGAAAGGTTCTGGGTTAAAAGGAGAGGAAATACCATGTTGGGCACATTTTCCTGGTTTGCTATATGACTTTCATGTTCTGCATGATGTTGAAGATTTACTAGATGGATAGAGATTGCTAATACAGGTGAAAGGGAGATGGACGGCATTTCATCTGTACTGACCATTTCTTAGAATACAGAATAAGAAATTTATTCACTGAGTTAATACAAAACAGCATCAAAGTGAGAACTAATTTCATGCTTACCCACCTTTAAAAAAAGAAAGAAAGAAAAGAAATATTTGAAGCCCCTACTAAAGAGGTCTGCATCACCTCCCCATCCCGGGAGCAGTAGAGCAGGCCAGTGTCCGGGAGAGTGCAGCTGTAAGGCTCAGGCCTGGAGTCCTGAGACCCAGACTCCGCCACCCCGCCACCCATTCCCTTTATTTTCAGCAAAGAGTGGCAGGTGTTTTGCCACCCCACCCCACCACTGTGGGCTCTGTTGGAATGTAGAAATCTGTGTGAAGAGCCAGTGGCTGCCAAGTTTTGCACACTGAGCCAGGTTTGACCAGAGCCTGGAGTGGGTGGGCGGTCCTGTGAGAGGGAGCAGGAGGCTGATGCTGAGCACCTGCCACGCTCCTGGGTCTGTGCTAGAGAAACAGTGAAAGGTATACACGTTTAACAGATGAGGGTGAGGGTTGGCGAGGCTAAGTCATTTGCTCAAGATCGTAGCTAATGTACTGAGGCTGACATTTTAAATACTAGTGCCGTCTAAGTTATATGAGTCATGATTGGATACATTAGTTTGCAATAAAGCACAGGGAGAGCAGGTGTGGACAGACTCTTAGAGAATCAGAAAGAAATACTTGAGGCTCCTCTGTCTAAAATATCATTTTTTATTGCAACTACTCAGCTTTGCTAGGGTGGTTCAAAAGTGGGCGTAGACAGTATGTAAGTGATGAGGCACAGCTATGTTTTCATAAAACTTTATGTATAAAAACAGGACAGCCGACAGGCCAAAGCTGGCTGACCCCTGAGTTAGAGGAACCTCAAGAGTTCCTGTGAGTGTGGAAAGAACACATTGATCTGGGCCGACCAGCTGTAGAGCTGTTGGTGTGATTGCAGCTGGGTGGCCCGAGCCATCTGTGTCCTAAAACGTAAGGTAGCATATTTGGAAAGGGAAACCTCAGAGGCAGGAATAGCTAGCTAGAGATAACTCTGACCAGTAAGCTGAAACAGTTTGTATTTGAAATCCTTCACAGAATGGAGAATTGTAACTTCTAAGTCATGGCTTTTGGGTGGAGGGTGTACATAGGAAGGATGTGTCTGCACGTGTGCTACGATTACAAGACCCAAGAGTGAGTTTTCAACTCCTGCAGCTCTTATGCCACAATTGGGAGTCCCAGGCCAAGTAGAATTGGTACAAGTGTGGTTTCCACAGAGCCATCGTCAACCAGAGAGGTCCCCATCTCCATCCCACACCTCTGCCCTGACATTCCTCTACAGCCCAGTCCCAACCGGCGGGAGGACCGGCCTGTCAGTTTCTACCAGCTGGGATCCAGCCAGCTTCAGCCTAATGCCACGTCTTTGGCCAGAGATGCTACCAACCTCGCCAAGGACAAGCAGAGGGGGTTCGTGCCCAGCATCGTGCAGAACGAGACCTACGGAGCCGTCCTGAGCGGCAGCCCACCCCCATCCCAGCCTGCAGCCCCCTCTGCCACCAGTGCCCCCCCACTCCCACCTCGAAATGTCATCAAAGGTACGAAACTTCTTGGTCCCCTGCAAATACATAGAAGATTTGGTTTGGGGAGCGGGGGTTGGGCAGTTTGCATCTGCTTTGACATTTGCCATCTGCTAGGTGACATTTGGGTGCTTATTTTATAGTTATTTTCTGTTTGCCTCCTAAAGAAATTCCATCATTCTTACAATGACAAATGGTGGTAGAGAGCTTGACTGGCTTCTTACTCTAGGCAGAGACATGGCTCCTGTGTGGTCTGGGTGATTTGGGCTGCCCCGGGTGGGCATGGAGCGGGCCAGGGGATGCTTCTGCAGCCCTTACCCCACACACTGCCCTTCCTGGCCTTGATTCTTTCTTTCCTTTCTTATTTCTCCTCTGCCTGCATCAAGGCCAGCCTATAGCACCAGTGATTACTTATTATCACCATGAATTTCATGGAATGGAGGAGAAAAAGATACTCATTTGGGGAACAGCCTAGTTGTAAAAATAGAGAATCATTCCCAGCACTGCTGTGAAAAGCTCACTTGACTTAACCTCAGTTGTTCTGTCTCAGCATAGCCAGGGTGACTCAACAGGTGAGGTGTTTTGTGTTTACAAATATGGAAACTGAGACCCTCAAGTTAAGTAGTTTATCTAGTCATGAAGAACAGCTGGCACTGTGCTTCTTGAGGGCGGGCCTACCAAGTGACCAGCTCACCCTAGACTGCAACTGCCAGCCATGGGCTGTGGCCTTTGGGGCCCCCTGGGGCAAGGAGGGCTGCTCAGGCTTCGCTGTTGAGCCTGGAGACCCCATGGGCCTCCCTAGAGCTGGTGTGGAGCCTTTGGCTGAAAACTGTAGGGAGGGAAGTGTAGGGTGGTTCAGGTGGCCCCACAGCCATGTGCCCTCACATAGCATGTCTTTGCCAGTGTGGCTGTGTCCCATCTTGCCCACTGTCCTGGATATTGCAAGGATCCTCCCATACAGCCCTGACCCAGCATTCAGGGGAGACCAGGGGTGCGATGACGAGCCTGTCCTATGGGCCACTAAATCACAGCCCTCAGCAGCAGATGCGTCCCTGCACCCCAGACCCAGGAGCCAGCCTACTCACTGCCCACAGCTCTCAGGTGCCATGCTTCCCAGACAGCACTGTGCCGGGCCTGGTGGGAACTCTGAGCAAGGAGCGCAGTGGCTTGGTCAGTCACACAGCCACCTGCCCGTCACCCTCCTGGGCTGACCGAGGGCATCACAGTGCCCCAGCCCATCCCCTGCACCTGTTCCCACATCCTGGAAAGACGTGTGTATTCTGAAAGACTCAGATCTATTAGATTTGGGCATCTGCGTCCTGGAGATGAGGCTTTTCCTGGCTGGCTCTGTGTGTCGGGGAGGAGAGATTTCATCCTGGCCTGGGTGGAGGAAGAGGACTGGAAACTTTTCATTCCAGGCTTCCTGGAATCAGGGGTTTGGTTTCTCTTTCTTTTTCTTCCATTCTTGTCTTCAGCTTCGTTCTTTCCTCAGCTGCAGTAGATTGTACCCCTCACCTGCTTCTCCCCTGTTCCCCTCTAGTCTACACTTGGTCTAAAGATGGAATTGCCACACAACAGATGAATAGAAAGGACGCTGACGTCGTCCTGTCTTGCATTGTGGGGCGTGAAGGCTTCCTCCAGACCCTGGGGCCTCCTGGGAGGGCCTGTTTCACTGCCAGGCCCAGCCCTCCCCATGGGCTGTACACAGCTGGGGACACTGGTTCACACCTGTGCTCTGGAGTGGATGGCAGGGGAATGATGTGACCAGGGAGGTACCACCTCTTTGGAGGTCACCTGAACCTGCTGGGTCCTCTGTGCCAATCTGTAGCCAGAGTGTTGGCAGGAAGTCAGGAGGGAGCCCTCCCCTGTGGCTGACCTGCACCTTGCCCCACCAGCGTAGGCTGGGAACAGGATACTGTCTGCATGACTTGGGTGACTCCCACAGCCTGCAGGATACAGTGAAAGAGCAGAGATGAGCAGAAGCTCTGTGGTCCCCAAATAGAACATTGGGGTGATATATTTCCCCCTTCAAATGATATTTATACTTAAGAAATAAAATCAGGGGACTGGGGTTGTAGCTCAGTGGTAGAGCGCTTGCCTAGCATGCATGAGACACTGGGTTCAATCCTCAGCACCACATACAAATAAATAAAATAACAACTAAAAAAATTTTTTAAAAAAAGAAAATCAGGAATTTTTACATTGTACCATCAGATTGAAAAAGCCAGCCAGGAATGTTCTCCATACCATCTTCGGTTTAGCGTACACTGATATCTGTCTTCCAGATACCAGAGATGAGAGTCAAGTTCCAGGTTCTATTTGCCCTTCTAGAAGGGTCAGATTGGCCGTTTTTTAAGTGAGAGGATCAATAACAGTGTTTTGTTTCTGTTTTTGTTCTGTGTGTGTGCACGTGTGTGTGTGTGTGCGTGTGCGTGGGTTTAGTTCAGGCGGCAGCCTCAGCTAACACCCCGTGGAAGACAAACTCTGTAGGTGTGGACGTTGTAAGCAGGCAGCGATCTTCGTCAGATCCGCCAGCTGTCCACCCACCGCTGCCCCCTCTTCGAGTGACATCTACCAGTACGTTTTTTTTCCTTTTTCCTTCTTGCCAGTGGGCCTCATAGATCTGGAAGGCAGAGGGCGCTGTTGGTAGCCACCTGGGGAGACAGCTGTGGTTCTGCACACCCGCAGGCAGATGAGCACTGGCCCCCAGCCCTCCCAGCCTCCACCTCTCCAGCGTCGTGTCTGTCCCCAGCACTCCCAGGATGGCTCGCTCACTCTCCTGTCTTCAAAACATTCATTCAAGCAGCATTTCCTCCTCTGCACACCACCCCATAGCTCCCATTTCCTTCAGCCAGTTGGTGATTTTCAATATTTGGGGAGTCATTTTGATCATAGCCTGGCATGGGTGTTCTTTTTTTTTTTTGAATACCAGCGTGTGGTTGAAGTCCCCAAAGCCTTGCGGGGATGGGCAGTAGGAAGAGGTCTTTCTCCCGTGTGCAGAACTGAGCACGTCTCATGGGGCCAGTGACGTGAGCCCGGGCCCTGCCCTCTCTGCCTCCTGCTCTCCTGGGCTCTGGCAGTGGGGCATCCAGCATCCTTAGGTTTTGCTGCTTAGAGCATTGAGAGTATTCCTAGACTGACATGCTTGTGGCTTTCTTAAAATAGCTAAAATTAGCTGGATGTGGTGGCACATGCCTGTAATCCCAGTGACTTGAGAGGCTGAGGCAGGAGAATCACAAGTTCAAGGCCATCCTGGGCAATTTGGTGAGACCCTGAAAAAACTTAAAAAATAAATTAATTAAAAGGGCTGGGGTGTGGTTCAGTGTAGAGCACCCCGATTCAATCTCTGGTGCCACAGGAAGAAGCAGCAGCTAAAATTGAAATCAGCCTGCCGAGGCACCACGAGGCCATGCCGCCAGAGGCTCCCCAGGGCTGGAGCCCTCTTTCCTGCCTCTCCTGCCTCTCAAGCTGACACCCCTGGGGTTTCACAAGTCTGCCCTTCTGCTTTTCCTTTAAAATGAAAAAGGAAACGAGGGAAAGTGGTAAAAAAGGACTACACACGGGGTCTCCTCGTGTTCCTCACCTCACCTCTCTGGTTGCCGGTGGCCTCTTCCTGCTGGCTGTCCTGTGCCTTGTGTGTTAGCTCCCACTGGAGCCAGGCACTTTGCTGCTTGTCAGAGAAGAACAGGTGGAGGCGGCTGGGGCCGAGGACCCACTCCCTCCTTACCTGCTCTGCCCTGAGCAGAACCACTCAGCCTCTTCACTCAGTCTCTGGTCTATAAAGTTAGGTGATCATAGGGCCTTCGCCCTGCCCACCTCAGACTGGGAACCCTGTACTACGTCAGTCTCCGTGATCTGTCCTCACACTTGACCCTGCCTGGTACAGGGGTGGGATCTCCTTCCCTTCTGGGGATGGGCCTGCTCCGGCTAAGAGAGTCCTGGCCTGAGTAGAACCAGCTCCCAGGGCAGAGGCCAGGCCTGGACCCGGCCCCACCAGCCTCCTGCTGCCGTTCAGAGTCAGGGGCAGGGAAGTGTGCTGACCTCCCTGCCTGGGTCTAGCCCAGAAACCACAGGCCAGCAGAATCCTGATCATGATCGAGCTTCCTGGTGTGCTTGACTAGGACCCCCTCTCCCTCCCTTCAAACTTCCCAAAACGCAGGAGGAAACACAGCAGGTGTGTTCCCCTGGAGACTTGCTAGGGAACAGAAGCCTGGCTGGAGCCATCGGCAGGAGGTGGGGGTGGACCTGGCGCTGACCTCTTTCTCCTTCCTTCTCTCTCTGCAGACCCCCTGGCCCCCACGCCACCCCCTCCTGTGGCCAAGACACCCAGCATGCTAGAAGCCTTGAGTCAGTCGGGCAAGCCTCCCCAGCCTGGGGCCTCACAGAGCAGGCCCCCGCCCCTGCCGCCCCAGCCGCCCCAGCCGCCCAGCCGCCTGCCTCAGAAGAAGCCTGCTCCCGGGTACGTGCCCCTCCTTGGCCTCTCTGGCCCAGTCACACCGGCTGTGCCTGCATCCTGCATTGGGGGGGCTTCCAAGTTGCAATGGTCCCTTTACTAACACTAACTGGTACCCAGGCATGTGAGGCTGAGTGTCGCCTGATGCCCCAAGGCTCTTGAGGATCTTAGAATTAATTCAAGAATCTTTTAACTAAAAATTTCTTACAAATGTATATCTTAAATCCACGTAGTGAGGTTAGCGCTTCATTTAGTATAGACACTGGGATTTTGGAGTAAAGTCCTGAAGATGTGAGGCTCTGTAGGCTCTGTCTATTGCCCATTTGAAAGGTTATCTCGCACGTGTGGACCTTCGGCAATGCGAGGCACGTTTCCTACAAATAAGAACATTCGCTTTGGTACACACAGTGCAGCCAGCAAAATCAGGACATCGGTCTGGATACGCCACCACCACCCCATCCTCACACTCAGGTTTCGCCGTGTGTCCAAGTGACGCCCATGATCACAGAGGACTGTTCCTCCTCCTGCCTGGGTCTTCACAGGGGTCATGGAGGTGGTTTAATGGGAATGCTGCCGAGAAGCAGAGATGCTGGTGTTGGGCACTGGGATAGGCCCCGGTCAGAACCAGGAAGTGCACGCGTCCACTTGCATGTGTGCACAAACACGCACATGCACGCACATTTTGTGCCTTCCATCTGGAAATCTGAGTTCACACTGATGCCTCCAGCTTCGCTCGTTGTAGTAACCAACCACGCCAGGACAGACGGACGCGAGACACACCGTTTTATTCTGCCTCTCATTGTCGGGAATCTGTTTGGCACAGTGGTTAGCTTGTCTTGGCCCCACAGCGTGAGAGGCCTCAGCTGGAAAGACCCCACGAGGTCAGGGTCAGTGGAGGCCTCCTCTGCACGGCTCTGGCAGCTGATGCTTACTGTCTGCTGGGCCCCAGGGGGGCTGTCGAGCAGAACACCCCCATGCAGGCCTCTCAGGTGGTGTGGGCTTCCTCACAGCCGGGGGCCTAGCCCTGGACACTGGCCGGCTGTGCACTCACTGAGTCACGCAGAGACAGAGCCCAGATGTAGTGGGGGTGAGGGCTGTGCCGTGGCACCAGAGAGCTCACCAGACTCCATGGCTCCCTAGACTTTGGGGACAATTCTAATTTTCTACTTCTCTGCACTTCTGCTCCCTTTTCTAGGGGTGAGAACCCTGGTTCCGTACTTCCTGAGGTGACTGGTGTCCCTTTATGAGATAGCACTCCATCTCTGCCCCCACCCCTCCCCTTTGCTCAAGCCCCCTTTCTGTGCGTGGGTCCAATCCTGTTCCAGGAACCCCACCTGCAGGCACAAGCTCTGGCCCCCGCCCAACCACATCCTCCATCACCCCATGCCCTCCTCCCACCCAGGTGGCACACTCCCATCAGGCCACCCTCCAGGGATAAGCCCTCTTGGTTCCCCTCAGGCAGACCTGGCCCTACTCCCTGGCCGCCCCCTCCCTGCATGTTCTCTGGCTCCAGCGTGGGGTCCGTACTGCCAGACTGCTTACGTAGAGGGGCGTTCCAGCTGGGAACTGTGCCCTCCAATTCTATGAAATTTCACTGATTTTTTTTTAATGCCTTAAATTCTGTTTTTTTTTCCTATTGTCTAATTTAATTCTCACTTTTCAGACATCAAGTCTACTGGGCCTTTCCTCTAAATATATCATCTTTTCTCTTTTCATTAAGTAACATAACTGTTCTGACAGCTCCCTCAAATCTCAGGGGTGAACCCTGAGGCAGTTAAACTCTTTCCCTGTGTATCCCAGACCCAAGAGTAGACCCAGAGCCCTCCATCTTCTGACTCCACCTTCTTTACCCCTTGGGCCCAGAGTCGCTTCTGAGGGACAGGGTGGGATTATGTGCTTCCTGTGCACACCTGCCCACCAGAGCCAGTCACATGGCCCCACTGCCCAAAAGGCAGGCTGAAAGAGCAGCTCTTGGCCTGGCTCTGCACAGCGGTAGGGGAAGGGATTGCCTTCATCACCTGGCCCTCCTGGCACCATCTGTTTCCCTTCCTGTTTTGTTTGCTTGCTTGTCTTTACAATCTACTTTTGAGAGGTTTTCTAAGTTTTATCTTCCAATTTTTTTTTTTTTTTGGTACTGGATATTGAACTCAGGGGCACTCAGACACTGAGCCACATCCCCAGCCTTATTTTGTGTTTTATGTAGAGACAGGGTCTCACTGAGTTGCTTAGCGCTTCGCCGTTGCTGAGGCTGGCTTCGAACTCACGATTCTCCTGTCTCAGCCTCCCTAAATGCTGGATTATAGGCTTGCGTCACCGCACCTGGCTTACCTTCCAATTCTTTTATTGGGTTTTTCGTTTGTGCTCTCATATAATAATTCTCAAGTTAAACTTTTTTATAGTACCTTGTTCTTGTTTCATGAGACCACTTTATCTCTGGGAATATTAATGATGGTTTTTGGAGTGTTAAGTGTGTGTTGCCTGCAGAGTGTTTTTCTTCCACATCGTTTTGGCCTCTGCATGGCAGAGAGTATTCCTATGAGCAGTTCTCTGCCTGTCTGTTTCTGCTATACACAAGACATTAAAAACCAACTGGCAGAGCTGGGGCTACAGCTCAGTGGCAGAGTGTTTGCCTAGCATGTGTGAGGCACTGGGTTCAATGCTTAACACCACATGAAAATAAATAAAATAAAGGCATTCTGTCCATCTACAACTACAAAAAAAAAATTTAACGACAACTGGCAGTTGGGTGTGGTAGTGCACACCTGTACTCCTGCTAGTTGGGAGGCTGAGGGTCACAAGGGAAGGAGGATCACAAGTTCAAGGCTTGCCTGGGGCAACTTAGCAAAAAATAAAATGGCTGGGGATATCACTCAGTGGTAGAGCATCCCTGGGTTCAATCCCCAGTCAGTACCTCAAAAACAAACAAAACCCCAACTAGTGCACAGAATGGCTACACAAGTTTCCCTGAGGAGTAATCTGGTGGGCTGTTGGAGAACTCAGAATTTGGGCTTTTTTTTCTTGGACATCTCAGTTTCCTTGCTGGAAGGATATAAATTTCTGGGAGTTGTGTAGGGAAATAAGGTTAAGCTGGTGTTTGATCCCCCTTCTGTGAGACACTCCAACAGTTGCACTTAAGTGTTCCTGTTCAGGGCCTCTGCTTTGCCCTCTGCAGGAGGGCACCTCCTTCTGTAGGTGGAGTAAGGCAGTGAGGCTCTTTGGGGTGGGAGTTCAGGACTCAGAGTCTGCTCAGATGGAGTTTGGCAAATCCTTCAGTTACTGCCTCTCTGTCTCCCCTTCCAGAGGTCCTTGGGCCTTACTGGGCCCCACAGGACACGTGGGTGCACTCCAGGGCCTTGCTGATGTCGGCATAGGCTCGCCCTCCGCACACCAACTAGGTGATCACCATTCACCCAGTTCCAGCTTCCAAAATTGTGTTTCCCCTTCAGTTCTTTGTTCTTTTGGTTTGAATTTTTGTTTTCAGTCCTTTTCCTTGGGAGGAAGTGGAGGTAGATGTAGTAGATGTATTGCAGTGTGTGGTGGTGGTGGTGCTTGGGATGGAACCCAGACCTACCATGGAGCTACACCCCCAGGCCTCCAGGCTGCTGGGGTTTTTTTGTTTTGTTTTTGTCTTTTTAGTTGTGGATGGACACAAATATCTTTATTTTTATGTGGTGCTAAGGATCGAACCCAGTGCCTCATGCATGGAAGGCAAGCGCTCTCCAAGCTGCTGTGCTTTTAAGAGGTCAGATCTGGGGGCTGGGGCTGTGGCTCAGTGGTAGAGCGCTTGCCTAGCATGCGTGAGGCCCTGGGTTCGATCCTCAGCACCATATACAAATTATAAATGAGTAAAATAAGAATCCATCAACAACTAAAAAAAAAATAAAATAAAATATTAAAAAAAAAAAAAAAAGAGGTCAGATCTGGACAAGAAACAGCTGGCTCTTGGCACTCACCAGGGAGTGCCACAGACAGTGGCTGTTGGGTGAGGTCTTGTGGTTCTTTCCAGCTGCTTTTCTGGCTCCTGCAGAGTCCTAGCTGGTGGTTGCTGGATGGGTTTCCTCTCTAGCCCGATCTTCCTGGTTTTAACGTGGTTGGAGGGGAAGTTGCAGGGCAGATAAAGCAGGTGCGGTTGGGGGGTTCCAAGACACCTCCTGATGCACTGGGTCCTGTTGTCACTGCCAGTGGAGTTCTGCTTTTAAAGTGACACATGATGTGCCCTCTTTGTAAAAGGAGCACCCCCAACCCCACCAATTATTTTGACCATGGTTTAAGTCAGGATTTTCACACTTGTTCTCTTAAAGCAGGAGTCAGCTAACTCCTCCTGCTTTTGTATGGTCACAAGTAATGGTTGCTATTGTATTTATAAATGGTTTTTTTAAAAAAAAGAAAAGCTAAAGGAGAATGCTTATGGCACATGAGGGTCACATGAAATTTAGATTTCAGTGCCCTAGGAAAGTTTTGCTGGCACACAGCCACTCTTGTTTATTTATGCGTTGATTGTGGCTGGTCTGTGTCCCAATGGTAGAGTTGAATAGTCGAGACTTCGTGGTCTACAAAGACTAAAAGTTTTACCATTTGATCCTTTAAAGAAGTCTACTGCCCTCCCCCCACTCCCTTGCAGGGCTGCATGCCAGGGGCAGCCTGATGATGTCTGCTGTGGCACTTGCCATCAGACACAGTGCAGATCAATGATGAGTCCGTCAGATGGGTGGGCCTTTTGCTTCTTTGAAAGTAATAACAGAACCAGTGTTGTCTTCTCCACCTTCACTCTGAGACTGCAGATGTCCAGTGCTCTTGGTGGGTTCATTCCGGGCAGCAAAGGAAGCTTCTGACAGAAATGAGCATCCAAGGAAAAGAATGCAGCCTCTGGCCTCCTCCCAGCCTCTCTCCTGCTTCCCCAGCCCCTCCCGTCCACCTCCTGTGTGGGGCTCCATGCTAGGTCCACTCGGACTCCTGTTGCTGAAGCTAGGCTTCCTTTCAGCCCATCGGACTTTTGCCTCCTGTCCTTATTTAGAGAATCGATATCTGGTGTCACACCTGCAGATGAAACTGCCAGTTCTCAGCAGCCCATTTACCCAGTCTGCCAGTGGCAGGTCTGCACTGATAGAACCCTGTCTGCCAGCCGTGAGAACCGCCCCCAACTGTGTGTTTACCTCACAGCTCTGTGTGAGCTGGACCCCAGGCTCACCAATAGGGCCTGAGCTGTGGTCAGCCACGTGGGTTCCCAGTAGCAGAACCCTGGAGCAGGGGGACATGATGATGCTGACCGAGGTGCTTGACAGGTTCTGGCAGATCCACCTGGGCCTGAGATTTAGCTGTGGCCCCTCCTTTCACAGGGAGGGACAAGGCCTGAGCAGGAAAGGGGCTGAGCCAGTGACTAGTGCCCAGCCTCTAGCCCCAGGCCTGCATGGACAGAGGTGCTTTGATAGAGCCCTGGCTTTAGGATCAGGAACCTTCAATCTGGCACTTTCCTGGGCCCCATTTTACAATAATAATAATTAATAACAATAATAATAATTGCTGGGTGCGGTGGCGCAAGCCTATAATCCCAGCACTTAGGGAGGCTGAGACAGGAGAATCACGAGTTCAAAGCCAGCCTCAGCAATGACGAGGTGCTAAGCAACTCAGTGAGACCCTGTCTCTACATAAAACACAAAATAGGGCTGGGGATGTGGCTCAGTGGTTGGGTGCCCCTGAGTTCAATCCCCAGTACCAAAATAATAATAATAATAATAATAATAATTGAATGACAGTTAAAGTCAGCTCAGGTGTTCAGCTTGAACACAGGTGCATCCTTATGAAGGGAACAAGGCTGGGCAGGAAACTGCAGGTGTCAGTAAATCCTCTTTCCCCTTCTTTGCAGGGCGGACAAGCCGACCCCGCTGATCAACAAAGGGCAGCCCAGAGGACCTGGTAATTATTTACTTGGAGGCTGGGTTTCTTTCTGCTTGGCCTGTGGTGGGCATTTCCAAGCAGGTGGTCAGCGCTGGGCAGGGCCCCGCTGCCTTCCACCTATGGCCATCCCACCCTGCTCGGCCTGGGCCTTCTGCTACAGAGGCCCCCGTCCTGATCCTCTTTCCTGGGCCCCCATTTGTGTTCCCACATCCAACACTCTAAAGGCAGGAGGCTTTTCAACATTGAAAGGACCTTTCCCTCAGCACGCTACAGCTGAGGAAATCTGCTTTCAGACATGACACTATGGCTTAGAGTCACTGTTTACATCTTGTGGTTGTAATGGGGCATCTGTTAAGGTTGCTTCATTTTGGCCCTAAAGCAGTGGATCTTTGTGGAACAGAATCTCATGGTTCTCTGTCTAATGCTGTGGCCCTGCAGCCCCCTGCACCCATGCCCAGGAAGTCACAAGTGGTAAGTGGACATGCTTGCTCTCCTGCCCTGCCCTGGCCGGGAGGGCCGTTCCACCTCCCCTGGGGTGGCAGCAGGGGGCACTAGGGGCTTCTTCTTGGTGGTGGTTCATGACCTGGGCACATGGCAGACCTGGGCCTCTGGCCACAGCTCCAGCATAGCCACCCTGCCCCCTAAACCCTGGCTGCTTCCTTTCCCCACTCTGCTGGGGTCTCACCCTTTTCTCTCCCTGGCACCTGAGCTGCCCTGGGAGAGAAAAGCCCCCTCTGGCCCCTGTAAGCTTCCAAGGCCTGAGGAGAGGACTCCAGAGACCAGAAGGAGGCAGGGGCCCTGTTCTCTACCCAAGAGCTTCAACTTGGGGCCACACTAACTTTGCCCCTCTCCTGATGCAGACCAAGTCAAAGCCCAAGCGGGTCAAAGCGCTCTACAACTGTGTGGCCGACAACCCAGACGAGCTGACCTTCTCTGAGGGAGATGTGATTGTGGTGGATGGGGAGGAGGACCAGGAGTGGTGGGTGAGTCGGGGCTGGGGCCGGGAGCCCGAGGGGCCTGTTCACAGGGGAGCAGTTGTGCCCTGGTACCGCTGCCGGGCCTTAGACCCCAGCACCTTTGGGTCTTGTTCTGCGTGGATAGCCACTTCTGAGGGTCATCGTCTATCCCTGGGGGCTCCTGTCTTGTTTAGGTGGGTGGGCCACTCGAGCTGCAGTTACCTAAGCACACTGAGGAACTGAAATGAGACCCCTGTACTTGGTAGCCTTGAGTTTCCAGGTTATGATCCCCATAGCCCGAGTGGAGCGCAGTGTCCAGTGGAAGCTGGCCTCAAGGGCAAAGCTGCTGGGCTGGGCTGGGCTTGAAAGAGCTGTGGGCCACCCAAGGCCTCCTGGTGCAGAAGGTGGGCACAGGTCCCCACTAGGGGCCATTGGAATTCAGACTCTGCCATTTATGGACAGGATCCTTGGGCAAGGTGCTTAGGTCTTTACACTTGGCTGACACCTTCTGTGAGAGGGAGTTGCCCAAAGCACTATGGAAGATGGCGTGTGACCCGCTGAAGAGGCAGGGGTCATCAGCTGGGTGGGAGGATTCCATTCCATAACTAGAATGAAGTACATGCATAGAGCACCAGGTGGCCTCTGCTGCCTCCCCCGCCTCCGCGGTTCCAGGGGGCCCTGCCCTGCAGCTTGAGCTCAGACACCAAGCAGCTCAGCTGATGCCTTGGATAGGATGCAGGGAAGTTGTTTTGCTTTGTCAAATGAAGGGAGTCTTGACTCTGCCCCTGTTGCCATCCCTAGCAGAGCTGCCACCTGTGTGGCCTGCCTCCAGGGCCTTTGCTCTCCGCCTTGGAGCACTGCCATCTGCTTGGTTGTGGCCTTGTCCCCCAAGGGTGAAAAGTGCTTTTGGGTCAAGGGCTCCTTCATTCCTCCTTGCTCAGTACAGACCATAGTAAGAGCAGCAGCAGGAGCCGCAGCTTCTGGGTTCAGCTGGGCTCCAGGTGTGTGGCTGGGCCTGGTGAGGAGCCAATGGCTGCCTACCAGTGGGCAGAAGGAAACAGGTCTGGTCTGGTCCTATCCCTGCCAGCCACCCGCCATATGGATGGGACTCTAGCCTGGCAACAGGTTTAGCCTTACAGAAAATGCCTGTTCATCTCCAAAAACTTTGAGAATGCAGAAAGGTATAATGAAAAATGATAATGTTGCCCATAATCAGCCGGTCCCCCTAAAAGAACCCACCATTTGCATTTTGACAGTTTTCTTCTAGGCTTTTATTTACCTACATAATTTACATTGTTGAAATCATACTTGGGTTTAATTTATATAATTCACCCAGAGTGAAAATAAATGGGTTTTTATTGAAGCTCTCCACAAATGCGTGGCAAAATTTAAATGAATACCTTGTCCACATCCTATGACTGCAGCCAATAGACTTCTCACAATTTCAGAACTGGGGAGCAGCTCAGTGGCAGGGTACTTTAGCGTGCTCAGGGCCGTGGTTCAGTTCTCAGCACCCCCCAAAAAAAGGTCGAGGCAAAATTCTGACAGTTTCTTCATTCACTAAAAATAAGGTAAGTGGGGAGTGGCACCCTATATGCCCCTCAGCATCACTCCCACATCTGAGGGTCTTTTGAGGCCCCTTGGGTATGGCAGGCACACTCTATTGCAAACATGAGGAAGAGCAAAAAGGAAAAAATAATGTAACTTTACTGTTCTACCCAAGTCAGTCTTTGGCAGCAGCAATTATTCTGAACACAGGTCTCCTCTCCCAATGCTCTCCAAAACTTCTAAATTTGGAATTTTTATAATAATCCAAATTTTTATTCATTTCAGATTGGCCACATCGATGGAGATCCCAGTCGCAAAGGAGCATTTCCTGTATCATTTGTGCACTTTATTGCTGACTAAACTTCTACTGAACAAAAGCCTTTCCTTAACAGTCATGTTCTTGTTTCATTACTGGTACCAAAATTCTTGCCAGAAAACTGTTTTCATGGTAGCCTATTTTCTCTCACTGTTAAGTTTTAAAAAGTCAAAGGCAATTTTTATATATAAGTGAATTGTTTTTATAATTTGTAGTTTTCATGAAACATTGCTATACTTTTATTAGGAAAAACTGAATTTCCTAAAAGGTGAACTGAAGTTATTTTAACTATGTAACCAAGATCTTGCATCTGTCGGATGCATCTACTGCTAACCTTAAAGATGTTCAGTGAAGAATATTGGAAATTATTCCTGCTTTCCTTGGCCCAATCTGGAGTTGTGATCAGTAACACGATTATTATTTTAGGAAGCCAATAAACTGCAGCTTCAGAAGTCCTGGACTCTCCATAAAATGCCATCAGTTCACCTTTAAAGACACTTATTCTTTTGAAACCTACCCAGTGTCTATTTAAAGCAACTTGGGAATTTACACATTAGCCTTTTGCTTTCTAGCCCTGACCTGTGAGGTCGCAGCTGTCACAACCTTCTGCATGTGTGTATGACCTGTTGTGTACAATCGAACTTAGCAGAGCTACTGATGGGTCATTACAACAAGTGGTAATAGCAGCTCATTCCATTCCAGGAGGTTATATAAACTGCATTTCCTGAATTTGGTTAAAAACTAAGGATGATGGATTGCAAAACTGTTCTTTAAACTAGCTTCTATGCTGTAGGTGTTTGGAATTTGCCTTCGACTTCCCCTATCACTCAGAAAGCAAATGTACACAAGTAGATACTGTGGCTCAGACCCTGGAACAGAACCACGGTCCTTGCCGTTTGCTGTAGTCACTGCCTTCCCTTCCTAGCTCGCGAGGACATTCACCCAGCTTAGTGTCTTGTATTTATATAATATGCCAACAGCAATGGTAGTTACACTGTGAGTCTTGAAATTTAACCTGTCCATTTGTTTGTACTCAAGAGCATATCAGAAATCCGTAGGTCCCAGGTGATACAGTCCTCCCGGACATCTCAGTTCTACTACCAAGGCCATCGTGTCACTCCTAAACGTACCCTTGGGTAAGGGGTGGGAATTAGGTTGCACATGATAGAATCAAAACTCATTGGTTTAATGAATTTGACTGTCATACCTCTATTTAGTATTTTGAGCATAAGATTCATAGTAGGAATATTGGAAATTTTGGCACTCTTTCAGCATAAATAGGCATGTGATTCCCACTTGGAAAAAAGTAAAGGAATAAATTTATAGGCTTGGAAAGCAAGGCAAAAATGCTATTGTTGGCATTTGTTCTGATGGTACATTTGATTGAAGCAGCTTGTCTTTTTTATACAAGACTCTTATGTGTGGAGTCTCCTTCCTTCTTTTTTTCTTAGCATTGTTTTTGTTAGCTATGATCAAGGAAGACAGAACAAACTGGAATGTTGTATGTTGTATAGCAATTGCTCTTTGCCTTTCAACATTCCAGGTAAGAACGTGTTCGGTCTGTAAGGAGTCTTTTTTAAAGCACTACATCTGTTTTCACTACTTGTTAATTTCTGTTGTTTGAACCCTTCGCTTCGCCAGTTTCTCATAGATTTAAGAGTGAACAGATGCAGTTTGCACAGCGCACGCCTCCTAACTGGGGAACAGCCTCCCGCATCTGTACCTTAGCGTCAGCCTCTGACGACCTGGTGCCAGCTGAGCCATCAAGTTGACTCACATGAACATTTGAACTCTAGGCCCAACCATCAGGTTCACTGGTACATGAATTCCTAGGAAATATTTTTCCACTCTACAATTTGGTGGTGCTATTGTGCAGTAATTAATAGTACTTTTACCAGAGGAGAAATTCTATTAACTTCCCTACTAATATCCTTTCCTAGTTATTTGCTCTTTGCAAATTCAAAAGAAAAAAAAAACTGAGAAAGGAAAACATTGTAGATATCTATTTAAAGTTTACGTTTCATGAACTTCAGCTGCAGGAATCTGGCATCGGGCATGCCACTTTCCATCAGGTCTGACTTCCAGGGATGGTGATTCAGAATCAGGTGCACAGACCAGCCATTCCTGTGTGACCTGTTAAGGGCGGATATGGACACGCAGCCTAGAGTACTATTTTGAGATGTATGATACTCAGTTCATTCACTTGATTACTTTGGTCTAGTTGCAGCGCAACTGTATATATTGTATAACCTAAACTGATTCTTATTTTCATTGTCCTTAATGCAGTGATGTATAATTAGAGCATGTTTAATTCAAGTTTACTCTTCTTGTTAACTAGTCATTTGACTGGGAAAAAAAATAAAGTACTTTTAAATGGATGTGGTCTTATTTTTAATACTTAAAGTATTAGATATTCTGTCCTTTTTTTTTTTTAGTTGTTGATGGACCCTTATTTATTTTTATGTGGTGCTGAGGATCGAACCCAGTGCCTCGCACATGCTAGGCAAGCGCTGTACCACTGTGCTACAACCCCAGCCCATTCAGTCCTTTTTAAAAAAAAAAAATTAGTACACTAGTGTACTATTCATGAGATCCTTTACATATATATATTTAGCATGGGTAGGAATCTTAAGTTGCTTTAACTCTGAGATAAACATGTATAATCTTGCCAACACACTCCTGAAAATTTATTTTGTCTTAAGTTGACAGTACCACTGTTCCAAGCCAACATGAGCTCTGCCTGCCTCTCACTCCAAACCAGTGGGACCATGTCACTGGGAAGCCACATGGAGTGGGTTTCATGAGTCTTCCTCAGGCAGATCCTCCCTTTTATTCAGAAGCAACTTCCATGATATTTCCCTGTCAAGCTGATTTGCATTTTCAAATGACCAAGGGGGTTTCTTTTACTCCCAGAAAGTAGATCATTAAGAGTTAACTCACTCTTTAATATGACACATTTTAATATAAAAACAAATGATCAATACTGTAGACATTGCACTTTCTTCAGAAAACCAGAGCAGGGCTTCACCTCATCTTTCTATAATAGTTCAGCATTACAGATTGAAAGCAGATGATTTAGAAGACAGCTGGACTCTCGCATGAGGTTGGCTTCCACGTGAATGCACAGTTCAGGATTTCTCAGAGGTTAACACAGCGTCAAACGCAGAGGATAAAACTTTGCAGATTGCCTGCGCTTGTTCCTGCGTTGCATGAGAAGGTACAGTAAGAGTGGAGTGCACGCTTCTCTTCCCAAACTTCACCAGCAGAGGCGTCACCTGACCCTTTGAACAGGTTTCCCTCCCAACCCTATGCCTGTGCCCATCCCTGGAGCTTCCTCACGCTTGGGCCTCCGACCTCCTTGGAGAAGTGCGGACAGCAAACAGCACTGCAGCCTGAGAGCAGGGCGAGGACCACACAGGACTGTGGGAGCCTCTAGCAACAGAGGGCACATTCTTCCTCATCCACTTCATGTTTACTCAAAAGGTTATGTCCAGGTGATTCCTGGACCAGCCAGAAATAAGCTAGCAGCCTGCTGCACACCTGGACACCTGGCTGCCCTAAGCTCTTAGGTGCATACATTCATTCTGAGGCCAAGTATTAAGTACACAATGGAGAGCATTTCCCCAGCCCTTGAGCAAGCCATAAGTAGTCTAGGCTTTGCCACTTGGAGAATAAGGGACTAACCACAGTAACTCAAAAGTCTTACCAGGCTGTGGCACTGGTAAACCCACAGGCTGTATTCCTCATTGCTTGCATCTGTGGTCTTAAGAGCCAGTAAGCTTTTTCCTGCCCCCAGGCCATCGTCGTAACACACCATCCGGATGATTAAATACAGAGCATGCCTGTGCAACACGTCCTGCAGAGATCAGGGGCCGTCAGAGAGGTCATGGCTGTTACCAGTGTCTCAGTTCTAATGACATTCTCACGGATGAAACATGGGAGGCTTAGCAGCACATCCCTGGATGTGGCAGGAAGCACCTGTGTGGCATCTCACCCTGGGCCACGCTGGTGTGCCCAGTTAGGAGGCAATGTGCTTCAGGATTACACCTTCCCAATTCAAACAGCCAGGAACAAGGTTGTCCAACTCCAGTCTCATCTGTGCCCAGCTTCCTAGACAGCTGCTCTTGAGTGATGTGGGATCCTTGGTTTAAAAAGCCTCAGAACCCTGGGGTGGGGGTACTGCATGTACACAGCAGATATAAAGGAAGCCCCTGTTCACTCTGCACATGGGAGACCTAACTGAAAGGCCTGGATTCCCTATTTGTTTAAAAAAAAATTCCTTAATAAATTATATTACTTACATACTGATCAGACGTTGATACTTTTATCCCATACTTGGAAACTCCCATAATAAACTCTTCCTCCAGAGGAACAAAAGGCAACTTTCCATCTTGCTTCAATGTAAAAATAAAATGCATGACACACATTAAAATTATGCTATAGTCTCAAGTCTTTTGAGTCAGTTTCTGATCATCACAACCCCAAGCCCTTTAGAGAATGTGGGGTACACAGTGAACAACTGCTCCCCAAAGAGGCAGAAGAACATTCTCCCCATCGCTGAACTTTCAGTCCACAAATCCAGCTCAGTCTACTTCCCGCATGGTGTTCTATTGTTTGGTCTGGGTGCGAACCCTAATTCCAAACAGATACTTCAGAGGCTGATGAGCTTAAAATGCTTACCCAAGACAAACGAAGGTCTAGATGTAGACTTTAAAATACTTAAAAGCTTGCACCAGTGCCAGGATGTGGACTGATGAGGAAGATTGGCCACAGAAACCATCTTCTCATCACTTTCTGTCCTACCCGGATGGCAGGATGCCTGGCTCTCCCACACCCTGGGGCTTAGGAGAGGCTGCCAATGAACAGAACCTGGCTCACAAAAACATTAATCAGCATTTTGAGCTGTTCAGAAATAAGTGAAACAGCACATGGAGCCTGAAGACTGCCCTGGCAGGTTATCTGGTGCTATCTGCCTAATTTGTCTTCGCTAAATATTGTCAGTCAGTTCATGTTCTGTACTGTAAATGTTTTTGTGAAACACTGAATCACAGTCAATGAACTGTCCAAACACCTTAACTCCTGGGCCATCATGATGTTGTATTAAGAGTATTCATATCTCATGGTGAGTTTAAAGCCATTCTAAGAACCAAAACATGGGATAATAGTAATGCTATTGGCAATAATGGCATTTTAACAAGCAAAACTTCTATGCTCTATGAGAAATGTAGCAGTCCTTACAGAAATTAAATCACGGGCTGGAGTCGTGGCTCAGCGGTAGAGCGCTTGCCTAGCATGTGCGAGACACTGGGTTCGATCCTCAGCACCACATAAAAATAAAGGTATTATGTACACCTACCTATAACTAAAAATAAAAATATTTAAAAAAAAAAAAAAAAGAAATTAAATCACCCTATTATACTTCTGAGAGGAAACACCAGCAATCTTTCCACATGATACTTTACCGAGATTACTTGTTGCTTATACTTTGTTAGAATGACTTTAACTTTTATTTGTTTATTTTTGGTATCAGTGTTGAATTCATAAGTGCTTAACAACTGAGTCACATCCCTAGCTCTTTTTTTATATATTTTATTTACAGACAGGGTCTCATTGAGTTGCTTAAGGCCTCACTAAGTTGCTGAGGCTGGCCTTGAACTCACAATCCTCCTGCCTCAGCCTCCCAAGCCACTGGTATTACAGGCATGTGCCACTGCACCTGGCTGGAATGACTTTAAATTCCAAGCTAAATGCTGGGATAACTAATTGGATTCATCCAGACTACCAAGAGTTTTCTGTTAAATGGCAAATTACACTCACTTATTTCTCTCTAGACAGGAATCACTTCCTTTATTTTCATGAAGATATGAGTCATTACATTTAATAGCCCCATGATTGTGCATACTTAAGATTAATTAACTATATAAGCCTTGTTTTATCCACTTCTACCTCAGAAGTATACAGATCTTACAACATTTTATGCACTGACTTTATAGCTTTGCTTTATCTTCAATTTCATTCTTAATTTTCCTGCATGATGATTATTTTTTATTTTCTTGGATATACTTTTGAAACCCACCTCACCTCACTTCTTGTTGGAAACAAGGTATGAAATAAGTAGACATGTTAAGTCAAGAGTGCTATGAATTAGTTTCCAAAGAGATAAAACTAGTTCAAAGGGGCAAGGTTCTGCCAGACTGTTTCAAAGATACACCTACAGGGTGGAAGCAGTCATGATGTCAAGTCCTCATTTAAACAAGGATGTCGGTCTGCCCCAGGAGAGTGAAAAGTTCTCTGTGTGAAGGGAGAAACCATTTCTGTGCAGCTCCAAGGCATCTTATATCAACCGTGGCCTGGAGCTCTGGCCCAGGATGACACCGTGGCTTCATCCAAAGACAGAAGAGCGCCACCCAGTGGCCAAGAGCAAACATCTCCAAGGTCATGTCACCAGTTTGGTCCCAACCACAGGCTTTAAACTGAAAAAAACTTTTTTTTTGTTACCTGGGCAACATCTATATAATTTATCAGGTCTAGTGGTCCCTCCAGGCCTTTTCCCTCAGAGAGTTTCAGCTTCTCAATGGCACCAACATACTTTACTCGAAATTCTGCACAGGTATCTAAATTATTGTTGCTTTGTCCTAAAGGTGAAAAAAAATTGTAATGAGACTTCAAAAGAAATACTTGATTTGCGGGATTTCCTCAGTCCCTTCCCAAATCAAAAACAGACTTTTATTAGAATATAACCTTTAGCCGGGCGCGGTGGCTCACGCTTGTAATCCCAGCACTTAGGGAGGCTGAGACAGGAGAATCTCAAGTTCAAAGCCAGCCTCAGCAATGGCGAGGCACTAAGCAACTCAGTGAGACCCTGTCTCTACATAAAACACAAAATAGGGCTGGGGATGTGGCTCAGTGGTCGAGTGCCCCTGAGTTCAATCCCCGGTACCAAAAAAAAAAAAAAAAAGAATATAACCTTTAATTACAGAATTTTAAGATGCAAAATTTCTTGATGTAATAGGGAAGAACTTAAAATTTAATTAATCTTTTTCCTTAGCAACTCACAGTGTACTAAATGTATAAAGGTCTCAATAATAGGAATAAAGTAATAATGATAACCTTCATTTCAAAGCAATGAACGGGATAAAGAAAGGTCAACTAGATAATGATTATTTTTTGTTTGTTTTGGTACCAGGGATTGAACCTAGGGGCGTTAAACCACTGAGCCACGTCCCTGGCCCCTTTTCTTTTATATTTTATTTTAAGACAGGGTCTCACTAAGTTGCTTAGGGCCTTACTAAGTTGCTGAGGCTGGCCCTGAACTCACAATCCTCCTGTCTCAGCCTCCCAAACAGCTGGGATTACAGGCGTGCGCCATCACGCCCAGCTGATTGAGTACTTTTATAATGTATAGTGATGCTTATTTTCAGTTTCTGTTCCCTCTTCACTGTTAACTTTCTCTCCTCATTCAGGATACCTGCTCTTTCTTTACCACTCGGTCAGAGAAAACCAACTTTTTTTTTTTTAAAGTAGGTGGAATAACGCCAGACAAGAAAGTCCCTTATTACAGCAGCTGGTGTGTGCTGTAAAATGTAGCCAATACAAGTTAGCACAAGTGATGTGTGATATCTACCGTGCAAAGGAATTATTACACAATTACTTTTAGATTGTGTTGTGTAATAAAAAGATACGAACATTTTTAAAAATTTAAAAGCATCTAGAAGTAAAGATAATGGACATTATGTTACAACATTCTCTTTTGTAGATCAATTACTCTATGATTATGATCCTATTTCCAATTAGTCACCAGCTATTAATTTATAGAGCTTGGGTAGGAGCCACATTTTGATTTCTAAGGAGCTACTATCAAGTACCTGCAGAACAGTCTGTGAGGGTGTGTGACAGATGCTACCTATAATTACCTGTGTTCCTGCTGCTCAGGAGCTAGTGAGTGTATCACCAGGTAGCCCTCAAGGTAAATTGTTCCTTAACATTTATCACCAATACATTTATCCTGTTCTCATAAACAGCATGAGTCCAATATAATCCACTCTCCCATTCTGTCCCTTAAAAACCTATTTTGAAACTTCTAAATTATTGCCACATGATGTTTTCAAACATTTTTGCTCTCAGCCCCACAGAGAACACTTTGCACAAGTGCTTGAACCTAGCTCCAGGGCTGGCCATTTCACCAACCACATCACACCATCAAACTGCATCCTGGCAAATTCTGGTCCATGTCTAAATTCTGGTCAAAAGTGGCAGAGTAGTGCACATTTATAATCCCAGCAACTCGGGAGACTGAGGCAGGAGGATCACTAGTTGGAAGAGAGCCTCAGAAAATCAGAAGGCCCTAGGCAACTTAGTAAGACCCTGTTTCAAAACAAAAAGGACTGGCATGTGGCTGAATGGTAAAGCACCCTGGGCTCAATAGCCAGGACCCCCCCCCAAAAAAAAATTGCAGAGGAAATGAAGAAAACTGCAAATGCTCAAGACCTGCCTCGATGGCACAATACCCAAGTGAAAGCCGCAGACACGCGGGCTCATCCCTTTTCCATACCTGAGCTTTTGGTGGAGTCTGTATCGAGGCTGGCCACAGTGCTGGATCGGGACAGGCCCCCAAGGCTGGAATCCACAGACTGAGGAGGGGAAAGCAAGTTAAGAAGCCTGCACAGTGAGAGCCCTGAACCCTCTGAAGTCCACTACCAAACATATTCACATTATGAAGTTGAGCGGACACACAAACTCAGGTCAATTATTCAGGCAGGCAGACTGGGACAGATATTCCAGAAGACGTACTCTCCACCAAACATCAAAAACCACATCAGTGCAACTGCTCGTCCTATCACACAGCATGGACACGTGTGGCAGCAACATTTAGGTCTAAGCCTAAGCCCCTCCCTCCTTTCCAAAATGCCCGATGTTTACATCCTCCATGAAGACCTACATCCTGCTTTTCTGTTACTTCCACAGAACCCAAAATGAACCCTGTCCAGAAAGCCAGGCACGGAGTAAGGTCCCTGTCTAACAAATGAGGGAAGAAGCCAGAGGTGACTGACCGACCCCAGGTCACATCTAGTAAATCCCTTGGGTCTTGAGTCCAGAATCCTCATTCCTAATGTGGTGTTCCCACTAGGGTCTGCCTACAGCAGCACCAGGCTTACCATCAGGCCAGGCCTTAACCACCAGGGTTTACTCACCACCAAACCCTTAGGCCAAAGTTTAAAATCCTGTACATAAGTATGTTCTGCCGGACATGGTGACACACGCCAGTAATCCCAGCGGCTAGGGAGGCTGAGGCAGGAGGATGTTAGTTCAAAGCCAGCCTCAGCAAAATGTGAGAGTTTAAGCAACTCAGTGAAACCCTGTCTCTAAATAAGACACAAAATAGGGTTGGGGATGTGGCTCAGTGGTTGAGTACCCCTGAGTTCAATCCCCAGTACCTCCTCCACCCAAAAAAAGTAGTTTGTTCTGCAGAACTACACTCAGTGTGTTTCATTTCCTTAGAAATAAGATCTGGGCAAAGTTTGATTCAAAAGGTTTGTTTTGCATACATTAAACCTATACATACCTTCAAGCTACATTGAAAAAGTCTCATATACAGGTATTGACCTGTCTCACTGCTATGTAAGCACTGTTATATCCACAACAAACTCTAGAATCCAGGAGATGGTACCCCTCAGTATCTACAAGTTTAAAAAAATTTTAAATCAGTATTCATTTCAATGAGACCATTTCTAGTTGTGTCCCATCTAGTTCACTGGATTTAAGAATTCCAGAAAAATCTACCAAAACATGATAAATTAAACCAAAAACAATGCAGAAAATGGCCGTGAAGATTCTCGCAGTTGGAAGGCTGGGGGAAGCCCCATGGCTCATGCGTGCTGTGCAGCTCCAGCGGCAGGAATTCACTTCTCCCTGCTCCAGGGTGTGGGTCCAGGCCAGGCCCCTACCTTGCTTTTGGTACTGATTTCGCTACTTTGGGAACTGCTGCTGCTGTGTCGCTTTTTGCCTTTCCGGAACATTTTTCACCATAGCGCAATCCAGAGAAGAGCCCTGGAAGAGCAATGTTAGCAACAGTGAGGTCAAGGAAAGCAGCATCAGGTTGCTCCAGGCACTGCAGGAGAAAAAACCAATTCCTTCAATTCTAAGGATGCACTCCTTTACTTAACACGTGAATACTTTCTCTTGGATGCTAATCTTTTTCATTCTATTTTTCCCATTAAATCACAAAAGGCTGTGCTGGGGATGCAGCTGCATGGTGGAACGCTTGCCTAGTGTGTGTGAGGCCCCAGGTTCAAACTCCAGCACCACACTAAAAAAAGTGACACCTGTCTAACCCAATAAATTGAGAGGCAAAAACACCGTCCTACAGAGAGGCAACAAAAGATGAGTCAGATTGTGTCCTCTGGGGCTCAAGCTCAGCCCTCACTGCCCACCACCAAGGTGCAGAGAGTCAGTTCCTGCCCCAGGTTCACACCCTGTACTTGGTGGGACTAAAACAAGGCACACAATTCTCAGAAATGAGCATTTTTGTTGAAGTCTAGAAAATCTTTTTTTAAAAAATATTTTTTTAGTTGTACATGGACACAATATCTTTATTTATTTATTTTTATGTGGTGCTAAGGATGGAACCCAGTGCCTCACACGTGCTAGGCAAGCGCTCTACCACTGAGCCACAGCCGCTGACCTGGAAACTCCTTAAGTAAATGCTGACAGGAACACGTTCCCAGGTGCCAGCTCCTCCCCTCCTCTCCCCTCCCAGTAAGGCCTGGCAAGGAGATGAGTTTAAGTGACTCGGAGTCTTGCTACATGGATCTCTTGCCCCCACACGTCTATTTTTTTTTTAAACAATGTCTTGCAAATGTTAGTCGGATCTTCCCATTTCCTGGCAGCAGACATTCCTCTTGGAATTTTAACCTGAAGGATGTTGCAGGTTACAGAACTCCGCCACACTGTTTCCCTGTGACCTCAGCAACCTGTGACACGTTCATTTGCTCCACAGATGTTCCTAAGGGAACATGTGCCTATGTGCCACAGACTGCCTCGGGCTCCAGGACAGGGGACCATAATCTGTATTTTATGGATGCAGGAACTGTGACCCAACTTTCAAGAGAATTTATGAATAAAACAGCCTAACATTTTTAGCAAAAATCGATCAATACGGAAGGAACAGGAAATGTGCTTACTATGGAATTGAACAGTATTTTATTTTATGGTCTTCAGAGGCACCACAGAGAGCAGTGTGCACAGCAGCTTCCTTTCATTCTGATGTGGTCACGTCTTTCAGGGGAGCGATGCACCTGGTGAAGGAACAAGAACGAGGAAATCAAAAGCCCCTGGTCCTGCACAAGGCTTCTTTATATTTGGAGAAACCACTGAGTCCACTTTGTAGGCCACTGGCCATGTCTGACCACTGAGCCTGAGCTGTGTACAAACATCCACTTTCATCCACTTTCTTTCCATACTTTGCTCCATTTATGGAGCAGCAAGAAGATCGGATTCACTCTCTTATTCCTGAGTGGTTAGTGAGCAACTAGTAGGTGCTAGAGGTATATCAGAGACAAAGGTCAAGCCCCTGACCCTAAGGGGTGTATTTTTAGAAAGAGTTGATGGACCAACAAGAATAACAAGACATATTATTAGAGAACAATCGTTCCTATGAGGAAAGCTGAAGCAGGTTAAGGAGCAGAGGAGGCTGTTTTGTTTTGAGGTACTGGGGTGGAAGCCAGGGCCAAGGGGGGTTCCACCCCTGAGCTACATCTGCACCCCCCCACCCACCCACACACACAGGCTTTTTAAATTTCTATTTTGAGACAGGGTCTCACTAAGTTGCCCAGACTGGTCTGGAACTTGCGATCCTCTGTCTAGTTGAAGCCTGAATAAGGAAGGGCAGCCTGACTGGTGGAGGAAATGCTGAAGGTAGACAGGTGAGCATAAGGGTCCCCAGGAGGCGTGCTGGCGTGAGGACCGTATGAGGCCAACACGGCTAAGGCAGGAGAAGGAAAAAGCGGGACAGAAGGCCTGGCAGATCAGGTGAACGATGTGGTTTGATCTGAGTTTAATAGGAACACTAGAGACTTTTAAAAGGCAGTCAAGGGGCATGATTAGATTTCTGTTTTTAAAAATTACTCTGGCCATGGGTGGAAAAGTAATTGCATAGGATAAGAGCAAAACGGAAAGTTAGATGGCTATTGCAGAAGCTGCAGAGGATGGCCTTGCCATCACAGAGATTTTCAGTAAGAGTCTTATTCCCAGGTCTACACAAAACTGGGTTAATACAGCAGCATAAAGTACATGTCAGTGGTCTTTAACAGGTTTAAACCGTTGGTATATAACATTTAAACACAGGAGCCCTGAGGATACCAAAATCCTCCAATGCTCAAGCTCCTTATGTAAACCAACATAGTACCTGCACATAAGCTATGTGCACCCCCTTCCTGTGCACATTAAATCATCTCTAGATTACTTACCAGGCCTAATGCAATGTAAATGCTAGTGGAGTAGTGGTTATACCATATTGTTTAAGGAATAATGACAAGAAAGTCTCTAGATGGTCAGTAAAATGCAATATTTTTCAAATATTTTCTTTTTCTTTCTTTCTTTTTTTTTTTTTTTTTTTTTTTGGTACCAGGGATTGGAACCACTGAGCCAATCCCCAGCCCTCTTTTGTGTTTTATTTAGAGACAGGGTCTCACTGAGTTGCTTAGTGCCTTGCCGTTGCTGAGGCTGGCTTTGAACTCGTGATCTTCCTGCCTCAGCCTCCCCAGTCACTGGGATTACAGGCATGTGCCACTGTGCCCAGCAGTCAAATATTTTCAATCTGGGATTGACTGAATCCAAAGATGTCAGACCCATGGACAAGGAGAGCTGGCTATACAGACAGACACATATTTGTATAAAGGCCCTCCTATAATGCCTTTGCAACTCCATCAGACTTGCTTTTCAACTTCATTCCAGGAGCTTAGGGGGAAAAAAAGCACTTATTAAAGTCTGTGATATGTGCTGCCATTCTGATACGTGTTCTTAAGAAAAGCACTCTTGCCTTTAAATTACTCATGCATAAAAATGAGGCCCAAGAGACTGTCACTTGGATATTCCACAGGCTTATTAAATGCAAAAATGCCTAAAGCTGAACACATCATCTTCCCCTCCAGATCTGCTCCTCCTTCACCTCTCCCTCTCAGGAAATTATGTTATTGCTGGTAGAAACCAGGAAATCCATTGCTCACTGTCCTTCAGCCTCCACATCCAATCAGGCACCAAGATCCCTTGTTTACACCTGCAGAGTTCTCTAGTCCAGCTCTTTTTTTTTTTTTTTTTGGTACCAGGGATGGAACTCAGGGGCACTAGACCACTGAGCCACATCCCCAGCCCTATTTTGTGTTTTATGTAGAGACAGGGTCTCACTGAGTTGCTTAGCACCTCACCATGGCTGAGGCTGGCTTTGAACTCCCGATTCTCCTGTCTCAGCCTCCCTAAGTGCTGGGATTACAGGCTTGCGCCACCGCGCCTGGCTTCTCTAGTCCAGCTCTTGAACAGGCCCAACATCATCGGTAGACCAATGGTATACACTACGACACAACAAATTTTTCAACATCCAATGAAAGCGGTGGATCCTCAACCTACAAAATGTGCAAGTATACAGACTTTGGCATATAATTTAAAGAATCCACAAACCTGCTGAGTATATTTCACGGATAAGGGGCCTTGCCCTACGGGATTCCCTGCCCCTCTAAATCTACCACCATACTTCAGCCGAAAGATTAAAATGATTTCTTTTAAACCTAAATCTGAGACCACTAGCATGCTTGAAATCTTTTCACTGGCCTACGCTTGGAGACTAAAGTCACAGTTCTTCATCAGAACACGCACGGACCTCCCGGACCCATTTCTCCCTCCACTTGCTGCAGTGTAGTTCACCTCAGCCAAGCAAAGCTGCCTTGGTTCTCGGCAGCACTGCGCTGTGCTCGCACGCTGTGCTCCCACACTTCCTCGCCTAGAATGCGCTTCACCTTTTAGTCAGTGGCTATTACTTTTCACAGCTCATTTCAAGCTGCTGCTTTTCTAGAAAACCTTGCCTCTCCAGGTTGAGCTAAGGGACTCAGAGCTTGCACACACACCTAATCATAGCATTCCAATCTGCTACCACTTATAACTCTCTCCAAAGTAGCCAAAGGCAGAGATGTTACTCTCTGTACACCCACTGCACAACACCGAAATTGCTACATGAACCCGAGAACTGGTTGGCGCTGCAGGAACCGCTAACTCCTTCACCTGACCACCACGGTTGTAGTAGGACAACGTGTTCACAAGAGGTCGCCAAGGCGCCAAGAGATCCAGTGACATGTCCAAGGTCACCAGGCTAAGAGCTGACAGGCCAAGTTTGGGACCTAGACAGAGCCGGCTTCAAAGCTCTTTCTAGACACCTGCCTCGCACATGTCACCAGTGCCGTGGATGCAAGAGTAAACGACAGACCCCTGCCCCAAGGCAGCGATGCGCAGGGGAGAAGAGCACGCACGAGGAGCAGTGTGCTTCACGCCTCGCCCTGCCCGGGAGGACCTTGCCCGGGAGCCGGCCCGCAGCTCGGTGCTCCAGCCCCAGCGCCCTCGCCCAGCCGCTTCCCAGCCCGAGCGCCCGCAGCCCGGACCTCCGGGCGAGGGCGGGTCCCCAAGACACCACGACTCCCCCGGGGCCCCACCCATCCGTCTCGACTGACTGCCGGCGCCGCCCTCGCGCCGCGTTCCCGCCAACGCCCGAGAGCCCGGCCTCGAGCCCCGGGGCTCTCACCTCGCGGCCGCGGGCCCATCCCCGGGCCGTCTGCGCCTCGCAGGGCGTTGGAGTTGAAGCGCCTAGCCCCGGCACCCGCGCGGCTACTCCAGTTCTAATTCCAGCGCCAGCTTTTCCAGCCCTCCTGCCCACGTCTGCCAGGCCCCGCCCCCGAGACAGTGCGCAGGCGTGGACTTCAGGGCCCGCCCCAGGTTCCCGGGCTCTGCGCGGCGCGGAACCCCTGAGCCCGGCTCTCCGGCCGGAAGTCGAGGGGAGGGGCCTGATGCCTCGGGCGCCAGAGTGGCGGAAGCTTCCTCTAGGTGGATGGGATTTTCCTCCTTAGTTGCGGCGGCTGTTTCCAACTCAGAAGGACCAGGGCGACGTGTCCCTCACCCACGCTCCTCCTCGCACTTCCGGGATGTCTGCGATTCCTGCGGAAGAGAGCGACCAGCTGCTGATCCGACCTCTGTAAGGGACCAGCGAGACCGGGCATGAAGCGCAGGCCCAGGGAGGGCGAGAGGGGACCCGGGCCGGCCCTCGTCGCCCCCACTGCCGCCTGAGGCCGCCGGCGACCCTTGTCCACAGCTGCGGGCCCGGCCGGCCAGGCCCCAGGGGCTTGGAGAGCTGTTGGTCAGAGAGGGCCTGCTAGGTTGAGTGGAAATTTGCGTTTCTTCAATCTCGGGAGGGTATGTTGGGGTTTAAAAAAAAGTTATTTCATCCCGCCGCACGGCTTCGTATGAAAAGGATTATCTGCACAAACCCGAATCTCGCACATGAGGGCGGGCCGTGAGGGAACCGACAGGTGACAGGAGGGCCTGGATAAGGCCATGACGGTACAAGGAAGACCTAAGTCTGTTTTTTATTATCTCCAGGACGTGACGTGGTGCCAAGATGTGAGAAGGACGCAATAAGTTAGGGACTTGATGTGAGTTTTTACCTTCCAAGCTCAGATTCTGGCAGAATAAGGAAGTTGGATGGGAGAAAGAGCAGAGAAGTTAAGGACAGAAACTCAGCCCTGTGTTGCCCATAAGAAGACTGGTCTTTCAGTAGAGATGGCCTTCGCCATTCTGGGAAGTTGACTAGAAGGGGAAATGTAAACAAAGAGAACTTATTCCTATAGATGAGCAATTTGTGCAAACATGGTTATTGTTCAGTGTTAGGTATTAGTATCACGAATGTGCTTTTTTCAAAAGGTGGAAGGTATCTGCTTTGCACATTCATTCATTAGGATTTGTTGAGCCCCTACTGAGGACACAGCCCCAAGTCTGTCATCTTTTTGTGTGTTCTCCAAACACCGGGCAAGTGTCAAGCACTGCACCAGGCCCTGGGGGATACAAATAAGACAGAGGGCTGAGTTCATTGATTTCAACATTTTGGAGACAACTGGAGTGCAGAGTGGAAAGTACTAGAGAGAGTATAGAAAAATAGGAGACAATTACTTTGGAGTCAGACCAAAAATTCATTCTGTACCACTTACTAGGACAACAGCCTCACTGAATCTGTTTCCTTATGTGGGAATAATAATGCATATCGCAAGGAGTAAAAACCCTGGTAGGTGCTTATTGAATGACAGTTCATACAAGAGCACAGGCAGGCATTGCACTGACTGCTGGAAGAGTACAGAAAAGGAATTTTTTTTTTAATATATTCTTTTTTTTTAAAAAACCTTTATTTTATTTATTTATGAATGTATTTTCTATGTGGTGCTGAGGATCGAACCCAGTGCCTCACGCGCACGAGGCAAGCGCTCTACCACTGAGCCACGACCCCAGCCCAGAAAAGGAATTTTTAACAGGTTGAAGAGAAAAATAGCTCATGCATTCCTGGAAAATGAGATGAGTGAACTACATACCAAAGAATGGGTGAGAATTAAAGACAGTGTAGAGGCAGGAGTGTTACAGGCAGAGGAAGTGGCACATATAAAAAATGACATGGCAGGAGTGTTTACAACTCATGGCCAGTTTCCTCAGAGCTTTGGCTAACAGGTTAGTACATGAGGTAGGACAGGGTCCATCTTATGAAGGACCCCTTATACATATTAAAGAGTTTGGGCTTTTATCATGTCATTTAAAGGAAGCCAACAAAGGATTTTAGGCAAGCATGGGGTCTAGTGGGAATAATATTTGAGATCCCTCCTTGCAGTAATGCAGCAGATGAATAAAGGATTTAGTGGAGGGAATCTACTAGGATGGAATTGAAATAATCCAAGTGAAATGATGAAACCTCTAATCAGTGAGATAAAGGGCTTGAAAAGAAATGGTTTGGGAAGAGGTGGCTTTGAGAGAGCAAGGAAGTGAAATCTAGGATTTTCTAACTTATCAGATGTTACCTGTAGGGATGGTTGTGGAATACAGAGCAGAAAGGAGTATTCAGATAAGGATGACTGAGATTCCGAGGTTGGGCATATTTTCAGAAGATGGAGTAGGTCTGGAGTAAACTTGGTTTTGTACCAGCTTTCTTGAAATATAATTCACATACCATATAACTCGTTTAAAGTATAAGTCAGTGGTTTGGGGCATATTTGCAGAATTGAACAACCATCACCACTGTCTGATTCCAAAACATTTTCATCACTCCAGAAGGAAACTTTGTACTGATTAACAGCCTCACTCATTTTCCCTCAAACTCCCTTGTCCTAGGTAACCCCTAACCTATTTTCCTTCTCTATATATTTGACTTCTAGATGTATAAGTGGAACCATACAATGTGTGGCCTTTTGTGTCTGATTTCTTTCACTTAGCATAGTATTTTCAGTGCTCATAATGATTTATTTAACAAATATTTCTTAAGATTTATCAGATCAGTGGCTGTAGCAGTCCAGCAGTGAACAAATTAAAACAACGTCCTTTTTTTTTTTGGTACTAAGGATTAAACTCAGAGGCACTGAACCACTGAGCCACATCCCCAGCCCTGTTTTGTATTTTGTTTAGAGACAGGGTCTACCTGAGTTGCTTAGTGCCTCGCTTTTGCTAAGGCTGGCTTTAAACTTGAAATCCTCCTGACTCAGCCTCCTGAGCCACTGGGATTATAGGCATGTGCCACTGTACCTGGCTGTCTTTTCTTATGAAACTCCCATTTTAGTAGTGAGAAATAAGCCATAGATAGATATAGTAACTTCCTGTAGCTATAAGTATTATGCCTAAGTGATGCTGGATTGTGGTCTGCTATGAAGAAAAATTAGAGGAGGTGGTCAAGAAAAAGCCTGTGAGAAGGTAGCATTGGAATTGAAACCTAAAGATACAAAGAAGCTAATCATGTCAAATCTGAAGGCAGAGCATTCTAGAAAGAGTAGATGCAAAGGGCTTGTGGAAACTAGTTTGACATATTGAATGTGAGGTGCCTGGCAGTATCCCAAGAGTGTATATTTATAGGTCTGGAATTAAGAAGAATAATCAGACCAGGAATGTAGCTCAGTGGTAGAGCACTTGCTTAGCATGCATAAGGCCCTAGATTCAATCTCTAGCACTGCAAAAAAGAAAAGAATCTGGACAACAAACATGGCTCACTAGTCATTGTCATGTCAGAAACATGAGAATGAAGATCATGAAGTTGAGAAGGCCAAGGAGGAAACCCTTGGCAAATCAGCATTCAAAAGCAAGTGAAAAACTGGAAAGGAAAGGCAGCAAGATAGGAGGGCATGAAGTCACTAAAGCCAAGGGAGAAGTGCTGGAAGAAGGAGCAACTAGTTAGGGGTGACAGAAGCTGCCAAGAGAACAAGTAGAGAGCAAATATGACTGTTTGCTCTTAGCAGCAAGGAGATCTCAGAGAAGTGGTTGGTTAAGAGTGAGGTGATGGTGAATAGAGTGGGTGGAAAGTGAGGAAACAGGGTCACAGAGTATCCAGGCCTTTTAGGAAGCTGACTGGGGAAGAAAATGAAGCAGGAATTAAAGGAGATTAGAATTGAGGGATTTTAATTTGGGGATGAAAAGACTGTAGCATGTTTAGATTCTGATGGCAAAGAGTAGACAGGAAGATGTCAGCGAGATAGCAGTGTTCAGTCCAGAAGGAAAGAGATGTAAATATAGACTCGTGGTGAAGATTCACTTTAGAAAGAGGTTAGTTCTTTGTTACAAGAGAAAGAGAAGGAAACAGAGACATTTGTGGGTTGGTAAGTGAAGCTGGATTCTTTTTTGTGTGTGTGCAGATGATAGCCCATGCCACAGGTGAAGAAGAGGATAGTAGAGGGTTGGAAAATTTAGGAAAGGGGAGAAAGTTTGAACTAGCTGGAAGCTAGAAGAGAAAACTGAGCTAGGACCACTTAAGAGGTAGTGAGGCAGGCCAGGAATTCATGGGCACTCCCATGTGTGGTTTGATTTTCTTTATAATTGGCTGGCTCTGAGGTAGGATCCCAGCTTGGGTAGATCCATTTCATGTCTGTCTAGCAGACTGAGTTCCTTGAGGTTGGGGTCCCTGTAGAAGGTATTTCTGTATCTTAGACCGTTTGGACAGTGCTTAGCAAGTAGAAGCTCCTAATGTTGAGGCCTGAGTGAACTGTGAGCTCTCATGATTGGGAAAAGTCATCAAAGAGCCTTAGGGAATTGAAGAATGTTTAGCTTAAGGTATGCTAGTGATAATTGGAAATTATGCCTGCTTTATGAAGTTAGAAAGAAGTGAGAATTACTTAAAGAATTGGTATAAAATATACTAAAATAGCAAGGTAGAGGACAGGGAACAAATTTACAGTATAAATGAGATAAATATGTAAATTTAAGCTATTTGGCTAATGCTTATGATCTTACAGAAAATGAAAAAGTCTAAAGTGCTATGACTTTATACTTAAATGCTCGTTCTAAAAGTATTATGTAATCTGCACAACTGCTAGTTCACATTTTATTTATTTATTTATTTAGGTGCCCAGGTTTGAACGCAGGGGTACTTGACCACTGAGCCACATCCCCAGCCCTATTTTGTTTTATTTAGAGTCAGCGTCTCACTGAGTTGCTTAGTGCCTTGCCATTGCCGATGCTGGCTTTGAACCCGTGATTCTCCTGTCTCAGCCTCCCAAAGTACTGGGATTATGGGCTTGTGCCACCTAGTTCACATTTTAAATACATCATAAATTAATCCTAACATTCAGAAGATTGAATTTAACCTTCAGGTTTCTGAGAACTGTACCACTCTTGACAATTGCAAGATCCCTAAACTCCCAAGGATTACTTTTCATCTTTATTTGTATAACACTATTGTTTCTTTACTTTGTAGTTTTGTAGAACTTTCATCTGTCTTGAAATTTTTAAGCAAATGCTGTCAACAGTTGGGATGCAGTTTAAGTTATAAAAAAGTTTATTGGACTCAGTTTGATTATTTTTATCATTTTTTCTCTCACTTGAATGTTTACAGTGGAGCTGGGCAAGAAGTAGGAAGATCATGTATTATTCTGGAGTTCAAAGGAAGAAAAATAATGGTAATTATGATCATGATGGTGGTGGTGGATTGAACCCGGGCCTTGTGCGTGCTAAGCGTGTGTTAGGTTAAGAGTGTGGGTCTGTCTCTATTGGGTATTAGCTCTTTTCTAGTAGACCAGTTATCTGTTTAGCTCCCAGAAAAATGTAATAGTGTATGTAATCTACAATGAGTAATGTTAATGAGAAGAACTTATACACACTTCGCTTGGTAATTTGTCAAAACATCAAGTAAACTAAGAAGATATATTCCACAGAGCTCTGGCCACCCATACAGCATGTGGTGATTGAGTCCTGGATTACTTAAGTAGTTAGCCCCTCTGCTTCTCTGAGAAGTAGAGGGATTAGAAGAGATGGTTTCGAGGTGCTCATTTGAAAGGCAGGGCAGTGGCCCATGTTCCTTTGGTTTCTTTTCTCTACTTCTCCCTGACGTAAAAGAGTAGGTATATGTCAGATGCAGGCACCTTTTTAGTCATGCATTGTATTAATTTGTTAGTAACACCCTGTAAGATAAGTAAATCCTCAATGACCTGCCTGTAGGAATTTGTCTCCCAATGCCTTTCCTGACCAGGGAAGAGCTCCAATTCTAGTTTCTTCTCATAGCAGTCAGATCTGGTGGTGATACTTCTGTGGGCTTTTAAATTGCTCACCATCTTCTGGTGATCAGAGTTCTTGAAAAAGACTTCATTTTTAGAATGAACACTAAAAGTAGCTGGAAAGAGGTTTTGCATTTTGCATCTTATGCCTCTAAGTTGAGCTATGTTTTAAGTATGAGAAATTAGACTTAAATTTTTGTTTTTGTGGTATGGGCATTGAACCAGGGCCTCTCAGGGAAGTTAGAGTTGCTAATGGCACATAAACCACATTTAAAGTGCTGGTATGCATTCCAAGTTCTGGCATATAGAATCAGTTTAATTATTGTCTATTTACTGAATGAGTTTTCATAAAATATGTATGAGATTGTGTCTCTTTGTCTTTCAGTTGGACTGTGGGATCCACCCTGGCCTAGAAGGAATGGATGCTCTTCCTTATATTGATTTGATTGACCCAGCTGAGATTGATCTCCTATTAATTAGTCAGTAAGTTTTTTCCTTTTATAATAATACTGTCCTTTGAGGACTTTTACTGTCAAGATCATTCTTTAACAGATTTCGATTTTTTTTTTTTTTTTTGGTACTAGAGATTGAATACAGGGGCCCTTAACCACTAAGCTACATCCTCAACCCTTTTTTGTATTTTGAGACAGAGTCTTACTGAGTTGCATAGGGCCTCAATGAGTTACTTAGGGCCTCAACAATTTCCTGAGGCTGGCTTTGAACTCGAAATCCTCCTGCCACAGACTCCTGAGCTGCTGGGATTAGAGGTGTGCACCACTGCACCTGGTAAGATTTCAATTTTTAAAAACACCACGTTTTCTACTAGGAAGCATACTGCAGATATCTAGAACTAAAACAACACCACCTTTTGTCATCACAGGCTAGAAAACTCATTGTAATCCTGTGATTAAGTGAGAAGGAGATACTGACTTTAAATTGTTATCAAACGTAGGCCAAAGAAAGCCCCTTTAGAGGACATCTCTTTGAGGTCACAATCTTGTTACATTCTTCTAGAAGAACTTCATTTATAAATGGTGACGTTTCAACTTATTCCATTAAAGTGTTTGTTATAATTCTTGTTGCCAAGTTGGTTTGGTTGTATGTATATATTTTTTCTTCAGAAGGGAAGACATATTTTATTAAGCATGTATATACAGGTGCACATTAAATGATATCATTTAATCAATAAGACAGCACTAAATAGATATTATGTCCTGTCTATTTAGTACTTATGGAAATATTTAGTTATATTCTTCTTTCCTCTTTAATTATTCACTGATAAAGTTTTTGCTGTTAAAAAAAAATGTGTTTAAGCCAGGTGCATTGGCACACTTGTAATCCTAGGCTAAGGCAGGAAGATTGCAAGTTCAAAGCCAGACTCAGCAACTTAGCAAGACCTTGTCTCAAAATAAAAAAATAAAAAGGGCCGAGGATGTGGCTTAGTGATTAAGCACCCCTGGGTTCAATCTACAGATTTTTTTTTTTAATCTTTTTCCTTTATTATAACTCATAGGCAGGGCTTGAGGTTTAGTGGTAGACTGCCTGCCTAGCATGTGCGAGGCACTGGTACCACATAAAAAAATAAATCATTGTTTTTTGAAAAAGAAAAACAACTGTATGCACATACCTTCTTTCGGTTGTCTGGAATTATCCTCATATAATTGTTACAAAGAACTGTTCAGTGAGCATTTCATTACATGTAGTGTATAAGATTTTAAGAATTAACACAATCTCTGTTTCTTTTTAAGTTTCCATTTGGATCACTGTGGAGCTTTGCCCTGGTTTCTACAGAAGACAAGTTTCAAAGGAAGGACATTTATGACGCATGCCACAAAGGCTATTTATAGATGGCTTCTTTCGGATTATGTCAAAGTTAGGTAAATTACTTTATTAGATTATACATGCCCTATCTGATACACATGGTTCAAGATACAGGCCATTTTGTATTTGAAATAAGGCAGTCTGTTTATTCACAAGGATGGCAGTAATGTAGTTATTCAGTAACAAGCTATTGAATACCTATTGTGTATCAGTACCTTCCTGACTTTAAAGACTTTATATAGATGTGACATTCTTTTAAATCTTTGTTAAGCTGCTGTAAATCATAAGGTATGATAGAAATGTTTTACAAATAGCATTTCATAATTTTTATTAAAGTTTAAAAGCCAGGTGTGGTGGCACATGCCTGTAATCCCAGCACTTTGGGAGGCTGAGACAGGAGAATAGCGAGTTCAAAGCCAGCCTCAGCAATGGCGAGGTGCTAAGCAACTCAGTGAGACCCTGTCTCTATATAAAACACAAAATAGGGCTGGGGATGTGGCTCAGTGGTCAAGTACCCCTGAGTTCAATCCCCAGTACCAAAAAAAAAAATCTTAGTAAAAAGTAATATCTGACAGATTCTAAATAGCATAATCTGTATACTAAATTTTTAGGATATGTCATGGATATGTCATCTATAGGTAATTTCTTTGAGTTAAAAAAAATCTTTTAAAAAAAATCTTAACCCTTAATTTTTTCTTGGCATCTTTGAAAATTTAGTAATATATCAGCAGATGACATGCTGTACACTGAGACAGATTTGGAAGAAAGCATGGACAAAATTGAAACTATCAACTTCCATGAAGTTAAGGAAGTTGCGGGAATCAAGTTCTGGTGTTACCATGCAGGCCACGTCCTGGGAGCCGCCATGTTCATGATTGAGATCGCAGGCGTGAAGGTACTCTTTAGCTCCGGCCCTTTCTCCACGAGAGATATCAGTGCAGAATTTTATGTCCCCAAGTGGTATTAGAAAATTCCCTAAGATTTACAGAGTGACAAAACACTGATACATAAGTCAATACTTTTCCTTTTAAATATGATAGTTCCTTCCTCCATTTGTAAGACAGAGTAAAATAAGCACTTCTAAGAGTACATTCCCTAGCACACCACAGGATTAATTCCTTTTAGGTCACCAATAGGAAACTGATTAGAGAATAGCCATCTTTTTGGTACCAGAGACTGAACCCAGGGGTGCTTAACCACTGAGCCACATGCCCAGCCCTTTTTATTTTTTATTGTGAGACAGGATCTTACTAAGTTGCTTAAGGCCTCGCTAAGTTCTGAAGCTGGCTGTGAACTTGAGATCTTCCTGCCCCAGCTTCCTGAGCTGCTACGATTACAGATGTGCACCACCACACCTGGGTTATTGTTTGTGTTTTTGATGACTGCCATTCTGACTGGTGTGAAATGAGATCTCAGTGTAGTTTTGATTTGAATTTTTAGGGAACTTTTTAAAAATAACTCCCTGCATAAAATCTGGAGATGTGGACTTAGCTTTTTGTTTTTAAGTTTTTTAGATTATTTTTTATAATCTGATTTGAGAACCAATGTTCTAATGTCATGTCTCCTAAATATTTTGTAACTGTTCATATATTTGAAACTTTTGCATGTTGAATTCTATAACATAGCAAGTTGCTCATTCTTGTACTTTGCTCCAGGCCACAAGAAATAAACAGGAGCTGGGCGCAGTGGCGCATGCCTGTAATCTTTGGGAGGCTGAGACAGGAGAATCGTGAGTTCAAAGCCAGCCTCAGCAACAGTGAGGTGCTAAGCAACTCAGTGAGACCCTGTCTCTACATAAAACACAAAATAGGGCTGGGGATGGGGCTCAGTGGTTGAGTGCCCCTGAGTTCAATCCCTGGTACCAAAAAAAAAGAAGCAAGCAGGAAAGAGTGCAAGTGCAGATCCAGATTTTCATTTGGAATTTGATGTGTATGCTCTTTGACTTTATCTTCCATTTTAGACAATGTTGCCAAGTACCTCTGGAGATTCCTTTCTATGCCAACATGTCCCTTTTATCTAAGAAGTTCAGAGCCTTCTCAAGTTGACCATTATGTAGGTTATCTTTGTAGGATAATTCTGGGATATATTATTCACATTAATTAGATTGAATAGTAGAAATACATGTGATTTAGTGATTTAACTATGTCAGACATTTTGAATTAGACATAAGCATTGCATCTAAATTTTACCAGGTATACACTTTAATGAATTTAATTTTACTGTTAGATTTCACAAGAAAATATTCGCTAGCAAATATTCACTAGCAAAATGAAGTCTTCTCTGCTGTACATGGTGACACATTCCTGTAATGCTAGCACCTCAGAAGGCTGAGGCAGGAGGATCCCAAGCCTGAGGTCAGTTTAGGAAACTTATTAAGACCATGTCTCAGTATAAAAACAGGACTGGAGATATAGCTCAGTGGTAGAGTGTCCCAGGTTCAAGGAAGTACTGGAAGGAAGGAAGGAAGGAAGGAAGGAAGGAAGGAAGGAAGGAAGGAAGGAAGGAAGGAAGGAAGGGAAGGAGGGAAAGAAAAGGAGAGGGGAGGAGAGGAGAAGACGGAAGAGGCAAAAAAAGCCTTTCCCAACTCCTGACTCCCAAATTTCATCTTTTCACAGCTTTTGTACACGGGTGATTTCTCAAGACAAGAAGATAGACACTTAATGGCAGCTGAAATTCCTAATATCAAACCTGATATTCTTATCATTGTAAGTAATAATGCAGTGTGTTGTGATTAGTGTAACATAAGCAGAAGTTTTTCTAGTGAGGAAAAAACAATCTCATTTTCATAATGTTACTGGTTGTAAGTTTGTGGGCTTATAGTGTAAGAATTTATTTGCTATTCTTTGTGGTTCTTTTCCACTCTCTTCTGTCGTGTGTCATATGCTGTGGTCTGATACCAGTGACATTAGGCCATCTCTGGTCAGGATGTTCTAGCTGGGTGCTCCCTTCTGTCTCCCCAGGACGTTTGCCTATGTCAGTTTCCCCGAATTTATGGAAGAACATCTTAAAGATGGTTTTAGAAATGGTGTAGAAGCACTGCCTTTGCCCTGGTGACTGTCTTTTGGCCCTTGGCATAGCCTACTGGTCACATTGTTCATCATATGTCCTGTCTGCTGTTAGGCTGTAAGTCCCGCAGAAGCAAGACAAGTGAACTGTGTGCAGGAACTCTTTGGGGGGACCTGGTGGGTGCAAATTAAACAACATGTCTTGGTGACAATGGTATCAGGAAATGGGAGAGAGCCTTTGCGTCTATGGTATATATCAGAACATCAAGAGCAGGGGATATAGCTCAGTTGGTAGAGTGCTTACCTCGCATGCACAAGGCCCCGAGCTCAGTCCCCAGCACCAAAAAAAAAAAAAAATCAAGTGCCTATGGTTTAGGATCAAAGAAATGTTCCTCCTTCATCACTTCTAGAAGCTCCCAGCTTTCCAGGTATGAGGGGCCAGTACCCATTGCAGTTCCAGAGCCATATGCTAGGTGGGACTTAGCTCATGCCCCACTCAGCATATAAACTGACCTTAGTTTAAGGGCAAACTGAATTTTTTAACTCTCAGACAAGTAGTTATTCTTGTGATAGCTGGTGTTTTAGAGCAGTGCTTCTTGAACTTTAATGTGTTCGTGGATCATCTGGTGATAGTTGTAAAGACAGATTCAGTAAGTCTAGGCCGGGGCCTAAGACCCTGCTTTTCTGTTGTACCTCAGGTGGTGCCAGTGGGTCACACATGGTAAGGCATTAGGCCATGTACTTGAGCAAGAGTATAAGAAACAGTACTAGTTTCTGGTTGAAAGCTTTAACTTCTCTGAGGAGGGAGGGAAAAATCATAGCAAAATTATCTTGAGGGGAAGAAGACATATTTTTTTATATATATGGACTACTCCTTGATTCCATTTTCCAAAATACTCATTACTTAGATCTGAATTCTAACATTTCTGTTTGCTCTTCTTTCCATTTAGTATTACAGTAATATATGTTTAACTAAATGGCATGTTAATGGAGAAATGAAACTCTGCCTCAGGATTTCATTAATGTTTAACTTTTGAATTCTTTGGGGATCATTGGTCTTGGTCTCACATATCTAATGTGTTATTTAGGAATCTACTTATGGGACCCATATCCACGAGAAACGTGAGGAGCGTGAAGCAAGATTCTGTAACACTGTCCATGACATTGTAAACAGAGGGGGCAGAGGGCTCATTCCTGTCTTTGCCCTCGGAAGGGCTCAGGAGCTGCTCTTGATTCTAGGTACGCCACTTCCTTTGCACTTGGGTGTCTATCAGAATCTTACATCATTTTACCAAGACAAATGACATGGCCTTGTCTATGTCACCTGACCTCTCTGGGCTTTAGTTTCTTTCATAAGTGAGGATTTGATGGCAGGTGCAGTAGCGCATACCTGTATTCCTAGTGACTTAGGAGGCTGAGGCAGGAGGATCGCGAATTCAAAGCATGCCTCAGCAATGAGGCCCTAAGCAATTCAATGAGACCCTGTCTCTAAATAAAATATAGAAAGAGCTGGGGATGTGGCTCAATGGTTAAGCACCTCTGGGTTCAATCCCCAGTACGAAAACAACAACAACAACAACAAAAACCTGAGGATTTGGTGCTAGTAAGAGCCCAGAGAAACAGCAGCTCTCACAGACTGGGACTGGGACTGGGCTGGTGGTCAGCATGCCTTTCTGAATGCCATCAGTATCAGAGGTCTTAAGATATGCAGGCCCTTTTACAGCAGCTCAACTTCTAGCAAAATGTCTTGTCAGTAAGGTTATTTTTGTCAGTAAGGGTATTCATTTTAGTATTTTTAAAGAACTATCATGTCAGTATCGCATTGTAGGAAAAAGAAAATTATGCTACTGAAGACTTAGTGCATGTTTTCACATAATATATTAAGTAAACCAGAATGTAAGATTCAAAACTATATGTACTCTGACCCTAGCTAGCTAAGAAACACACAAGTGACTGGAAAGAGTTAAATCTGGATAGTGGGAAAATGACAAGTTTTCATTTTCTGCTTTTCCCTATTTTCCAAAGACTGCAATGAGTATTTATGACTTTTTGTAATAAGAGGAACAATGGGTGTCACATTTAACATACATTTATGCTTAATAATCCCCTCTGTGATTCTATTTGAGGAGAGTACTCTGGCAGAGTACAATAGATGCCTTGTGTGTGTATAGCGTCTCACGAAGGACCAGAAGTGGGTCGCCCCCTAAGCTGTCACTGTGATGGTGATGACAAATACTTTCCCTGTTAGGCTGAAAGGGAGACAAACAAGGGAAGATGGAATCAGTGATCCCAAGTCAAGGGCAGATCTGTGACCGAGACCTGAATTTCTGGATGCTAAATTTCCTAAATCCTAATCCAGTCTGCTCTTCTTTTGGTCCTGACTGGCCCTCTTTCTAACTGCAGGTCAAATCGGTCCCTAGAAATGAGAAGTCTTCATAACCAGTGAGGTGAAGAGCAGGGGAGTTAGGGTCGAAATAAGGGGTTGCCCTCACTGAGAGTTACCAGCTGTGGCAAATAAACTGTGGTTGTCCGGTTAAATTTTAATGTCAGATGAATAAAGAGTAACATTTCAGTGTGGGTGTCCCAAATATTCATTGTGTATCCTCATGCTAAGATTCTTTTGTTGTTTCTCAGAAGTTCAAGTGAAGGGGGCATGTGTTTCCTTCCACCTGGCAGCCCCACCACCACCACGGCACACTCACGGCTCGCTCATGAGCTGGTGCGCTTTGTGTGTGGGTTGCTTGCCTTTGTCCTCCCAGGTGACAAGGCACAGTAGAAAGAGCACAGCCATTTCAGTCACTGCGTGCACACATTATTATGTCCCAGCCATTCAACCTGGGACAAGCTGTTCAACTTTTTTTTTCCTCAATGTTCAAAATTTGTTCATAAAAATACAAAAACAAGCCGGGCGTGGTGGCGCAAGCCTATGATCCCAGCACTTAGGGAGCTGAGACAGGAGAATCGCAAGTTCAAAGCCAGCTTCAGCAAGGGTGAGGGGCTAAGCAACTCAGTGAGACCCTGTCTCTACATAAAACACAAAATAGGGCTGGGGAGGTGGCTCAGTGGTCGAGTGCCCCTGAGTTCAATATCCAGTACCAAAAAAAAAAAAAAAAAAACAAAAACAGTAGGTCGTGATGTGATCTTGAGATGTAGTCTGCTTTACACCGTATGTGAGAAATCATACAGCAAACATCAAAAACTTTGACGCTATGAAAAATTTTAATTACATCTGAAAACCAAACCAGCTAAGCCAGGGAATTAAGCAGGAAATATATTTACAACATGCATGATAGGAAAATTCCCTGTCCCTACGTGAACGTATCACTGAGACACATAAAAATATAACATTGCCAACTATTCAGGGTTTTCTTAGTCTCACTTTCCTAATCTATAAAATGGAGATAAAGTTTTGAAAATTTAGAAATGATGATTATAAATTACATGCTAGGCATTTAAGACATTTCCTAAATGTAGATGCATCTAGTACAGTGAATCATGTCTTAGCCATACTGCCTTTAGAAGATTGTGGGATTTCATGAGCGTTTTCCCTTAAAACAAGCATACGTTCGAAGGTGTACTACCCACACCTTCATTAATTTTCAGAAATGGTTTACTTCTTAGTTTTTTAAAAAATGATAAAGCAGTAATGATTTTTTTAAGTGTTTAAAATCAGTTTTACTTTTCGAAGTTATATTTTGTAATTAGCCTGTGAGAAGTCTGAACTATTAACAATAAAGTTTTATTTAAAACCATAACAGGATGTAGTATCTCTCTGGGATATTAAGTTAGGGTTCATTATTCAGTATAAACTTACAGTGAATCATTTGTAAAAGCTTCTACTTCTTTGGTCTATGATCACAGCATTTTTTTTAGGTTTTATACCAGTAGTGAGAAATAAGTTTTGGATTTGTAAGTTTAAGTTAATAGGACTAGGATGATTTTTCTCAGTCTTTAAATATAGGTATGTGTACTTTATTTCATGGTTGTGTGAATTTTAAAAAATTAGTTATGGGTATCATGTACTATTTGAATTACTTACCCACGTGACAAAGCAATGTTTCTTGTAAAATGGCTCCAGATGAGTACTGGCAGAATCACCCAGAACTACATGACATACCAATATACTATGCATCATCTCTGGCCAAGAAGTGTATGGCAGTGTACCAGACATATGTGAATGCTATGAATGACAAAATCCGAAAGCAGATCAACATCAATAATCCCTTCGTTTTCAAACACATTAGCAACCTCAAGGTGAGTGCTTGTGGAAGGAAGGGGCAGTGATGGATAGAAGATGGTCAGTCCTCAGCCCTGGGAGGGCCTACAAATCCCTCCTGCAGAAGGCTGGCTCTTCCCTAGGGGCTTCCTTTCCCTATAGTACTTTAGAACTTTAGCAACTGGCATTTGTTTTTTGCTTAAGCAAATTTTGCCAAAATCCGCCAAAGTTTATTCCTGTCTCCATAGTTTTCAGTATTTGCAATTGCTGAATAATTTGTATCTCTTCTATCAGAGGAATAAAAAATTCTGATAAGAAAAATATCTTGGCCAGGTGCGGTAGTGCACGCCTGTAATCCCAGCAGCTTGGGAGGCTGAGGCAGGAAGATCACAAGTTCAAAGCCCGCCTCAGCAACGGTGAAGGGCTAAGCAACTCAGTGAGACCCTGTCTCTAAATAAAATACAAAATAGGGCTGGGGATGGGGATGTGGCTCAGTGGTTGAGTGCCTCTGAGTTCAACCCTTAGTACCAAAAGAAGAAAAATATCTTATGTATTAAAATTCTCTATTCTCATTCAAATGTAATCTTTTTTTTTTAATGGTGCCCAGGATGGAACTCGGCCTTGTGCATGCTAAGCAGTTAGTTGCTTTACTACTAAGCTACATCCCCAGGCCCCTAATCATCTTTTTGATTTGCATTACAAATTCCATATACAAAAATTCCCATATGTTCACTTTTCAAGAATATTCAATAAAATCTGGCTTAATTTAATTTAAAATGTATTGTTTGATTCAAATTGATGCTTTCATCATAATAAAGTAATCAATGTTCAACATAATTTAAATTGTAAGTGGTTTTCAAGTTTTAATTAGGTTTGGTTATAAGGTTTATTTTCTAAGGTAACTAAAAATTAGAGCCATGTTTTCCCTAGAAACTTTCTAGGGAAAAGTGTTAAACTTTTTGTTAGCTTTCCAAACATACTCAAAATATTCATGAAGCATGCAAAACTATTGTGAGTCTTCTGCAGAATTCTTTTAGGGTTCTTTTCCAGGATGGGTAGAAACCCTTTGACTCTTACATTTCTGCCTGTCTCCACACTGGAAGTGGTCCTCTTGGCCCTTGAGCTACACATAGAAAACTTTGAAGATCAACTGCTTTTTTTTGTTGTCCTCTTTCCTAAAGTGTTTAGGAGCTTGGCAGTTGGACTTAAAATGTTTACTCATCTTGTGCAGCCCCTTCCATAGTGTGATTGGTCTTTACCTCACTCTTACTCTTTAAAAATGAGGGATGCTTTGCCAAGCCCTGGTTGTTAACATGCTTGTGCCATCTCTTGTCTTTTTCAGAGCATGGACCACTTTGATGACATCGGTCCCAGTGTTGTAATGGCCTCCCCAGGCATGATGCAAAGTGGTTTATCCAGAGAGTTGTTTGAAAGCTGGTGTACTGATAAGAGGAACGGTGTCATTATAGCAGGGTACTGTGTAGAGGGGACACTTGCCAAGGTCAGTTACAGTCTCAGGGTACTGTGTTACTCTTAATCAGAATTGCAAAGGTAGCAGTATCTTCATAGGCCATTCCATTGAAGTAATTATTTAACTAATACAAGTTTTGCTTTCAAAAAATGATAGGAGTAGGTAACTAGAGGTATTTGAAGGATGAAGAAGTAAGCAGACACAGAAGGTCACATCAAGTTCCTGAAGAGATTAGGGCAGACAGTAAAGCATGGTAGTGCTCAGCTGGTTGCAAGTAAAAGAGGAAAAGGCCAGGAACCTGTCTGAGACAAGTGCTTGAAGACCCTCCTCCGAGAAGAGGCTTCCTAAAACAGATTGAGTATATCTTGCCCAAAGTGCTGCAGACCAGATATTTTAGAGACTTTGGAGTTTTGGATTTATGAACATTTGCATAGACTTTACCAGTTGAGCATCCCTAGTTTTTTCGCATTCAAAAAGCATTGGAGGGGCTGGGATTATGGCGCAGTGGTAGCGTGCTCGCCTAGCACGCATAAGGCACTGGGTTCGATCCTCAGCACCACATAAAAATAAAATAAAGATATTCTGTCACCTAAAACTAAAAAATAAACACTTTAAAAAAAAAAAAAAAAAAAAAAAAGCATTGGATTTTGGAGCATTTCAGATGTTCAGAGTAAGGATGTTTAACCTGTGGAATATTCTTGAAAGCTGAAGAGTGTACGCGGTTGACTGCCCATTTTCCTGTTGGTATAAAATTGGCCGAAGTTAGCTCTTAGGGGTGTAGAAATTAGACAAAATGTGTGCAAAACTTTAGAGGCAATTTATGAATGTCCAGGCATCCCATTTTCTTCTTACCATTAATATATATTTTATCTAAAGAAATACAGTGTGATAGGGCTGGGGTTGTAGCTCAGTGGTAGGGTGCTTACCTAGCACAGGTCAGGCACTGAGTTTAATCCTCAGCAACACATAAAAACAAATAAAATTAAGGTTAAATTTATTAAAAGAAAGAAAGAAGTGTGATTTCTCATTTTGATCATTTTCATTACTTTATCTTCTATAAATCCTGACATTTGAAGTAACTGGACAGCAGGAAAGTTAGGAATACTGGTTCATCTTTCTAATCATAATAGTTTTTACTGCCAACATTCCAAATACATTGAGTTTTATCTATTCTTTTTACTTTCTGGTTAAATGTTTACTTGACCAAGAAAATGACTATTATTTACTAAGTTGATAATGTTAGAATGATTTTTGTACTGAAAGTCCTAAATTTAACATGAGAGTTTATGGCTGCATGAAAAAAAAAAATGAAAGTATACCTTTTCTTTTTTCTAATTGGATAGTTTGTTTTGTTTTCTTGTATTTGTTTTTAACAGCATATCATGTCTGAACCTGAAGAAATCACTACCATGTCTGGGCAGAAGTTACCACTGAAAATGTCTGTTGATTACATTTCTTTCTCTGCTCACACAGATTACCAGCAAACCAGTGAATTTATTCGTGCTTTGAAACCACCACATGTGGTTAGTCCCTGAATTTGATTTATAATATTTATGGGGGAGATGTATAATAGTTGGTTGGGGGGAGCATACCCATGATACTATAGCAGTTCACAGATCAGGCACCAGCTTTGAGCAGAGCATTTGCACTTGGCTTGGTTGTGACCTCTGCAGCTCCCCTTAGAGTCAGGCAGGCTGCACACTGTCACTCTCTTCACCTCGTGCTGACTCTTGCTCACACCCACTAACCCAGTTCCAGCGTTCTTTCTGTTTCTGCCATCTGCCAAACTTAAGAGCCTGGCAGCTGCTTGTTTTGAATCTCCTCTGTCCCTTGCTTGCTGTGTAATGTGGGCATGTTATTTAACTTCCTTGTAAATGGAGAAAATAGTACCTCACAAAGGTTTTATTTGTGAAGACTGAATGGGAGAACATACCTGTAAAGTACTCACTACAGTGCCTGGCACAGAGCAAATGGGTGAAATCATATTAAGTAGTGTGAGAATACTTTGGAGAGAGGAGAAAGTTAAGTCCTAATAATAAAAGTTGAAGATTTAGATATTAAACACGTTACTGTATATAGCTCATTACTATGACTCATTTAAGTTTCATGTAATCATAAAAGTACTGGATATATGATTTGGTGGGATTAGAGGGGTAAACTGAAAATAATATGTATTCTTAAATAGAGGAACACTTGTGGAATGTGCATCTGTAGAAAATAGTTGAAGTTCCTTTGTGAATATACTGAAAAATAAAATAGAGGAAATAGTCTTTGTTAGGTTTTTGTTCTAAAATATTTTTTGTGGGAAAATATATAACATAAAATTTGCAATTTTAACCTTTTTAAGTATTTGATTCAGTGGCATTAACCACATTCTCAGTGTTATACAACTGTCACCAGTCTGTTTCAAAACTTCACCACCTCAAGCAGAAACTGTACCCATTAAACTATGACTTCTAATTACTTTCTCCCCTCTACCCAGGTTACTTCTAATCTTTCTGTCTCTCTGAATTTGACTATTCTGGGTATTTCATGTAAGAGGAATCACACACACTTAGGCTGTGTCCAAGATTTTTCCATGTCGTAGCATAGTGTGTTATTAGAACTTAGTGGTTTTTATGGCTGAGTAATAGTTCCTAAATATCATACTTTGATTTATCCATTTATCTAATGGATTGATGGATGCTTCGCTTTTTCACCTTGCAGGTTTGAATTTCATTTGCCCAATGACTAAATAGAGAGTATCTTTTTGTGTATTCTTGTTATTTTTTTAACTTTTTCTAGTTTGATTGTCCTCACAGGAATTTGCCACTGCCCCTTAACAAGCAGATTCTTTGATGGAGAAAATCACTCACTTCCTTAGTGTGTAGCTTGTACAACTGGAGTACAGTGGAGACGCCACCTGTGTGTTTCCTGGTGTTTGTGCTTCACAGACATCCCCTAACCTTCGAGGTGGGAGGGAGGCTGTGTTCTCTGCCTCTGTTGTCAGCACCTCGACCTCGGCCCGCTTGCATTGCTCTCCAGATCTCTGCTTACAGTTTAAGTTCTTGGGTTAAACTTGATACCTACCTTCATCATTAACTAGCTCTAGCTGAAGTACTGTTATGGGCTGGAGGTGTAGCTGAGTGGTAGATTGCTTGCCTCACGTGCACAAGGTCCTGGGTTCCATTCCAGTACTGCAAAAAAAAAAAATATAGCTATGTGATAAAATTATAATATTCACAGTGTCAGTGGTAGTACTTAATAGCCAGCATTTATTGAATGTTTGCTAGGTGCCATATTAGTGTTTTGTTTTGTTTTGTTTTCTTGGTACTAGGAATTGAACTCAGGGGCGCCCGACCACTGAGCCACATCCCCAGCCCGTTTTTGTTTTTTATTTAGAGACAGGGTCTCACTGAGTTGCTTAGGGCTTTGCTAAATTGCTGAGGCTCTCTCTGAACTCATGATCCTCTCCCTCAGCCTCCTGAGAATGCTGGGATTTCAGGCCTGCACCACCGTGCCTGGCATATTAGTGTTTTAGATGAATCCACTTAATTAACTATCACAACCAACAGCTGATTTTTGTTTTTTTTGGGGGGTGGGGTTGGTTTGTTTTTTGAGACAGGATCTGGCTAAGCTGCTGAGGCTGGCCTCTTGAGTAACTGGGATTTACAGGCAAGTGCCACCACACTTAGCTCCAACATCTGTTTTGTAAATAAGAGACCAAGATGTTAAGTAACTGAGCCAAGGATACAGATAGCAAGCAGCAGTGCTAAGCTTTGTGTTCATGTCCTAGGTGCTAACCCTCTGCTCAGGAGTGATGTTGGCCATGTTTCTGTGAGCCAGACCAGAACCTCTAATATTATTCTTGAGGCAAGGAGTGACCTGTCTTGGAATACAGAGTTTACAAAAGTCAACAGAAAGAGACTGGTAGCCAGTATGATAGTTGCAGATATCCTTCTAAAATGTTTTATTTAGTTAGGAAACATTTTGTCTGATATTACATTAATAAAAACAAAGGAGGATATCAGCTGCTTTTCCCTCCTCCTTCACAAAAGCTTCATTTGAAAGTCTTAACATTAAGTTGGGCGTGGTGGCCCATACCCCTAATTCCAGTGACTATAGTAGAGACTGAGGCCAGCCTGGGCAACTTAGTGAGACCCTGTCTCAAATAAAAAAGGACAGGGGGTGTAGCTCAGAGGTGGCATGCCCCTGGGTTCAATCCACACTACTATACACACAAAGTTTCACATTAAGAAACCTGAAGAAAATTTCCTGAAACAGCAGGAATAGCAGTAGTTTATAGAAGAACCACGGGTATCCAAAGCTGGCAGAGGCTGTGGAGGTCACCTGGTCCAGCTATTTATAAATGTGAGCACAGACACACCTAGAAACATAGAAAAGAAGTTTTTTTACTCTCTCTTAAAGTAGTTCGGCATAACTTTTAAAGTCAAGTGACTGCAAGGCAAGCACTCTACCAACTGAGCTATATCTCCAGCCCTCCTGTCCTTTTTTAAAATTTATTCTCAGGCTAGTCTTATAGCTTAGTGATAAAGCTACAACATGCCTAAAAAAACACATAGTCTAGCATGTGTAAGGCACTGGGTTCAGTTCTCAGCACCACATATAAATAAATAAAGGTTTGTTGACAACTAAAAAAATATATATATTTAAAAAAATAAATGCATAAAATTTATTCTGTGTAGATTTTAGTCCACGGAGAACAGAATGAAATGGCCAGACTGAAAGCAGCACTGATTCGAGAATATGAAGATAATGATGAAGTTCACATAGAGGTTCACAATCCTCGCAATACAGAAGCCGTGACCTTAAACTTCAGAGGAGAAAAACTAGCGAAGGTAAAGGGGAATGGCTCCTGACTGTGTGTTTTCTTCTTAAGAAAATGAACCTTATTTAATGAAATCAAGATAAAGTGCTTCTGTCTACTTAGTACACTGCAGAGGTGTTATTCTGGTGCTTTTTGGGCTGCTTTTTATTCCACTAAGTTATTTCTTCAAATGGAAAACTTCCAGGTGGATTAGATCTTAATGCAGGGGAATCTGACAGCTCCCCAGTCCATGTTGGAGGTCGGTGGGCGTGCTCCTGTGTTACTGCATCTGCTGCAGCGTTCTGCCCGCCCGTCATCCTCCCTAGGAAGTCAGTCTCTAAACACGGTTGTGTGGCTATCACAGAACACATTGCAAATTTGTCCTTTTAAGAATTATTTTTGTTTTGGTACTAGGGATTGAACTCAGGGGCACCCAACCACTGAGCCCCATCCCCAGCCCTATTTTGTGTTTTATGTAGAGACAGGGTCTCACTGAGTTGTTTAGCACCTCGTCATTGCTGAGGCTGGCTTTGAACTCGCGATTCTCCTGTCTCAGCCTCCCTAAGTGCAGGGATTACAAGCGTGCGCCTCCGCGCCTGGCTAAGAATTATTTTTGATGATGAACTATATATGCTTCCAGAATTTAAAATTGAAATAGTTAAGGGAAACAGTAGCTGGGATGTTAGAGGAATTCTTTGGAAAAAGCCTGCATTTTTACCTCTGTTGATCAGAAATCTTTTGAAGATACTTTTAAGGCCAGTTTTGAAATGATTTATATGAAGTTTTAGATATTAGATGTATATTAACTTTATAATATTCTTTTTTTAAATTTTTTTTAGTTGTTGATAGACCTTTATTTTATTTATTTATATGAGGTGCTGAGAATCGAACCCAGTGCCTCACACATGCTAGGCAGGTGCTCTACCACTGAGCCTCAACCCCAGTCCCTACAACATTCTTTTAATACATAATGAGCCAGACATGAAGGAGGAATAGCTTTCCTTATAGTTGAATTAAGGAGAAACAAAAATTAGCAACACTTTTAGGGTGTGAGGCTTTTCCAAAAAAAGTAACTGTTTGTGTCTGTGCCACTGAATCTCAATGGTTCACAGAACTTCCCAGGATTCAGTGTAATGATGTTTCTCTTATGTCCATAGAAAAATATATTCAGTTGAACAATCTAGAACTGTATTTCTGAAACTCCCCTGGAGGAGATGTAGAGACAAAAGAAGTTTTGCAACCAGATAATTTAAGGGAAGCCGTGTTGAACTGAGATCAGGAGAAGCTGAGCTTCATATTGGAGTATTGTTCTCTAATAACTCTTGTTATTTAAAAGCATTAGCAGGCTTAGGGTATACCTCAGCAGTAGAAGACTTGCTGGCATGCAAGTCAATCTCTGGTACCATAAAAAAAAATCTAAAAATAAATAAAGCATTAGCTTTTGTTGTTGAGCTGATTGGAATTGAACCAAACCCAGCCATTCTTGCCCAATCCATCCCTGTGGATCTTCCCTTTGAGAATTTGGTAAGCTTAGTTACTAACCTGGACATAGAGATATAAAATATAGCATTTTATAATTTTCAAGGTTAAATTCACATGTTGTTTTTGTAGTTAAAAGGTCTAATGGTCGTCATTAATGATTGCCTGAATATTTGCATTTTACAAGATTCTATTTTTACCTTTTTGTTTTTTAATAGGTCATGGGCTTTTTAGCAGACAAAAAACCAGAACAAGGCCAGCGGGTCTCAGGAATACTTGTTAAAAGAAACTTTAATTATCACATACTTTCTCCTTGTGACCTGTCCAGTAAGTATACTGTTCAATATCAGGTATTATTTGATCTCAGCATTAAAAGAAAAATCTATGAAAACTTCTCAATTTAGTGGCCAAATTTTAAGTAGCAACAAAATAATGAAATTGGAATAGATAAAAGTAGTCTAAATAGCTTTGTGGAGGAAGAAATCTTCCCTGAACCACTGAAACATTTAAATTATCTACAAAGTCACTCTTCTTAATTGAGGTCAAGTTCACCTCTCAATACCATTCCTGCCGACCTCGTACCCACTGTTTTCTACCCTTTATATCAGAACATGATGCTTTTATTTTCTGAAGTAACTTTGTGCTTTTCAGATGAGCATTTTGTTTTTTAACCACCTGTAGGGTTGGTTTGTTCTGTTTGGTTGCTGGGTATGAAACCCAGACTTATGCATGGTAAAGTGTCTACCACTGAGCTACACTGATCCCTTAATGAATCTATGGTTCTACATCACTTACTGGACCTGTTTGTTCTCCACCATTCCAAAACAGTAATCAAGAGGAAGAAACAAAATCTTTTATAACTTTTTTTTTTTTTTGGTACCAGAGATTGAACTCAAGGGCACTAGACCACTGAACCACATCCCTGTCCCTATTTTGTATTTTATTTAGAGACACGATCTCACTGAGTTGCTTAGCACCTCACTGTTGCTGAAGCTGGCTTTGAGCTCGCAATCCTCCTGTCTCAGCCTCTTGAGCCACTGGGATTACAAGCGTGCGCTACCACGCCCAGCTTTATAACTTCTTTAAAACAGAAAAATTAAAGCCCTTGTATCATACAAGCAACATCAACCATATGGTCAGAAACTGTAGTGTCTACATGTTGAAGCTAATTGTAGAGTAAAAGGAAGATTTGCACAAAGAAAGGATTGTATTTAAGTTTATAAGTTGTTTTTTTCCTGAAGTTTATAAACATTTCCCCGTGAGTTCTGTGTTCTGTCTTGGTATAAATTTTAATCCATTGATGAGAACTTACTTTCCCAATAATACTATCTTCAAGTAAATACTGTGCTCGCTTTTATTTGTATAACACCAATAAATTATGAGTGCTTTACTAAAGAGTAAGAAATAGCAGAAGTATTCAGGAATTTATCCATGAGGCAGGCCAGCTGTCAGCTTTCAGAGCACCAGAGGTGAGTGTGTAACTCGTTCCCTTGCTTACTACCTGGTGAGCTCTGTGCCAGGCACTGGGCTGGTTGCTGAGCACTGAAGGTTTATTAAAGAGTCATAAGAGTGTGAGGGAAGCAGTGTAGGAAGAGCTCACCACGGCACAGCTCAGACACGTGCAGAAGTGCGGGGCCTCGAGAGAGCTGGCCTGGAGCATGGCAAGAGCTCCACACACTGGCTAACACTTGTGCCCAGCGGTGAAAGACTATTACGCGTCCCCAAGCAGAAGAGAAAAGGTGGAAGACAGCTGACGCGCTGCTTGGACAAGTCCAAGAACCTGATGGTTCTGGGGGGGGAAGCCACTTTCCCACGTTTGGAACCCAAGTTAAGTGGGGGGCAGGGAGGCATAAGCAGGGACTCACAGGAGCACCTTGCTAGCTTTCAGAAGTGTGTTGTTTACTTTCCTTGTACTTCTTTTTTTAACCCCAGGCATGTGTTTGCAAGTTGTATTTTGTGAAACTAGTATCATTTTCTTAAAGTCTATTTACTCCAATTTTCTCTTCAGATTATACTGACTTGGCCATGAGCACCGTGAAACAGACCCAAGCCATACCATACACTGGGCCCTTTAATTTGCTCTATTACCAGCTGCAGAAATTGACAGGTATGTTTATTGAAATTCATTTAATTGCCTTATCTCTTTTAGTAAGGTAATTTCATATCTAAGGAAAGATTTTATTTAGCTTCGATAATTGTCTCAGAAGTCTGTTTTACTTCAAATGGTTATATATGTTATCATCTTTAGAAGAAAATTTTGAAAACATACTCACAAATTTTTTAAAATCCCATGATACCTCTAATCTCTGATGTATTTACAACTCTAAAAAATATCAGTAGTCTTTGCTCCTTGTCTATTTTAGTTGACTGTATCTAAAATTTTATCTTTTTTTCGTCTTGGTTCAGTCAAGACAGTTTTTCCAGTTTCATCAGTACTGGTCTATACAGCAAGTTTTATAAGAGTTCATGGCTGGGTGCAGTGGTGCATGCCTGTGATCCTAGCAGCTTGGGAGGCTAAGACATGGGGATCATGAGTGAGTTCAAAGCTAGCCTTAGCAACGGCAAGACACTAAGCAACTCAGACCCTGTCTCTAAATCAAATACAAAATAGAGCTGGAAATGTGGCTCAGTGGTTCAGTGCCCCTGAGTTCAATCCCTTGTACCAAAAAAGAATAGAGAGTTCATGGGCCTTGGCCAAAGACCGTTGAGAATAAGTCCATTGAATCTGTTTTCACCATTTTGAGTTAATGATTTTTGTGTATTAACATAATGAGAGGGACTCTTTCTAATAAAGAAAGCAAGGATACTTCAGATTATAAATTGCTTTCCATTAATATGCTCTTCAGAATACACATAGTAAAGTGCTACCATAGAACAAACCAGTAGAAGGAAAATCTTTTTCACCTCCAACTCTTCCACTAGGATTATGGACAGTAACATAGAAAGTTAATAAAATATGACTGAATTAATCCTTGATTAAGAGGACAGCAGGAAGACCAGAAATTTTAGATATTAAATAATAGAATGTCCCTGTACAGTGAATAAATTTATGAAGTCAGAGGTAAAGTGACTGGTTGTGTTAAGATGCTAGCAGAAGGCCAGATTTCTTGTGCAAACAGATGTTTGAACATCATCTAAGTTTGCTACTGATAAAATCTTTAATGTCCAGGGGCTGGAGTTGTGGCTCAGTGGTAGAGCACTTGCCAGGCATGTGTGAGGCCCTGGGTTCGATCCTCAGCACCACATGTAAATAGATAGATAGATAGATAGATAGATAGATAGATAGATAGATAAAATAAAAGATCCATTGACAACTAAAAAATATTTTTAAAAAATCTTTAATGTTCAGAGTCAATCTTACCTAGTTATATGAATTTTTAAAATATGTATTGATATCTTTAATTGCTATAAGCAATTAAAATAAAACTTAGCAGTGTGAGTATGAGTTATTACTTTGCTATTATTTAGCAGCTTTATTTAATCCATCTCTATAAGCAAATGAAGGGATGCCTCTGAAAGATAATTAGAAAATTAAGATACATCATGTAATTCCTTTTTCTTTTTTTTCCCCAGGTGATGTAGAAGAATTAGAAATTCAAGAAAAACCTGCCCTGAAAGTATTCAAAAATATTACTGTAATACAGGAACCAGGCATGGTGGTACTAGAAGTAAGATAAAATCATTTACCTAAACAAGGAAGACAAAAAGTTTTTAAAAATGCTCACATGCAATTATAGAGAAAATTAGTTGCTTCCCATTCAGGGGGAAAAAAGTAGTTGGAAAATATGTTTATGTTTTTCTTTCCAAAATCAGCTTTAGATATAACATAACTGGACATTTTCTTTGTAGTCATAGTAGTAAAGACACTACTAATAAGTTAAGGCTTAATATTTACTGTGCATAATAAGTATAAGTTTACCATGTGAGTCTCAGCTGATTTTTTGGTCTCCAAGGATATTTCAGTTAGATAAAAAGATCTTGAAATTCTAATTAAATGTCTTAAAATTTTGTTGTTTTAAGGCTAAAACCAAGGAAAGAAAGTGTCAAGCCTGTGGTGCATGCCACAGGAGGCTGAGGCAGGAGGATCACAAGTTCATGGCCAGCCTGGGCAACTTAGTGAGAACCCATTTCAAAATAAAAAATAAATAGGATTGGGGATGTAGCTCAGTGATAAAACATTCCTAAATTTATTCCCCAGTTTAAAAAAAAAAAAATGAAGGTGTCAAAGGAATAGTTTTCTCTAGCATGAAGTTACATAAAATAATATATAAAATGTGATCAAAAAAGGAAAGTTATTAGAGACATTGATGCAACTTTTTTTTTTTTTTTGGTACCAAGGATTGAACTCAGGGGCACTCGACCACTGAGCCGCATCCCCAGCCCTATTTTGTGTTTTATGTAGACACAGGATCTCACTGAGTTGCTTAGCGCCTCACCGTTGCTGAGGCTGGCTTTGAACTCGCGATTCTCCTGTCTCAGCCTCCCTAAGTGCAGGGATGATTCAACTCTTTCTACTAAATACTATTAGAGAATATATTTTTGTTTCTAAAGTTAACAAATCAGAAAACATCTTAGTTTTTCAAGTGCCTGATGTTGCTTATAAAAGTGTTCTTTGGAGAGGTGACAAAAAATAGAGAGCATGCTCGTCCCTGAAGTAATGCACCTGCTGTCACTGACCTGGATACGTGGGAAACGTTGCTGGAACACTGGGCACATATCAGGGGACCTTAGCCTTCCAGTGAGAAGCAAAAGTAAATAGTTTAAACTGTTACCCGCTGGGAGACAGGGCACAGCTCAGTGACTGAGCAGGTGCCCAGCGTGCGCAGTGCTTGGCTTCCATCCACAGTATCCTTACCGTGCTGCCTGTGCTTCTAATGAAGTTATTAGAATTTGAGTTTGAATCCAGCACCAGTAATTACCTTATGCAGATTACTTTAGAATCCATTTTCTCTTTTATAAAATGAAGTAATTGTACTTTTTTTTTTTATTTTTTGTAGTTAGAGATGGACAGAATGCTTTTTTTTTGTTTATTTTTATGTGGTGCTGATGATTGAACCCAGTGCCTCACACATGCTAGGTAAGCTGTCTGCCACTGAGCTACAGCACCAGCCCTACTTGTACTATTTTTTTTTTTTAAATATTTTTAGTTGTAAGCCGGGCGTGCTGGCACATGCCTGTAATCCCAGCACTTTGGGAGGCTGAGACAGGAGGATCGCGAGTTCAAAGCCAGCCTCAGCAAGGGCGAGGCACTAAGCAACTCAGTGAGACCCTGTCTCTACATAAAACACAAAATAGGGCTGGGGATGTGGCTCAGTAGTGAATACCCCTGAGTTCAATCCCTGGTACCAAAAAATATATTTATATATATATTTAGTTGTAGATGGACACAATACCTTTATTTTTTATTTATTTTTATGTGGTGCTGAGGATCGAACCCAGGGCCTCATACATGCAGGACAAGCACTCTGAGCTACAACCCCAGCCCCTAATTGTACTGTTTGTTAGGAGAATTAAATAAAATGCCACAAAGAAAATGCTTAGTATACTTTTATGATGAAAAGGAAGTTAGGATGTCTCCCATTATTAGTTAATTTCACTGAAAATGCTAGAACCAGTTGTCCCGCATATACAGTCCTGGGTGGCCGGCTGGAATCCAGAGCTCCCTGCCTTCCTAACTCTGCCTTTTGCCTTCCAGTGGCTGGCAAACCCTTCTAATGACATGTACGCTGACACAGTAACAACCGTGATACTAGAAGTTCAATCGAATCCAAAAATAAGGAAAGGTACAGAGTTTTCACTTTCGTCAGTTCTCTCCTTTCTCCTATTTCTGTGGACTAAAAGGAAGTGGAGTCCTAAATTAGAACTTTAAATCTAATTTTTTATTCCTCTTATCTTTGACATGCATATATAACAGTGCATATTATCAATATTTTTCTTTTTGTTTGGTCTCTTCATTCCTATTATGGTTGCAATTAACATGAAGATCAAATTCCTTTAGTTATAGTCCTCTTAAACATAGTTTAAGCAGATCCCAAATTCTGGCTGAATTGAGCAAGCCTGTGTGTTAGGAAGATCGTTAGACTGTGTGTGTGATAAAAAACCTGCTAGTTGAATGGCATCTCCCTCTTTGACAATTTTCAACCAAAGAAAACACCAGAGGACATGTTTTTATGTAATTTTTTACAGGTTGATTCTATTGATACATAATTTGGTGTAATACATGTCTTCAGATTTGCATCTTTGCCGTAGAATGTCCCTTGTTGCCAGTCACACTGGAATGTTCTGAGAAACCACCACCTGTACTCACATGGCCTCAGGGCCTGTTCTCTGGTAGAATATTCCTGTTTCTTAATGTTAAACATGTATATGAGTAGTTCTTTGATTTCAAGAGAATTAACGTTTAGCTGACTACTGCTTCATAATTGATCTTCTTGAAATTAGCTATGTCTATAATATAAAACAACCTAGACAAACCCAATTATTCATTTGGGCTAGATGCAGTGGTACACACCTGTAATCCCAGCAGCTCAGGAGGCTGAGTCAGGAGGATCACAAATTCAGAACAAGCCTCAACGACTTTGTGAGGCCCTAAGCAACTTAGCAAGACCCTATCTCAAAATTAAAAAGGAAAAGGTCTGGGGATAGAGTTTAGAGGTAAAGCACCTTGGGTCCCACTACCAAAACAAACAGGGGAAAGAAAAAAACCTTCACATTTACTTTTCTGCCTTCCTTCAGATTTTTTTTTTTTGTTCAAGGTACCTTGAGTAAGGTGCACATGTCCTTCCATATTCTTTTTTTTTTTTTTTTTTTTTTTTGTATGTGGACACACTATCTTTACTGATTTATTTTTTTTATGTGGTGCTGAGGATTGAACCCAGTGCCTCACGCATGCAAGGCAAGCGCTCTACCACTGAGCCACAATCCCAGCCCCCCTTCCATATTCTTTAAACCATTTCTGTATTATTTATACTACCTACTACAGGGCAAGCAATTATTATACTGTGTTATTAAGGGAATAATGACAAGAAAAAAGTCTACAGGTTCAGTACAGGTGCAATTTTTTTTCAAATATATATGCAATGTATTGAAGTGGGTTGAATCCATAGATGTGAACCCATAATAAATTTTAAATATGTGTGTGGGAGAACTGAGGTCGATTGATAAAGCCACCCTTAGATTATCTAACATCATATCAAAAATGTAATAGCTGAGTCCAGTGGCACACGCCTATAATCCCAGCAACTCGGGAAGGCTGAGGCAAGAGGATCTCAAGTTCAAAGCCAGCCTCAGCAACCTAGCAAGATCCTAAGCAACTTAGCAAAACCTGTCTCAAAATAAAATGGGCTGTGGATTAATGGTTAAGTACCCTTGCGGTTTAATCCTTGGTACCAAAAAAAAAAAAATTTAATAGTATCACATAATAAAATAATTCCTTGGGCTGGGAAATTGGAAGAAAAGTTTTTAATTTTTTCCGAGGCTATTTAAACTGACAAATTATATTCTCCAGTGTATGAGTAAAGCTATAAAATTATTTCTGGCATTTTACTCCATGATATATATGAATTTGTATGTTGTGTGTTCTGTTTGAAGGATTATAAAATTCTGCATTACTCTTTTCTAATGGCTTTATTAATACATAATTTACGTACCATGCAGTTCACCTATTTAAAGTGCATAATTCAGTGGTTTTTAGTGTATTCAGAATTGTGTAGTCATCCCCATAGTCTTTAGAACATTTGATCGCTCCTTAAAGAAACCCGCTGTCCTTCAGCTACGACCCCAAAATCCCTCTCCACGACCCACTAACCTGCTTGGTGTTTCTGAACTTTCCTACTCTGGACATTTCCTACAGATGGCATTGCACCAGTGGAATCCTTTGTGACTGCCTTCTTTGACTCAGCACCATGTCTTAAAGGTTCATCCATGTTGTAACATAAATCAGTACTTTTTTTTAATAGCCAAGTAATTTCCCAGTATGGATATAACACATTTTGCCCATCAGTTCATGAACATTTGGGGTGTTCCTGCCTTTAGCTGCTATGACTAATGCCACTATAGATATTCATAAGTTTTTGTGTAGGACTGGCAGTAAAGCATTTGCCTTAATTGAATGCTCAAGGCCCTGCCGGGCTCAGTGACACACACCTGTAGTCCCAGCGGCTCATGAGGCTGAGACAGGAGGATCGCAAGTTCAAAGCCCGTCTCAGCAACTCAGTAAGACTCTGTCTCTAATAAAATACAAAAAGGGCTGGGATATGACTCAATGGTTAAGTGCTCCTGAGTTCAATCCCTAGTACCAAAAAAAAAAAAAAAGAATGCTCAAGGTCCTGGGTTCAATCTCTAGCCCTGCAAATAAATAAATAACAAGTTTTTGTGTAGATATATGTTTCCATTTCTCCTAAGTCTATTCTTAGGTCTCTGCATTCTCTATTATTTTGCTGCTAGATGGACTGGCACATCTTTAGGGATGTACCAGGGCTTCTTTGAAGCTCCAAACTAAGGATGGCTCATCTGCCTGGACTGCCTGGTTATATGATTTGGGGAAGAAAACTAAGTAATTTAACAGACAAGTGATTCTAAGTTTAGTTTAGTTTAGTTTAGTTTTGCTTTGTTTTTGGTACCAGGATTGAACTCAGGGATACTCGAGCACTGAGCCACATCCCCAGCCCTATTTTGTGTTTTATTTAGAGACAGGGTCTCACTGAGTTGCTTAGCACCTTGCCGTTGCTGAGGCTGACTTTGAACTTGCAATTCTCCTGTCTTAGCCTCCCAAAGTGCTGGGATTACAGGCGTGCACCACTGTGCCCAGCTGATTCTAAGTATTTTTATTACAACATTCAGGCAATATTATATATACTAGAATGTTAAATTTATATAAATTAGAGAAAGCAAAATATTTCAGCAATCTTTGAGCTTCAATATGTCTTTAGAACTCTTAGGGATATAATTTTATTCACCTCTGCTCATAACTGCAAAGTTTGAGAAACACTGGAAATAAAATTTAAAATAATCTTACTCAGGAAGCTGGGGCAGGAAGATGGGCAAGTTCAAGGCCAGCCTCGGCAAGTTGGCAAGACCCTGTCTCAAAATAGAACTTTTAGAAAATGGCTAGGGATGTAGCTCAGTGGTAGAATGTCCCCGCATTCAGTCCCCAGTACCACAAAATTGTGATAATAATAATGATGATGAAGGGCTGGGATTGTGGCTCAGTGGTAGAGCGCTTGCCTCACATGCATGAGGCACTGGGTTCGATCCTCAGCACCACATAAAAATAAATAAATAAAATAAAGATATTGTGCCCATCTATAACTGAAAAAATATTTAAAAAAAAAATAATAATAATAATGATGATGACTAAAAAAGCATCTTAAGTCTCATCTTATGGGTCTTAAATAAGAACACAAAATCCAGTGATGCAGATGCCACGCTGGCCTGAGCAGGTGGGTGGGTGAACACGTGCTTGCACTTAAGACTCCATAGCTGATCATTCTGATCATGGATTTGAAATTGTCAGAATAGAAATTTGGAAATTGAACTCTGTCCTTTTCCCCGCAGGTGCAGTACAAAAGGCTTCTAAGAAATTAGAAATGCACATTTACAGCAAGAGGTTGGAGATCATGCTCCAGTAAGTCTCTCACTCGTCGTCGCCCAACCAGGAAGTGCTGGAAGGAGCCCTGAGCTCCGCTCTAGCTCATTCACATTCTGACCGTGTGACACAGGCCAGGGCAGCTTCACTGTGGTGGATTCCTGGTGTGGGACCTGCCTGGTCAGACATTCACCTTCATGTGACACAGCGCCTCAGGTTGTGCTGACAGGCCAGCACAGTCGACCACAGACACCTCGTCTCGGCCGAGTACCACTGACCGCCTTAAGGATGATATTTTTTTTGCTGCTTTTTTTTTTTTTTTTCCCCTGCAGTTCTGGGGACTGAACCCAATGTGGCTCTACACCTGAGCCACATCTCCAGTCCTTTTTATTTTTTATTTTGAGACAACATCTCACTGAGTTGCTTAGGGCCTCACTAAATTGCTGAGGCTGACTGAATTTACAGTCCTCTTGCCTCAGCCTCCAGGCCTTTGGGATTACAGGTGTGCACCCCCATTCCCCAGCTGTTTGCTTCTTAAATATGAATTATTTGATAAAAGAGGTTTATTCTAGACTTCTCAGATATTAAGTCTGTAGCTATGAAATACTTTTCACGTTGGTATTTTTCTGAATACCAGCTAATTAAGTCCTTTGCCTTTCTGCAAGTATTCTTTAAATCTGATTTCAGAATGTTTTTCCGAGTAAAATTATTTTGTAAATTGTAGACAGCTATGATTTATAATTTCAGCATCTAGCACAGTGCCCCTTGTATGTGGTAATGTCTTAAATAGTTGTTAGGGGCTGGGGCTGTAGCTCAGCGGTAGAGTGCTTGTCTAGCATGCGTTAGGCACTGGGTTTGATCCTCAGCACCACATATAAATAATAAATGAATAAAATAAAGATCCATCAACAACTAAAAAAAATTTTTTTTAAATAGTTGTTAAAAAAAATGACGGCTTCTAATTTTAAATTGAAGGTTAGTTACTTAATTAGACATCTTAACAAAATAAGGCGTTCTGCATGTTTGGAAAATTTTTGCGTTAGCATTTCTCTTTCGTTCTTTTCCCCGCTTGATAATAGTGGCTTTTTAAAAATGGATAAGCTAAGCTTCAGTTGGGTTTTTCTGTTTGTTCATTTGTGTTTTTAGAAATAAGGTCTCACTGTGTTGCCAAGGCTGGCCTCAAATTCCTGGGCTCGTGTGTGCCTCCTACCTCAGCGTCCCCAGTAGCTGAAACTGCAGCACATGCCACTGCACCCAGCTTACCCACAGTGGATAACGGGCTTTCAATGATAGCTTTGCTTATACAACCTGTCACACGCCTTCAGAAAGTGTTTTTGATGCTGGCATTTTGATTTTAAGAAGCATCCCTTGTCACACAAACTATACAAGCCATAGGAGCAGGGACTGCCTTTGCCACTGAAAAGGGTGCCGGCTCTGTCAGTCTCCAGCCCTGTGGCTAAGTAGCCCTGGCTCTCTTGCTCTTTCTGTCGGGGGTTTCACGCAGTTCTGAAAGCCTGACCTGCCAGCCTGACGAGCCTGTGAGCCTTTCCCCAGCATGTGGAGAAGCGGGATACGCACAGTTGTACCTTTGATTTCAAGGGGGTTAGATGACCCCTCCCCAAAGCCTTTCCTGGAACCCAGGCTGAGAGCCCTGTTGAGGTGGGTGTCCTACTGTCCAGGTCTAAGCTTCGGGACTGCAGCAGTCCTGCGGCAGGCAGCTCTGCTCCCACGGGCTCTGCACAGATAGAAAATGTGGGGCTCCCTGCCCTCGTCAGCTATCCCAGTGTCTTTAGACTAACCAATAATCAATTACATGAAAAACAATTACAGTTTGTTTTCCTATCCTTTTGAATATATTTCTGTATTTAAAATATATTATTTGGTCTGGGGATATAGCTTGGGGGTAGAATGCTGCCTAGCATGCACAAGGCCCTGGGTTTGATCCCCAGGACAGGAAAAAAAGAAAGAAAGAAATACGGTAGTTTTTCTTAATACTGAGTTACCCACACAAGTCCATTCAAATATATTAGTTTTTTACAGTAGTGGGGATCGAACTCAGGAGCACTCTACCCCTGAGCTACACCCCCAGAAGTTTTTTTTTTTTTTTTTTTGAGACAGGATCTCACTGAGTTGCTGCAGTTAACCTTGATCTTATGATCTTCCTGCCTCAGCCTCCTAAGTTGCCGGGGTTACAGATGTGCGCCACTGCACCCAGCTATTCAAACACATTATTAACATTTACTGTCTGAAAGAACAAGCAGGTGATCCCTCCCCACTGCCAGTTCAATACAGTATTGTCTCTGCTTGACTCCACTGGAGGGTTGTTTTATGGGGTTTTTATATTCATTACCTTCTCTCATCTGCATCCAGCCTACTGATTGGACTGCTATTTTCAAATACCCCTGTAACTGATTGTAACAGTGTTGAAATTAATGATCAAACTATAACCCCTCAGTGACAGAAATGGTGCCTTAGTGGTTTCTGTATCCCCATATATGCTCAGCACCTGACACATAGAATATGCTTAGTCAAAACTGAGCTTCATTAATACAAAATAGGCATTTGACTAAAAGGCGTGGACAGCTAGTGAACTTGGGAGCCAGTGACACCCACATACCTGGATTTGAATTCCAATTCAACAGCTTACAAGCTTTGAGGAGTTTAGCAAATCACTAACCTATCTTTCATCCCTCATGTGTCAAAGGATATTTATCAAAATCATTATATGTTAAGGTAATGTATCTAAAGTGCCTAGTACAGTGCCTGCTCAGTGGAGCATCCTTAATAAATGATGCTGTGTGTTTTACCTGATTTTAAAAACTAATAAATTACATCAAGGTAAACAGTATATATACCTCAGGAGTGGATATCAGTATCATACTTTGGACCTGGGACTTATCTTCAATTTTATTTTTTTCCCCAAATATACAAACCAGGACTTTTCTACTAATACCTCATCTTTATTTATTTTAAGGGATATATTTGGAGAAGACTGTGTAAGTGTAAAAGATGGCTCTGTCCTTAGTGTCACAGTGGATGGGAAAACAGCTAACATTAACTTGGATACACGGGTACGTAACTGTTCCTACATTTCAAAACACTTAGGAAATAAAGTGAGAACAGAAATAATCTCTGATCCCACACCTACCACATTTTTGTTTGTTAGCTTTTTCAATCTGGCATTTCCTCCCAGCGTACCCCATTTTCTTACTTACATAGTTGTATTTATATTACATTCAGGTTATCTTTAGGGAAAGTGTTTTTGCTCGCCTTCATTCACCTCAGCCTTTCTCTACTTTGGCATCCAGTTGATTCTGGATTTTTCAGAGAAGCTGCTCCTGCTTCCACCAGCAAGATACACATGGCTTTTCTAAACCTTGGCTTTCAGTGTGTGGTGTTTAAATTCTTTATATGACTATATAGAGCACTAAGACATGAACATGTACTTCGCTAGGGAAGAAGGATCAATAGCCAGTAAACTGAAAACAAATGTCCAGATCTGCTAATACAGGAAATGCAAATCTAATATTTCTGCAAGGCAGTTTGGCATCAAAAGCTTTAAGAAAGTAAGGTATTTATCTACAGTTCTACTTATTGGATGTTACTAAAGAAAAGAATTAAATGAGCAAAGATAGATGTACAACAGTGTCCATTTTAACATTTTAAAAAATGGCAAGGGGTGAGCTGAGAAAGCAGCTCAGTGACTGAGCGCTTACGTAGCACATGCAAGGCCCTGGCTTCAGTCCCAGGACCACAGAAAAGCAAAACAAGCGGTAAGGGGCTGAGAGGATAGCTCAGCGGCAGAGGACTTGCCTAGTATGTGCAAAGCCCTCGTTTGATCCCCAGCACTGTAAAAAGAAAAAAATGGTAAGAAACTTAAATCCAAGAATAGGAGATAAGAAGTAACATGACTAAATAAATTGTGTATATGGCATATCTTTACATTTGAAGTACCATATACACAGCCATCAAGAAAGTTGGGGCTGGGCCCAGCACAGTGGTGCACGCCTGTAATTGCACTTTGGGAGGCTGAGACAGGAGAATCGCGAGTTGAAAGCCAGCCTCAGCAATTTAGCAAGGCCCTGAGCAACTCAGTGAGACCCTGTATCAAAATAAAAAGGACAAGAGATGTGGCTCAGTGGTGGAATACCCCTGAATTCAATCCCTGATGGCCCCCCCACCCCCAAAACAAAGTTGGTGCAGCTGGGCATGGTGCATGCCTGTAATCCCAGCAATTCAGGAGGGCGAGAGAGGAGCATCACAAGGTCAAGGCCAGCAACTTAATGAGGCCCTAAGCAACTTGGTGAGACCCTGTCTCAAAATAATAAGGGCTGTGGATGTGGCTCAGCAGTAAAGTGCCCCTGGGTTAAATCCCTAGTACCAGAAAAAAAAGTTGGTGCAGATTCATTAATGTGCAGAGTTGTCCACTATACATTGTTAGGAAAAAAGTTGTAAGACGGCATGTATGGTAAAGTATCCCATTTTTGTTTTAAAAAGTATAAAAAAGAAAAGTAAAAAAAGAAGTGTGTAAATATCTATATGGCTGAAGTTGTGGCTCCGTGGTAGAGCACGTGCCTAGCATGTGTGAGGCACTGGGTTTGATCCTCAACATCATAAATGAATGAATGTATCTACAATTTTAAAAAATTGTTTTTTGGTGCCAGGGATTGAACTCAGGGGCACTTGACCACTGAGCCACATCCCCAGCCCTATTTTGTGTTTTTTTTATGTAGAGACAGGGTCTCACTGAGTTGGCTCAGCACCTCGCCCTTGCTGAGGCTGGCTTTGAACTCGCGATTCTCCTGCCTCAGCCTCCCTAAGTGCTGGGATCACAGGTGTGCACCACCGCGCCGGCTGAGGGTGTGTGTGACAGTTACACACTGAAATGTTAGCAGTAGTTATCATTAAGTCATAGAACCGAGAATTCATTTTTTCCTTACATTTTTAAATGGAGAATATTTATAGTATGATTTTTTAAAGCATTTTAACAGCATAGTCTTTCATAGTTGAGCTTTAAGAAGTAACTATGAGATTATTAGTTTAAATCAAATTTAATACCAAATAGTGAGTAGATGACCACATCCATTGCTTGCCAAGGAATTTTTGTTGCACCAACTGGCTTCCTTGGGGTGGCAGTTCCACGTGGTTCCCTAGACTTTGCTCGAGATTTCCCCGCCCCCAGCTCACCTCTCATTAGGGCCAGGCATGGTGTCAGGAAGTGCTTGGTCCCCTGGTGCCTGTCCCTGGGTGTGCAGACTGCTGGTTCTGCCTCTTGGTCGTCAGTCCTCTGTGCCCCCGACCCTCGCGGGGGATGGCTATTCTTGGACTATTTGCTCGTGTTCCATATAGTCACAGACTTGAGGGTCACGGTCACGTTGGTGCCTTCACTTTCAGACAGTGGAATGTGAAGAAGGGAGTGAAGACGACGAGTCCCTCCGAGAAATGGTGGAACTGGCTGCTCAGCGGCTGTACGAGGCTCTCACGCCAGTCCATTGACTGCCTTTTATCTCTGTGTATATTAAAACCTTTTTTAAATACTTGAGTCTACTTCTGTTATTTCAAATAAAATACCTTAGTTTTTTGTGGGTAGCCTGTTTCTCTTTGATAGCAAATGGTCTTTATTCCAACATACTAAACTGCCAACTAATCTGTCCATTGTTCTAGGATTAACCACTAAATAAACTGCTTATTATTTAAGAATTAATTCTAGCTGGGCACGGTGGTACATGCCTGTAATCCAGCACTTTGGGAGGCCGAGACAGGAGAATCGCAAGTTCAAAGCCAGCCTCAGCAATCCCCGGTACCAAAAAAAAAAAAAAAAAACAATTGATTCTGCCTCCAGGAACATATGCAGCATTTACTAAGGAAAGAAAATAGTGTTTTGAGCCGGGCGCTGTGGCTCAAGCCTGTAATCCCAGCATTTAGGGAGGCTGAGACAGGAGAATCGCGAGTTCAAAGCCAGCCTCAGCAACGGCAAGGCACTAAGCAACTCACTGAGACCCTGTCTCTACATAAAACAAATAGCGCTGGGGATGTGGCTCAGTGGTCGAGTGCCCCTGAGTTCAATCCCCAGTACCAAAAAAAAATAAAATAGTGTTTTGTATTTTCACATTCATATTCTGAATTTCAGTGCACACAGAGATTATGACTTAAGTTTTAAACCCATTTCTGTTACTTCCTTCCTGACACTCTTGCCAAATTCCTTAATTTTTGTGGCCCCATTGTTCGCACTCCTTTCCCCCCCCCCCCCCGCCCTTACTGTCCTAGGACTCACCTTCCAGCTTCTAAGACAGGGTGTAAAACCTCACAAAGGGTCCCAGCCTTAGCCCTGCCTGGCCCATTCGGCCAGTGTGGCCAAGGATGGAGCAGGCAGGCCCTCAGAGCCTTTACCCTTGGGACCCAGGACCAGTCTGGGGATCCAGCCTCTGGGTTAGAGGGAAGTCTCAATAATAAGTATGTTGGGAACTAAAACAGCTGGATGGATGATAGCAAGTGGGATGGAGGTTAGTGCAGAAAGGACTTTTAGAGGACACTGTACCTAGTAGCCAGCCAACCCCTAAGTATGAAGAAGGGAGCCAGTCTCATCAGCCTGGTTTTAGGAATCCAGGTGTGTGAGAAGCGGACTTGGGGACTTGGGGGTCAGGTGGGGTCCTGGGCTTCTGGAAAGACAAAGAGGTGGTGAAAGGAAGGGAGGATCCCAAATTCTTAATTTGAACATTTGTAAAATTATGATTTCAAAGACTCATTGTTTTAATGTAGTATCTACACATTCAGGTCCGGAATACTCAGTTTTTATGAATCAAGTGTATTCAGGTGGCAATTGTTGATTTGTTTCTTGTGTAAATTAGCTCATTGGTCTAATTTCCTCAAGCACATTTAATTCACTAGAAAGCAGTGATGCAGGAGTATCTGCAGCTGAGGGAGCAGCTTAGCTCTGCTAGGGATATCTTTGGCATCTATAATGAAAATGACCTGATTGGCACATCCTCCAAGGAACAAACAGGTGCAGTGCCAGCCAGCGTCTTACAGCCTGAAGTCATCCGTTGTCCACAGTGCTCATTTGCTTCATCTCTTAGTGATAGAACCTTCTACATATAGCTCCCCTGTGCTTTGGTGATCACCTTCAGTGTGTAAATCTGATTCTGTTACTTAAAATGAAAGATTGATTTCTATAAGCATAACCTATTTACCTTTTTTGTTTTGTTACTGGGGATTTAACCCAGGGACACTACCACTGAGCGACATCCTCAGCTCTTTTTTGGGGGGGAGGGGAGGATTTAACCCAGGGACACTTTACCACTGAGGGACATCCCCAGCTTTTTTTTTTTTTTAAGACAGGGTCTCACTAAATTGCTGAGGCAGGCCTGGAACTTGCAATGTTCTTGCCTCAGCTTCCTGAGTCACTAGGATTACAGATGTGTGCCACCATGCTCAGTTTTTTTGGTTTTTGTTTTCCTGACCTGGGGATTGAACCCATAGTTGATCTGCCACTGAGCTATATTCCCAGACCCTTTTTTGTTTTTGTGTTAGACACAGGGTCTCCCTAAATTGCCCAGGCTGTGATTGCTAGCTGGGATTACAGTCATGAGCCACCATGCACTGCATAAAAGAGCCTACTTACTATAGTCTTCAGCCCATACCAAAGGTCTAGGGGTCACCATTAATGTTTTATGTGTCACATAAGATTTTATGATAATTTGGGCCTGGTGGCACATGCCTGTAATCCCAGCAACTCCGAAGGCTGAGCCAGGAGGATCCCAAGTTTGAAGTTAGCCTCAGCAATTTAGCGAGGCCCTAAACAAATTAATGAGACCCTATCTCAAAAACGAAAAGGGCTGAGGACGTTGCTCAGTGGTAAAGAACTTCTGGGTTCAATCCCTGATACAAAAAAAAAATTATGATAAATTTTAAAACATTGTTACAAAACCACAGATTTTTTGTAATACTTTAACAACATAGAATGTATACAAGGAGGGGAAGTGTCTTTCCCCTTAGTCCCACACTGCTTAGGTAAGCAATTTTAGTGAGGTTTCTAAACTGCTCTGGGAATCTGTGCTGTCCCACGTGCGCTCAGCCCTCTGAACTGATTTCTAGAGCTGATTTCTAAAATAGCATATCTGACCTCTGCTGCCGCTTAGTCTTTCAGGACTTCCCCGTTGTGATTAGGCTGAAGTCTGACCTCCTTAAGACTTGACAAGGGTTCTCCATCTGGCTACACGCAGTAATCCCCTGCCGCAGTCCTACCACCAGAAGACGCATCGAGGCGGACTGGAGTAAGGGTCTGCAATCCGCACTTGTTCTTAAAGCTCTCCGGTGGACACCAACTGAGGCTTGTCCCGCTGCCCAGCACGCCAGCGTCCTCGGCCGCTCAGGCACAAGGTAGGAGGGCTGCCGGCTGCTGCGCGCCGCCCCGCACTGGGCACCTGCAGCTCGGTGGTGCGGGACGCCCTGCCCGGTTCCCACCCCGGCCGGGCGGAACGCTCCACACGCGTCCACACAGCTCCACGAGCTGCCCTTACCGGTGGCCCTACCAGCCGCCCCGTTTCGTTACTGTGCACGGCTGCCCTGCGTGGCATCGCGTCCGGGCGCGACACTAGCTCTGCGAACGCCGCCGAACTGCTGTCCTTTCGGGTTTGTCTAAGGGACTGCCAGGGGTGCCGCGAGAAGGCCTGTTCCCATCCCATTCGGGCCCGCGTAATACGCGAGGCCGAACTTTTCGTAAAAGCACAGAACCAGACCGCCCAGTGCCGGCTGCTGCCAGAGTTCCGCCGGGAGACCGGAGCACCCTAGTGCGGGCCCCGAGCGCCCGGCCCAGGAGTGCCAGCCCCCAGGAGTGCCACGCCCCTCGAGCGCCCAGACCCATGAGTGCCACGCCCCGAGCGCCAGCCCCCAAGAGTGCCACGCCCCCGAGCGCCCTTACCCCAGTGCCGCGCCCCCGAGCGCCCCGACCCAAGAGTGCCACGCCCTCGAGCGCCCTTACCCCAGTGCCGCGCCCCGGAGCGCCCCGACCCAAGAGTGCCACGCCCTCGAGCGCCCTTACCCCAGTGCCGCACGCCCCG